>OX388310.1:4943622-5005757 GCA_947579605.1 Athripsodes cinereus
AAAAAAATAAAAAAATTCAGGGTAGACCACCTTTAACTTTTAGGGGTATGAAAAAAGATTTTCCGATTCTCAGACCTACCCGATAAACACACAAAATTTCATCAAAATCGGTCCAGCCGTTTCGGAGGAGTATGATAACAAACACTGTGACACGAGAATTTTATAATTAGATAAGATTGATTATCCTGCAGTTCTAAAGGTCAATAACTAGAAATTTTTCAAAATCTAATAAGCTTATTCATTCATGTAATAAGTGAAACTCTTTTGATTCCGCAAACAAAAAATTCTAAAATTTGAATGATTTCTATTAGAAGCACGTATTTTTTTGAGTTTTTGTAGATCACAATACTTTTTCAAAACTTTAGCGTGACATAATATTTCTGAATATTAGAATTTTGAATTGTTGGTTTATGGAACTGTAGAGTCAAAAAAAGAACATAATAAAAATATAATAATAATCGAACTAATGTTGTCTGACATCACGATTGTAAAAATTAAAAAAACAATATATTTCAAAACGCAATTAACCGTGTTTGATTTTGAAGTAGCCTTTGAATTAAAATTCAGCTCACTGCATCATTGAATTCGGTATCGCGATCCATTTTGAGGCATTTTAGGGGCAGTGGCCCCAGAAACCTCAAAAATTAATTATTGTTGTAGTAGATTGTTACCAGCTAGGTCAAAAGCCTGGAAAAGCCTATAGAATGTAACAGTCTCTATTGTAATACGATGGGAGTAATGATAGTTCTGGAATGTTTTGAGAGGGAAGTAGGCACAGATAACTAACTATTGTATTCTTTTATTAATTAATTCCTGTTTATTTTAAGGAAATCCCAGTAGGTACTAAGATTTCGTTTGGTTCCCATGGAAGAACAATATCTTCTCGTAAGTGTTCGGAACAGAATTAGTCTTCTAGTCTTTTTCGTGAGTGTTTCTATTTTATTTTCTTAATACAGTTTGGGTAAGTCCAAATCACCTGGTCCAGCACTGGTTGCTCGACAATCTCAGAAAAAAATGATTTTTTTTGTGCTATCACCCCAACATGTTGGTAGTTCAAAATGATAATTATTTTAATTTTATTGGTTTTGGTTTTTGTGTGGTGGCCATATTTGTTTTACAAGGCGGAGACATTTTCGCAGTTTAAAGGGTTTGCGAAAACTTGAATATCTCAGGTCCTATTTATTTTATCAACATAAAAATAAAAGTAATTTGTTAATAAGAATATCAGCTTTAAGGTTGTAATAAAACATTTTCACCTAAATATAATTCTAAGGGATGAAATTTCAGTCTACATTCTTAACTCTTTTTTGCAAAAACTCCCATTTTCACGGAAAGATTTAGGACGAAGGGAAAGAGTCCACTCATCAAAACTTTTTTGACAAACAACTAGGTACTAGTTGTGTTGACAAACAAAATTTCAAGTCTCAGACTTGACCCCCCTTTTCACAAAAAAATTTCAAAATTTGGAAATTCTCAAAATTTTCCATTTTCCGAGCTCAATATCTCTGGTGGGGGACTAGGTAAAAATTTGAAATGTCACCCCATAATAGACCTGTACCATAGTATTATGTGGCAAAAATTTGGAGTTTGAGATTTTACTACGAGCAGAGATATGGCAATCACAAAATGTCCAAAAATTAGTACTTCAACGGGCATACCGCATCGGCATATATAGAATATAAAAATGTTTACTAATAGTAAATCAATGTATATTAGATAATATTTACAAAATACAATTCCAAATAGTAAAATACCATGTTATATAATTAAATATCTTGATTGTTTGTGGGGGTGGGGGGGTTAAAATTCTGGGAGAACTGGCAGCCTTAATCAAAATAATGCACAATTCAGTGGGTGAATATAACGTATTTAAGTCGATTAATATGTGACATGGTTCTTGGCAAAAAAGACATTTTACACAAAATAACTTGAAGTCTCAAGGCTTACTGTTATACACACATTAATTTAAAAGCAAACTTCTTTCTGCTAGCTAATACAATTTTGGTGTACAACAAAGAGCTTAGAGATCGCCTCGCACAATTGAGGGGTGATAGTGTGAAAGCGGCCAGTCACAGTTGTAAATTCCATTGGTGCGAGCTTTCTCAGAATGTTATTCATAGGTACCCAGGTCTTGTCACCTCTTGAAACTTTGAACGAGGTTCGTGGCCTAGCTAGCTCATAAAAGTGAACTTTCAGGTCATTGTTTTCGATGCTTATTTCCTCAATAACTCCAAGGTACCATTGCTCTTCATATATGCATGCAACTATGTCTTCTTTCTGGAGGTATAATGAGGCAGTTTTTGACACAAGTATGTCATCACAGTCGTCAGAGGAATAAAATCACATATGTACTTGCCTCAAGTCATTATTGATGCCATTATCTCTTATTACAAAAAGTCCATTATAGCAGGTAGCACATAAAGATTTTCCAGGAATAAGATTAATCAAGTGATTTTTTTCCTTAGGTAAATGTTAAACTTTGATTTCTCTGAGACCTTTAATTATAGTTTTTTATGGATCTTTAGTGGGTCACAACAAGAATTTTCAAACAGATGGTTGTACTTAACAAAATACTTGACTTCATGGTACTTGCAGATGATAACAATAGCACTGTTTATAACTCAAAAGATTTCTGCCTTCTTCACATTCCATGTTTCAAAACTATGACACAAAGAGTACAAAGACAACCTTCGTCTTTGGCTGCTAACAGAAAACTAACCTAGGCTGGGAGAGTACACAGCGTTCATGCTAATAAATGACTGTGCCTGCTCAAACAAGATCCAACAGGTTAAAATATGATTCAGACTGCTAGTTCTCCCTGAGTTTTAGTACCCCGCCCCCACACAAAATAAAGATATTTAATTATATAACATGGTATTATACTACTTAGATTTCCATATAATGAGTTACAATCCATTGGATTGGTCTGCAACGAGTTTGGATTTTCTTCTCCATTCCTCCCTATTCTCAGCCAGTTTTTTCAGCTCTACGTATGAGCAACAGTTCATGCCCCTCTTCAGTTGGCCTATATACGCGTCTCTCGGTCGGCCTCTGCCATTTGTGCCTTCGGTCCTACCTTCCACGATAGCGATGAGCAGTCCTGGGTGCCTGATGTTGTGGCCAGTTAGCTCGTTGTTGGCTGATTCTTAAGGAGTTGCCTTTTTTCACCTACCCTGGTTAACAAATCTACGTTTTCGACGTGTTCCGACCAATGAATCTTCAGCATGCGTCTGTAGCACTCATTAGATTTCTATTTTGTAAATATTATCTAATATACATTGATTTACTATTAGTAAACTTTTTTATATTCTATATATGCCGATGCGGTATGCCCGTTGAAGTACTAATTTTTGGACATTTTGTGATTGCCATATCTCTGCTCGTAGTAAAATCTCAAACTCCAAATTTTTGCCACATAATACTATGGTACAGGTCTATTATGGGGTGACATTTCAAATTTTTACCTAGTCCCCCACCAGAGATATTGAGCTCGGAAAATGGAAAATTTTGAGAATTTCCAAATTTTGAAATTTTTTTGTGAAAAGGGGGGTCAAGTCTGAGACTTGAAATTTTGTTTGTCAACACAACTAGTACCTAGTTGTTTGTCAAAAAAGTTTTGATGAGTGGACTCTTTCCCTTCGTCCTAAATCTTTCTGTGAAAATGGGAGTTTTTGCAAAAAAGAGTTAAGAATGTAGACTGAAATTTCATCCCTTAGAATTATATTTAGGTGAAAATGTTTTATTACAACCTTAAAGCTGATATTCTTATTAACAAATTACTTTTATTTTTATGTTGATAAAATAAATAGGACCTGAGATATTCAAGTTTTCGCAAACCCTTTAAACTGCGAAAATGTCTCCGCCTTGTAAAACAAATATGGCCACCACACAAAAACCAAAACCAATAAAATTAAAATAATTATCATTTTGAACTACCAACATGTTGGGGTGATAGCACAAAAAAAATCAATTTTTTCTGAGATGGTCGAGCAACCATTTTATTTATTTCTGGACCGGTAGGTATGGAATTACCCTAATGTATTTTTCAATAAACAATATAGGTATACAAAGAACGAACCAACCGCTTGGACGCAGAACTCAACTGCCCAATGTCAACTACACAGTTTTAAGTAATTTACTACGTCAGTTTTGAATTTTTGAAAATTGTCAGCAAAAATATCCGCTTTATCCCCTACCAGATTGGCCAGCCTGTGAATCCTAATGAGTGGAGAATAATATACATAGTTATTACGAGTATTCGCCTCATGAAACATCACAGTATGTCTAGTCAACCTAGCAGGAACACTGAATTGGATACATTCCATGATTTCTGGGGAATCAATAGCGTTGTTAAGTAATTTATGGAAAAAACAGAGGTCAAACATTTTTCTTCTGTTTTGTAGACTGAGGAGGCCAAGTTCATTCATCAGATCAGTGTAGTCTATATTTTCAATTGGGATGCCCTTTTTGTAATTGATCAGTCTCAAGAACTTCCTCTGCACTCTCTCTATACTTTTAATATGGATAGCGTAATTTGGAGACCAAATAACGGTGTTATATTCTAATAATGGTCTCACAAGGGATGCAAAGAGAAGACCATAAGACCTAATTTGCTGTAAGTCATTCACCAATCTAAAAACGAAACCCAGGCATCTCATAGCTCTGCTGACAACTTCCTCTATATGTAAGTTGTAAGTTAGATCGTCAGAGAAGGTGACACCTAGATCTTTCAGATTTGAAGCACATTGAAGAATAATATTGTCGATTGAATAGTCATAAACAATTTGTGATTTAGTTCTGTGGAAACGTATGACTTGACATTTGGTCGCGTTAAGACTCAGTTTATTTTGTTTACACCAATTGTTTAGTAAATTTAAATTATTTTGGAGTATGACGCAGTCATTTTCGTTTTTTACAGATTTATATAGCTTCAAATCATCAGCAAATAGCAACACCTCTATGTCTCTGAAGATCTCAACTATGTCATTAACAAATAAGTTAAACAAGATTGGCCCCAAGTGCGACCCCTGCGGGACTCCACTATATGCATAAATAGTATCAGAAATGCAATTACCAACCTTCACTTTATGAGTACGATCTTTGAGGTAACTTTCCAGCCATTGGAAGAAAATTCCATCGACTCCATATCCACGTAACTTGCACAGTAGCCTGTCATGAGACACCTTGTCAAAAGCTTTAGAAAAGTCTGTGTATATGGAGTCGACTTGACCTATCTTTGAAATAATATCCACTAAGTAATTTTGATAAATTAACAAATTCGTGAGAGTAGACTTATTTGGCATAAAACCATGTTGTTTACTTGTAATAATTGTATTTAAAGAGTTTTTTATTTTCTGGACAACTATCGACTCGAAAAGTTTGGGAATTGCTGACAATATGCATATAGGCCTATAATTGCTAACCTGTGTGTTATCGCCTTTTTTAAATATAGGACATATGTAGCCCTGTTTCCAAATGCTAGGAAAAATTCCCGATTTTAATGATAAAGTGAACATTATTTGTAAATGGCTTGCCATAATTTCAACACAGTTTTTTAAGAATACATTAGGAATTCCATCGGGACCAGCAGACTTAGAAGCATCCAAGGCAAGTATCGCACTTTTGACCTCGTCAATAGAAATAGTAATGCTGGGCAAATCGATTTTCTTGTCAGAGGAAAAGTCGGAGTCGACAAAATTGGATGGTTTATCATAAACATCCTGGAAGAAAGAAGCTAATAGGTTTATTGCACTCTGAAGAGATTCAGAATGCTGATCGTTATGAAAAAGTGTAGTAGGTATATCGACCCGATCTTCCCTCAAACCATTGACGAACCTCCACAGGTTTCGAGAATCTCTGGGTAAATTGTCCTCCATTGATTTTATATGTTGCTTATAACATTCTTTGGACAACGAAGAACATTGAGAACGCAATTGAGAAAAAACATTGTAATCGTCAATATCATTTGTTTCTTTATATCTCTTGTGCGAGTTAAACAATTATTTTCACAAAACCGTTATGAATCGTAGCTGTTTCCTTTAATTTTCCTTATTTTCAAGGAAACGGATGAAGGGAAAATGATTGAATAAATATAATAATAAAATATTATGAAATGAAGAATAATAAATAATTGAAAGAATAAGAATATAATATATACCTAATATATAATATTTATATGCACTCTAATAATATCATTTAAGTAATTGAAGTGTTTTGATAGTCCAAATAGACGTACATACTTAGTTAAGTAGCAGATTAAGAATTTGGGATAATATATTATGTTACTTTTTCATTATATTAAGGAGTTTTGGCGCGATGCCTGCTGTCAGCCGCAGTAGATATTAGTGATGTGACGAATATTCACGTAACTATTCGCGAATATCAAAAAAATATTAATCAATATTGCGAATTTTGGTTGCATGTTGGAAGTTTGGTTTAGTTAGAAAAAAGCCTCAGTTATTAATTCAAGCCATAAACGGCTTAAATAATAATAATAATAATAAAATAATAAAAAATCTTTATTGCACTAAAAAATCAACACAAGAAAATAAACATAGCAGAATTAAAACTAGAAGCGCGATATTTTCCAACCAACCCATTTCTAGGCTTTCACCTTTTACAGTGTTAAAGAAGTTTAAACAATTTTTATATACCTCTATTACACTTCCATACATATTGATTGTAAACAGCAAAATAAAAATAAATATGGATATTGTCCTGCTAGAAGTAAGACTGAATGGTAGTGATGTGGTTTTAAAATCATAAATTTCTTACAAAAAAATCAAAATTTGGCGACGAGAAGTAAGGAATTTGAATGCTGAATATATTTTTGAACACTCTATACAAAAATTATGACATGGGTTAAAAATGAATAAAAATGTATATTTTCTTAAAACCAAAGTCCGAGAGCATTAAAAAAGATCTAATAACAGTTGTAAAAGCCAAACAAATTAAGCAGCTGTCTTTTGCTAGAAAATATCCTGAGTGTGCCCTTGACTATAATATGATATTGACATTCGCGGATGTTAAAGTTAGTGAGTAAGCACATCACTAGTAAATATATGTATTAGATAAATAAGAACTGTCTATCTATACAGAGTGTATAAGCAAAGTCACACCAGTCCTAGAACATTGAAACTGAGAAAACATCCATTTCTATTTTTACACGAAGTTTTTTTGACACAATCAGTTTTATAAAAATGACTTACTTAACCGAGGATGGAGGCAGATTTTTATTGTTTCGATTGAACTGTTGTGCAGCTAATAAAAATACGAATATTTCTGTAGGTATTCTTGTCAAACATTGGTGAAAAATTAATCGATGTGAATTTGATTTTACACTCTTGATATATTTTACATCTTCTTCTATCAGTGCCGTATCAGATACCCTGGGTACCTAGACAAATTGCATTTGGCGATCGACTACAAACGAACTTTTCAACAGAGTGATCACCAACGTCCTCCCGACGTTGGTGATCACTCTGAAGAATACTTCTCTATCTCGCGCAGTGCGGACCAGCTCTCCCATCTGTGTTATTACGGTCCATTGCCCTATATTACGCAGCGACGACATCTGCCTCCTTCCCACTCCACGACGACCCTCAATCTTGCCCTCTATTATCAACTGTAGAAGTCAATATTTATCGCCTCGCAGGATGTGGCCCATCGACCTCCACATTGGAATATATAGACTGTCCAACTCCATAACTCAAAAAGTAGAAATGTCCTTATAGTCGAGAAATCGCCATTTTTGTAGTTTTGTTATATTTATATTTTGCTTTAAAAACATAACCGAAAGTGAAAATATATTAAAATAATTGTACTGTTAAAGACATACATTGTCTTTGTTCTGTTCATTAGTTAAACTATTCGCAATATTCAACTGTGGGATTGAAAAAAGATACATTTTTTCCATATCGAAATATTTAATATAAAAAAAACCGTGTAGTTATCTGTTTGTGGAATTGGAAGAGTGGTGATTATTATGTTAATTATCAATAAAATCAAACTATTCGTAATTTTCGTCTTGTTGAGTTTTGGAACTGAGCAGTCGATAATTATATTTTGCTGAATGTAAAGAGAAGAGTAGTGCTTTCCTAATAAGTTCGACATCTTTTGACAAGTTAATCAAGCAAACGTGTTAATTACGACAGGGTTTGCAAACGTTTTAAGACGAATTTGCTGAAAAAAAGTCGGAAACCAATTTATTCAGTTATGTACAAAAATAGTACAACATTTTTAAGTGTTTTACTTATTAAAAAAGAGCCGTGAAGCACCCGGAAAAGAATTGGTTTCTAGCTCTTTTCCGTATATTTTCGAGAGTCCTGTAAAAGGCAGGTGTCATAAAATTTTACGAATAAGGTATGAATAATATCTTCAATTCTAGCGATGAGGTATGCCACTCATTCCGAATGAAGCACAGAAAGGACAACTTGTATGCTTATTACATGCTGTTAGTCTACTCGCTGCATCACTTGTGGGATATGTCTCTCTTTGTGTCAATAAAAAATAAAGATATTCAAGATGTGTGGAATTATTGCTGAAGCTAAAATGGCAATGGGCTGGTCATGTGGTAAGACGAGAGGATGGCAGATGAACTTCTAAAATTCTTGAATGGAGGCCGTGGGGGGACAAAAGAAGCACAGGAAGACCCCAAAAAAGATGGGTTGACGATAATGATGTTCAGATGATATAAAAACAGTGATATTGCTCAAGATAGGAAAGTGTGGAAAAGTCATGTAGAGGCGTATATCCAGCAGTTGAGAGAAGAAGGCTAGCAGTAAGTAAGTGGCATTATTCATTAATGAATTTTAGATGTTTTGTGTGGACATTGATATTGATTTTTACAGGACACTCGAAAACTTACAGAAAAGAGTGGAAGTTATATTCTTTACAGAAGACTCCACGTAGTTAGAACATCTTAGGTATGACAAAAAACAATTACATATTGAAAAAAGATAATGGTTATTCTTGTTGTTGTAATAAATGCTGGTATAAAATGTTAGGTATTATTGCCTGTTTTTTTGACTTCTGACAAATAAAATTTCTTCGTATTATATTAAATTATTTTAATATGTCTTGAGAGTTTTTTTACATAATGCTCTAAATAATATTACATTATTAGATTATACTAGTTTTAAATCTGGGTTTACTCAGAGAATAATATGAACTAAATTGCAAAAAAAAATATATTCAAATATTCAGATATACTTGTAACAATAAACGAGTACATATGTACTATTTAATTAAAACTCTAATCGAAACATCCCCTTATAAGTCTCGTGTAAAGGAGGGTTAACATAACGGGAATAAAAACACACACAAATCAAGCACTAACTAGCATAACTCATCTTCTTCTTTATCATTCAATAATAATAATGAAACTTTATTAATAGAAACGTTGAAGTGAAGCTTAAATTGTCCTCGCAAAAACCGTCAAAATCGTCGTCTTGTACTACCACTATTTCTTTAATGGCCCTTTTTGGAAGGGCAAAGCTCACAGAAAATTTACTGAAAATTAATTACAGAAACAGTGTAACATACAATATAGGAGGTAATAGTTACATTGTAGCAGTGTTCTATTAAAACTTAAATGAGGTTTGCTACACAACCTGAATGTCTTAATTTTTTGTTGGCATGGAGAGGACAGCTTGCATGTTTATTACATTCAGTTGGCTAGCTGGCTACTAGCCGCTTGGTTTACATACAAACAAATATGTAACGCATGACCTAAAATAAATAAACAATCATAAAAATTAATGAAGAATCTTAAAATGATATTTTATATCAATCATATTTTGGACCACTCTAGATTAATCATTCCAGTTGATCACACTCACCGATAGTTAACCTATTTGAATAGGTATTAACTAGGTTGATTCCCATTCAACCCGTGAGTGATGATGTGCAAGAAGAATAAAATAAATAAATAAACAAACACATGTACATACTTGTAAACAGATCAAAATATTTATCTGAAGATTGGATTATAATATTATTATCATCCATAGGCAACACGAAAACGATATCTTGGGTTGTAACATTCTATTTGTGTTTACCAATTTCCTACATCGATAAGGTCTTTTATTCAACGGAGGTTAAAAAGCTTTTCTGAAGTAACATTTTGAATATTATGATGGTTATCAGGAAAACATAAAGAGTTTTTCTTTATCGTACGCGTTAGTTTACATAATACGTACCTACTATGGCAAAGCCTTTTGATCAAATTTCATAGATACGTACATGTTCTTATCATTTCAATTTAAGTAGGTACACGAAGTTTTTTCTATTTTTATTTTCATTTTATACCCAACTACGAGTACATTGTTGTTACAGTCGTATCACGCAATTTAATTTGACAAAATTACTATCACGAAATTGAAAATATAAAGTACAAAACTAACTTTTCATTTTAAAACAATCTATAATACGGTTATAATAGTCGTATCACGCAATTTAATTTGACAAAATTACTATCACGAAATTGAAAATATAATGCACAAAACTATCAAATACGGCTTAGAAAAGACATGGACGGGACTTGAACCCGCTACATCTATTTTTCGTGAGGTGTATTTTGTCCAATTTTGGAAACTACTGGGCTACATACTGAAAATTTCGAAATTCTCTCTCACAAATCTCAATGATGGTTAAAAATGTAGATAATAAAACTTCGCTTAACATTTCCTTACTCTTTTTATGAAATGAATATCAATATTTGACAAATTTATGATTAAACGAATCAAAATATTGTTTACAAGGGCAATATTTATATTTATTTTATTATAGATTTAATAAAAAACTTTAGAGTTGATGTGTATTTTCATAATCAAAAAAAAAAACTACATTGATAATTCCTCAAAGCATGAGCTCTGCAGAATTTTGAGGGTAAAATACTCAATTATAAAAAAATATAATTGTGTTTAATGCATGTATATATTTAATATAATTTCCATAAAAATACTTGAATTTGATGGTGAAATACATAAATATTTTAGATGGGAGTTAAATGTCAAATATTTAAGACTCTTTCAACACACCACTTCAACAACAAAAGATATCAGCAGTTAGAAATGCTGCGGTCAGAGACTATTTGATTTGCCACTAATTTCTGAATACAGGGGGCTAGTTTCTGCCCCGCGCTTTTGAGAAGAGCATTGAGGAAAGAATGAAAGGGATGAGTGATAGAAAGATAAGACGCAAGGATTGAAAGGCCACCAGACAAGATAATCCTGGTAAAATTATTATTATGTGAAGTACAGGAGGACTTTAAGTATCCACATGGGAGTAATTTATCCAATACAGATTATATTACAGTTACTAGCTCAAAACTCGATCACTCAATTAGTACTGGACATAATCATCTATATAAAAAAAAAATTAGGAATGTATAAATATATCGATTCTTCAGTTCTATAAACCAACAACTTGATATTCTAATATTCCAAGAAATGTCGCGTAATAATTTTGAAGCGGTATAGCGGTCAATCTAGATATTGAAACATTTCTAGTTGTTGACCTATGAAATTGAGTAGTCCTAATATTGACGGCTGGTAAGGCGTGGATGTAGAGGGTATCTTTTCCCGGATTATTTTTGTTCCCGGGAAACGAGAAATTTTAAAATGAATTTCCCGGGATTCCCGGGAATCCCGGGAAATTATTATATTATATTTATTATTATATTTATAAATATTCAATTTTCAACAAATTTGGTATAAAAACTCTCATAACTTGTTGACCCTTGCAAACATTTTGATTTGATAAAAAAAAATCAAATTTTTGTTACCAATATAAGTAATTTGCTTAAAAAAAACTAAATAGCTGACTGACGAGATTTATTTAGGTACTCTATGTTATATCAAAATAAAAATTGTTTACAAAATATATAAACTTTTAATTTTTGATCATCCTATCAAGCAAAAAAATGTTATGGATTTTGGCAAAGCTTTTTAAAGATTTTAAAAATCTTTAAAAAAAACAAAAAAAGATTTTTTATATCTGTTAATATCCATGAATAAAACAAAAAAATGACAGTTGGCTGCACTAATATTTTTAAGAACTATCTAACTTTTCGAAATATGTAAAAAAAAAAACATGAAAAATTGTAGGATTCTTATACATTGTAGGCCAAACATACCTCCGATTTCGAATTATATTTAGAATAATTATGCTTCTTTCAAACGAATACATTGAAGCTATAATTAAGTTTTTTTTTAAAGTATAACACTTATATTGGTAATTAATATTATTTTTCATATTTTCATATCAAAATATTCGTCAGCTTCTACAAGTTTATCACGACTATTACAGTTAACTAAACAATGATTTCGGTATCGGTATGGCAATCTGCATGACTAATAATTTGTATTTTTTCCCGGGAAAGGATTCGTTTTTTTCCCGGGAAACGGGAAATAAAAATAAGAGGGTTTTCCCGGGAATTCCCGGGAGTAACCCTCTACGTGGATGTAACCGCGCCCCGCGTTCGATTCCCGGCCAGAGTGAAACGAAGAATGACCTATTTCAAATTGTTCTGGGTCTGGGTGTTGCATTTATACGTATTAAGCGCATTGTATATATGTGTATAGTCACGTTAGTATACCTATATGTTTTGTAGGTACTCTGGTGGGTATATAATAATACACGTAATGTGGATATACACGATATATTAATAATTAAAATGTACAGGTTACAATATACAGAGAGAGATAGAGTGAGATGTGTATCGTGCAAGTGTCGGATAATCAAAGAGGCCGGCTACCGGCTTACACTCGTTAATATAACGCTGCCTATCTGTCTAACATGTGGTGTTACCAACATACAAAAATACCACACTTTCCCCTCTCTACCCTTAGCAAGTGCTCACTCACTTGCTTTATACAATTAAATTAAATTAAATAAAAGACCCCACTTACCTAATTCCTCTCTTTAGGGATTTAACACAAAGGGACCTAACGTTTTATTTTTCTATGAAATCAATAGATGGCCTACCAATTTATTTTAGCTAAGTTACCCTAAATTTTTTTCTCAAAAACTCAAAAGATGGCTCTACTCTAAAATATTAATGGTGGTTTGAACCTATGCTAAATATCTCAAACAAAATAACAATATTTACTTAAATATTTCACATAATACAAAATTCTTAAATATTTGAACTTAAATATTTTAAACTACACAAAATAAAAATAAAAATCTTCTTTCTTCCTTCTCTCTCTCTCTCTCTCTCCCTCCAGGGATCAGCTTCGTGGTCCACCATAGCCTCCAAGACACAGAGATGAAGTTTTTCATCGGTTCCTGAGACGGCCTGCCCACGCATCCTTCCTGAAAGAAACAGAATCCATTAATGCACCGGAAGAAATTCCCTCGAGAGTGGGAGAACCAGCTGATTTATCAGAAGTATCAGCCATGTCTGCCCATGAAACCCTTCTATCAGTAATGTGATCCGTATGTCTTCTCCATACTTGACCCGTCTCTTTTATCCTGATCAAATACGTTCTGTTCCCTATTCTTTTCTCGATAACACCTAAAACCCTCTTATTTTTACTCGATCTAAAATCTCTCGTAAGTACATAACTACCCCGTTTGAAAAACGAATTAATTTTTCTGCCTTTACTACACTTTTTCTGATTATATTTAGACTTCTTATTCAATGTTTCCTCGACATGTTTATTAAAACCTAACCAATAAAAATAACATTTACCCAAACTTTTTGTTTTCTTAATACCTAAGTGTAAATCAAGCAAAAATTTTAAAATTATATCTCTCATATTTTCAGGAATAATCAATCTATTCTTATAGAAAACACACTCATTATACACACATAGATTGTCTCTCAAATACCAATATTTTAATAAATCACCTGTTAATTTATTTTTATTCGGCCATCTTGTATTCACAAACTCACATAATTTTGACAAAACATCATCTGATTTTGTATTTTCCACAAGTAATTTACTCTCTAATTTGCAATTATTAACTACAAAATTTATTTTCACTTTCTCGATCTCTGTATCATAAATATTATTCACATATATTATATCACTCACATCTTCATCCTCGCACTTAAACTTCGAAAACTGTATACCAAAATTTCTTATAAAATTTATACCCAACAAAATATTCTCGCCTTGTTCCGTAATAATAAATTTTATGTCACAATATTTCCCGTTATAATACGTATTAAACAACTTACTACCTATTATTTTTAAATTATTTCCGTCGAATGTACACAATTTTTCATCACATTCATCTAAATTAATATCCACAAATTTATTTTCTAGGAATTTCTTCGGAATAACACACACAGTCGCCCCGGTATCAAGGATACCCCGAAAAGATTTATTATTTACTTTAAAATCCAACATAATATAATCTCCCGGATTTTGTTTTACAGAATTTAAAACGCGATTAATTTTGTAACATACCCTCGCAATGTGACCCATTTTTCTACAAATTTTACAAACCTCGTTTTTAAATTTACAATTATTTTTAAAATGATTACCTCCACAAGCAAAACATTTCACATTTTTATAAGCAAAGTTTCCCTTATTATAATTATTATTTTTGTAACTACTTTTATTACTAAAATTAGAACTCTTAGAACTTGATGTTGAACTACCTGTACTAAAATCTGAATTTCTCGAATAAGATCTACTTTTATTCTTTTTAAAATCTCTATTGTAACCCCTGTTTGGTGATCGTGACTCGTGCTTATACTTTTTCTCACTAGTTGTTGCAAAAATTTGACCTCTCTGGCTACCTACCTGTAGCACATGTTCATAACTTGCCGCAATATTAACGCATTTTGCAAAATCTTTTTTATCGCTATCTCCCTCTACAAATAACTTTTGTTTTACACTCAAATTACATAAACCAATAATAAACACATCTTTTAATTCATCATCCAGACGTTTTCCAAAATTACATGTAGAACTCATCTGTCTTAATCTTAAAGCAAATTCGTTAACGTTTTCAGATTCCATCTGTTTTGATCTTAAAAATTTCTCTCTAGATTCATACGTGCACTCTAATGGCTTACTTTGCTTTTCAATAACCTCTAGTATTTCTTTATATGTAATTTCCCCAACTAATCTTGGATGTATTAGATCACATACTAATTTAATAGTTTGCTCGGACAAGCAACATAATAAATATGCTCTTTTCTTTTCATCTGACAATTTTTCATCATCTAAATATACCGCTTGCTCCCACCTCGTGCGGAACACTCTCCAGTCCATTGTCCTGTGACAAAATGGATCTATTTCCCTCAAGTTAGGCATGCTAACTTCCTACTCAGAAACAAGATGAAAAAATGTAACACTTATCTCTATATCCTGGCAAGCTGGTTGCCAAGAAACTGCTCCGTGGATCTCTCTCAGGCGTCTCCAGCCACTCCCAGCTCCAGACCAGCTGCCGTCTTTGACCCTCTAGTGATTCCACTGCTCTTTCCACGTGATTATCGACCTCCAAGAAGCTCCAGACCGTCACGGCCGCGTCCACTCCAGATTATGCCTCAAATGCCCTCTGGATCTGCGCCTTCTCGTTCCCTCACTCGTCTCGTCGTGCCCTCACTAGCACGTGGTTTGTCAGATGCCTCAATGCATCCAGCTGTCTCCAGAATGCCTCAAATGCCCTCTGGATCTGCTGTCTCGTCCACAAATGCCCTCAATAGCTTGCGGTTGTCTCAAACGGCCCCACATGGAATGCTTCTCACTTGCAACAATACACGCCTCGTCTCTCTGTATACCCCGACTAATATTAAATTCACAAATTACCCACAATATTATTAAAAAAAAAATTAACTGCAATCCTACGTCTGCGCCAGTTTGTTTTGTCAGATCCTACCGACTTCGCCAGTTTGTTTTGTAGGTACTCTGGTGGGTATATAATAATACACGTAATGTGGATATACACGATATATTAATAATTAAAATGTACAGGTTACAATATACAGAGAGAGATAGAGTGAGATGTGTATCGTGCAAGTGTCGGATAATCAAAGAGGCCGGCTACCGGCTTACACTCGTTAAAATAACGCTGCCTATCTGTCTAACATGTGGTGTTACCAACATACAAAAATACCACACTATAATACAAGACTACTAATATCTTAATTTGAAACTAGTTCGATTGGTGTCTTTGTATTTTTTGATTTATATTTCCTAACGCCGAAGAAGAAATTTATTTTAGAGAACGCCTGCAATATTTTGGTTAATAACTTAACATAACACGTACAGACAATTCATATAGACCGAGATAGTCCCAAACTAAGATATGAATCTTGTATTTTGGGTACTAACATGACGATACACATAATATACAATGCACTGACCACATATACATGTAACACCCAGACCCAGGACAATTTGAAAAAGGTCATTCTTCATTTTGCCCTGCCCTGTTAGCCTCCGCGCCAAACCGGTCGTCAGATTATCAGATTATCAGATTCGGTAAGCAGATTATCTATTATTTTATTTCCAAATTTCTGCAAGTCAGTGTTTAACCCGATTTTAAAGTGCTTAATCCTATACATATATTATTACAGTCCACGAAAATGCTCAATAAAATAAATAAATTTATATTATAGATACGAGATAGCATAATTATATAATTATATAATTATGTGCAATGTCGATTAATTGATACACATCATATCAATACACATACATGTGAACAGATTAAAATATTCATTTAGAAATAACGAATTTATTTGCATTTCTTGAGTTATCTCAGTGGTATAACAATATAAATTTAAACTAATACAATTTTGTCAAAAAGCGGTTTTGTGATTATTGTATCATAATATTACTAAAATTCCGTTGAGGTTTAGATAGCTTAAGCTTATCTTAAAATCAGGACGAAAGCGATTTCTACAATTCAAAATTAAATCCTTACGAATTTCAAAATTATTTTCTATTTCTTTTATTGGTACTAACTTCTTCACAGAAATTTATTTTGTTTCATTTTAAGAAGCAAGGCAATACATCATCGTTGCGTTGAGAGGTTGATTTATTATTATTTTTTTTCAATAATTCAATTCGTTTATTTCCTCAAATAAGCATAATATAAAATCAAATACAACTCAAACATCCACATCCACTACAACTAATTCCATTTTACCACCTCACTATGCTAGAGCCTGTGTCGAGGCGGACAGTACAGTCAGTAATATAAAAAACAAATTTTCACATAACAACTTTGACATAACATTGGTATTTGACATAACAGTAACAAAGAAAAACATATTTTCGCATAACAATTGGTACAGGAAATTCATCGAAGCTGGAGAAATATGATAAAATAGATGTTATCATCAACAAATATCAATAAAACCAGGTTGATAAAAAGATTATAAAGAAATATGTATGTAGGATAGAATTAAATAAGATTAATATTAAAAATATAAGAAACAATAAGGATAGATACAGAATGTTAAATAAATAAGTATGATAATTAATTACTTAGTTTAATTAAATTAAAACACTGTGTCTTTCACTTAATGTATTAATTGATACTTATGATAACATTTAATAATTTTATTTAATTTCAATATCTCCAACATTCTTAACAATCATCATCATCATCATCGCCCTCAACGCTCCTCTCGGGAGCACAGGGCAGAAACCAGCCTCCTCCATTCAGAGCGTCTCTGTGCCAATTGCGTCACCTCTTCCCACGACATTTCTTGCGCTCTGATATCGTTGTCATAGGAACGGTGTATTGTGAAAGAGGGACGCCCGGGCCTACGGAACCCCTGCGGACGGAAGGACAGTGCTCTTTTTGGCCAACTATCATTGGGCATTCTCAAAACATGTCCCAGCCAGGACCATCGTCTCTCTTGTATTACGGAGATTACAGGTCTCTGCTGGGTGCGCCGGCGCACAGCATCATTTGTAACATGTTCATACCATCTGACATCCAAAATCCTTCTAAGACACTTGTTTTCAAAGCTTAGTATCTTCCGCTCTTGAGCCTTGTTTTCAAAGCTTAGTATCTTCCGCTCTTGAGCCTTGTTTTCAAAGCTTAGTATCTTCCTAATAATATGTGGGGCTAATCTACAACGCATAACAAAGATAATATTATAATATGATCGTTTTCTTCTACATGTGTTATTTTTCTCATCCTTTATTTCGAACACGAAAATAATATTATAGTCCATCGACTCATCCGTACCATCATGGAATTCCTCACAAGTAAAATAACTAGCGAACTTACTGTAACTAAAAAACATGCAAATCGTCCTCTTTGTGCCAACAAAAGTTTTAAACATTCAGTATTGTTGACATATCTCATCGTTAAATTAAAAATGTTAAATATCTTACAGGGGGTAATTTATGATTTCCTTCACAGGACCCTCGAAAACTAACAGAAAAAAGTAAGAGAGGTACTTATTCTTTACAAGAGACTGCATGGGGGTAGTTATACGAGTACATTAACCGAAGAATATAATAATGTATACCTATTATTGTCTCCCTCAAAATATTTTGCTACACATCAATTCTGTCTATATATACCATCACGGAATCTCCATAAGTGGGGTAACAAATGAGAATTGCATTGCATCATCATTGAATTGTAGAAGTAAAATATATTTTGATATGTGATATTTTACGAATATTTGCATCTTACAGGATAATCAAATGTTTTTATAGAAAACAGCACCCTTTCCTTTGACAGAGACTCCATGGAACTAAATAAGTGTAGTCTATAAAAAAGATGTACCTGTTACCTGTTTTTGGTTATGAACCCATATACAACCATTAGCATTAAGCTAAAATCTAGTGTCCTGAAAGGGGAGCTTGCCGTCACCTGGGATCAAATCGCGCACGAAGCCGAGACTCTACCTCCAGGCTACTGACGAAGTAATGGCTGTGGGTACAAATACACAAACAAAAGACGGTCAAATATCGATTTTAGTAAATTGTAGTTCAGAGGTAATGTTGTTAAATTTATTATTTTGATATATGACATCTATTTTAAGGTTTTTATTATTGAATGTTCCATTTGAAATATGGTTCAGAATTTTTAACATAATTTTAACATCTCTGTTTTACATTAACTCATTTTTAATTCAAGTGTAATCTGAATATTGTATATTAATTCATAATATGAAATATTTTGAATATTCAATTTAGAAACACACGAACACACGAACGAACACATTTTTTTATTAAATGTACCACCTACCTATATTTGAAATTCTCATCACAAGATTCTCAATTTCTCTCATTTGTTCTGATTAATTTCAGCGAAGTTGCCTCAGAAATACAATATTGATGATTCTTATTGTATTGTATTTTAATAATTGATGAAGACGAATTTTCTTACATAGGGAATGTTGAATTTATTTTATATTATTTAGACATTTATTTCAGAAATAAAATTAAAACAGGGATAGACAATTTGCGATCTGTGGGCAGTATTCAGATGAACTAAATCATAAATATAAATATCATCGCGATATTAACTTAGAAACTTCCAATAATTGTTTGAATAAAAAAAATATATTCGCAAAGGCCTCAACAAATCTTGGGTCAACCACTATTTTTCAGTGTTACTTTATAAGCATATTGATATGATTTTAGATGACTATGTATTAATTGTTATATTTTGTGAGCTTTTTTCGCTACCGCGGTTTCGGTGGAGCGTTTCCAAGTCCTGTAAATGACAGATTGTTAAATATACTTAACGTAAAAGGCATTCATAATTCAATTTCTGCTAGAAGATTTGCAATCCTGATTGTTTTTATTTTTGTTGCCATGAAGAGAATTACTTTTATGTTTATTACATGCAGTCAGTCTGCGGGTTTCTTCACCTGTGGGATATACCGCGATGGCAGAGAAAGATAGGTGGAAAAAATATTGAGTTTTATAAAAAAAATACAAACTAGAGTTTGTCATTTAATGACAGAATATCAAAATTAAGTTTATGTTTATGAAAATTATGTATGTTTTTATTTTCATAAATTTAAATATTTAAATTCAATTTATTTGACTGGCTCGCTCATCTGAGATCCCTATAGGGAGCCCATGAAGAGTTTGATAAGAGGAAAGACTGATAAGACCATATATGTGATGTCCATAATGATTTATAATATATTGTGAAAATTGTCAAATATACCTTTTGTAAGAAGGGAAATAAAAAGCTTTTCATTTCATTTCATTTCTTCATCGATATCTTTCGTAACATGCTTTAAAATAATAAATTATTATTTATCTCTGATTCTGAATGAAATCATTATCCTTCTGTAGACATTAAGAAACAATAGAAGTAATTTTAAATTAGGTTTAGAATAGGCTTCCACCCTTCTTTGTGAGTTTTCGAGTACCTTGTAAAAGGTAGGTATTCGTAAAACCTAAAATATGAAGTAATTAACGCTTACAATTCAGCGATGTAGCATGCCGCTTGTTCTGAATTCCTTAGCTACACAAGTCTACCATTTGACTGCTCATTGTTAGTGGACTGTTTTATACTTTTTAACTTATGGATGCATATAAAATTTAGGTAATAAAAATAAAAATATAACACTGTATAACTTTCACTATTTAATATTTTGCTTAAAAGCTTTTCGGACATACGTCCATCTTCAGTAATAAATATCTTGAATAGAAGATATTTATTACTGAAGATGGACGTATGTCCGAAAAGCTTTTAAGCAAAATATTAAATAGTGAAAGTTATACAGTGTTATATTTTTATTTTTATTACTTAAATTTTAAAAATGAGCTTTCATAGTGTTACCTCTTCAAAAATAGAAAAGTTAGGATGCATATAATTATAACGTTTGACGTACCACATGTATTATTATATTATTTTTTTTACTTTGAACAGATTTTTAGGGTAGGGTTGGTATGGTTTTTACTACGGCAACCGAATTCAGATGGACTATCATTTTTCGGTGAAATAAGTGAATTTTCATACATGCATAGACAATTCACACATATCGAACTAGTCCCATACTAAGATGAATCTTGTATTATGGATACTAACACGACGATACACATATCTATGTATTGATGATTTATTCGGCGCCGTTTAATAGAGCATCCATCTCAAGGGCGCGGAAACAATGCACTAAATATACATAAATAGAACACCCAGACCCAGGACAATTTGAAAAGGTCATTCTTCACTTTGCCCTGGCCGGGAAACGAACTCGGGACCTCGTGATTCAAAGGCAAGAGTGTTACCTCCACGCCACACCGGCTGATATAAGTAGAAAATTCTAAAATTTAATGTCTAGGTCTTAATCTGATTTAAAATTTTACCGAAAAAGCATTAATGTGGGAGTCAAATAGTTGAGGTAGGATATAATATATAACATATACTTATACATATTATTTAATACGAAAGCATGAAAAGTTCGCTTAAGGGTCAATCGGTTTATGACTCAAAAGTTTAAGTGCGTAAAAGGGTTTTTGGACTGTTTTATCTGAGATCTTCACCAACCTAAAACAGTTATAATTTAATTTGCCTGCAATCCTTTTAATAATAGCTGCCGTTGTTGGACCACATAGGAAAGATATCCAATCTAAGTTAGATTGATATAAACGGAATGTCTCAATGTCCATTAATACGATATCGTCCCACCAGGACGATCGCACCAAATCATTATACAAAATTATCAAAAGAGAAATTATCAAATATTTAGAAAGTATTTAAAGAAATGAATTTACATTATTTATACATAAGAAAAGTATATAAATTGGCTCAGCCCCCAGTTTTCTATGTACAAAGCACATAGAAAACACATAGAATATAAATTATATTATATGATAGAGAAAGTATATAAAGAAAGTTACAGTTATATTTGCAAGTAAAACAGATTAATATATTGGCTCAAGTTCATGTCTAGGTATGAATCTACTTGGTCTGTAAGAGGAATGCATTGTGTGGGTGACTGGTACATATATATACTTACATAAAGTTCAGAGAATTCCTTATCCTTTGGTTTCATCATTTTCTTATGGTCATCATATCATTATAGAATACATAGTGACATAGTCTTAGTTTTTTTAACAAACTTTGTTTGAAATTGAACTAAATATATTTCGACTTACTATTTTAAGTGGTATATGGATGTATAACTCGGAGTATATTTGTTGGTAAATAAATGGTACGTACTTCAGAGAGTACGTTATTTATTAGATAATTTTATTAGGAAGGTACATTGAATATTTTAACACGTGACAGTGTTTAGATGATAGGAAGTAGATATTAGTACATCGGGTGAAGAAAAGTACCAAATTGAATTTTAAACAAAGAAAGTTTGTTGAACTATTAATTGCTTTTAGGTAAGAGGTTAAATTTTGTTTATATTAATATGTTATGTAAAATTAATTTCAAGGAAAGGATTGAGAGACACGTGTGGTTGTTTACATAAAAAAGTAGATGCTTGTGCTAGGAGTGAGAGAGTGGATAATTTTGTAAGAAGGACAAAGGAATTAAGTCTATAAGATTGATGTCACAGCTCAACTCGGGGCAGTTTTGTCTAGAAATTAAGAGAGAGAGGTTAATTCTTAGAGACAGTTTTTATTTGGTAATCAAGGGAGGCAGTTTTTGCTTGTAATCAGAGGAGAGAGGTTAAATTTTAAAAGCAGTGTTGTATTCTATTTGATTATCGGTTTGTGTACATTCCTTTCTCCGAGTAATAAATATAATATTCTTTTAGTGATTATTTCCACAATGGAAATAATGAGAATTTCATCCTAGATTTTATAATTTTACATTAAATTCAGTGTTTCGAAGCAGCGAATTTTGCAGAAAATCACCTTACTCGAAGCTAAGAAATTTTATATATTATTATTTATTTAAATTTTGTAATAGATATTTTTATCGTTACGACTTTGCCTTTCTTCTTGGAGTATCAAAACTCTTGTTTGATAAGTCTCAAATAAGTGAAATTTCTGTAGACAAAGGATTGATGAATTTTATATAATGTTTTAATGAATATGTTTATGAGACTGTCACTGTTAATTATTTTATTTTCCCAAATTAATAAAATTTGGATAACTAATATTATTTGTAAATTAAAATTATAGACATTACTTGATAATAAGAACAGGGACGGACTCAGAAACATATACTAATTATTATTTTCTGATATTTTGAATTCCTAACACGAGCATGATTTTTAAGTCATATTTATTTTATGTAAATATATTTTATTTTATTATAAATTAACATCCAACCTACCCCACCCACCTGATCGCGACCTAAAGGCACGTGATTTCCCAGCGTGAAAAGATCAAGGTTGGTGTCTGCCTTGCCTTAAGGGACACAAAAAAGCCAACCCCCGCAGATTTATACATAAATATTTATATTATTTGCATGTTATGTATTATACTCTCTTAATTTATCATATTGTATACTAATGAGGCTGACAATAGTGTATGAAAGGCTGTGTCAGATCGAAATTTGCGTGTGTAGGAGCAAATTTCACTAACAAACCAATTTTTATTGTTATATTAACCAAAAATAGTCAGTGATTGAATTTTTGTCAAACTTTGGTTCAGTAAAATATTTCATCTCGATGCGCCCCTGGCGCTGTATACAGATACTATTTTATGTATGAAACCATATGCCTTTTATAAATGAAACTGCATTCAAAACTAATCTGTAATATAATTACAGAAATAAACTTTCGATAACGTTGAATCATAAGTTTGATAAAATATTATTTCATTGACTATTTCTAACCAATAACATGGGTCTTCTGTAGTACAAAAAAAAAAATTATTGATTTTCGGTAATATTGTGTGTTGTTTTCTTTGTGTATTTTCAGCAATAAGGTAGGTCTTTTATACTCGCTAATGTCGAGTGTAAAAGGAAATAATTTATTAATCACTAACCTTTATGTACAACAGAAATTTAATTTTGATTGTTATAAAAAATTATGCTTTATGTGTGTTCTGAATAGAAATTATTGTTTGTTTTCACTGAATAAAATTTTCTTTTATAAATCGTAAACACAACGTAGAAAAGGGTCCTTTACGTAAATTTTCTTTTCTCTAGATGTATCATGTGCCAAAATATCTTTGAAGAAACGGAAATTGTTGAATTTAGCGACCGAAACTTTTGACGGGTTTTACGTTAAACGTCTAAGACAACTTAAATTAGGTGTGAACCGAGATAGGTTAAACTAATGATACGTATTATTATATAGGTATAATGTCTCTATACGACGAATATTATTACTCTTGGTTTTTACAAGTAGGTAGGTGATATGAAAGTATTCTGTATTATAAAATTTTAATCGGAATATTATAAAGACGTAATTGCGAAAAGAAATTTATAAATTTGCGTAGATTGGATAAACTCGATTCTTTTAGTTTAATTACTTCCAACTCAGAGGATAAATACGTATTTATTCTCTCGTCGAAATAAATAAATATATTTTATTTATTTCCTGTCAATGTGGTTCTCAACGAAGAGCTTTTCTTTTTCCTTCCTTTTTGAGGGTGGGGACCACGACAATAGGTAATTCAAGCAATAATGTTTCTTCTGTTAGCATACTTTATATTGCAAAGATTCTACTTATATCTTTTCTTGAGTAGAATTATAGATATATATATCCATATAAACAATCAAAAATTTATGTCAAGTGGAACAAAGATTATCATAAGTACATCATATCCTTCCTATTAAGTGGATATTTTATTTCCATCAATGGAGCCATTCATTTAGCTCTTTGTTGTCTTCATAGTGAAGTAATAGGGTCTTCCAGTCTTTGGTTGGTCAAGGATCGAACCTTGGCGTCTTATCTACTCCAAGTATAAACTAGGTTATGGAAAGATTAAATACAAGGAGGCGAAGAGATGCACTTTGACATGATTAAGAGTATTGAATCTACTTGTAGGTACATATAATGGATTTCAACAGAAAGATAACGTATGGTAAGTGATTCACATTTATTGTGCAAATACATATTACATAACAAGACAGTTGCTTTCAAAGTAAATTTGTAGGGAATAATATTCCGCACAATATGCAAAATTATGACAGTTCTACCATATTCGGATTGAGATAATAAAACAAACAATGGTAATTATCAAATAAACCAACCTCGGTATTATATACATACATCAATACCTGGTTTACCATATAATCTAAAAGTTAAATTGAACCATTCATTCTTCATTCAATCTCAAAATCTTAAATTAGTACACAAAGGAAGGTAATATATAAAATAGTTCCATGATAATATGAATTCTGTTATGGAAAAAATATCATTATATACAATATACAATAGCAATATAGTCACTTACAGATGAACAGGCGAGCTGTTGTTGAATAACACAAAGCCGAGTATATTACTGATGAAGTATTGTGTACACTTTGACAGTAGAAGGCAGAATCGTGAAAGAAACATACTCCAACGTCTCTATGGCGGTCGCTGGTCATACCAAAGACGTACAGGGATGTGTAGGTGGTGCCAGAATCTGATAGATTCTGTCCTCAGGACGGAAGAGATCACTACTTCTCAAGAGGCATGAGAAATCTTATACGTTCCTACACCTTCCTCAGTGTATGAGGTTGAAGGCGTCACTGTCTCAATAGTCTGTCCAAGCATATACGGCTTGTCGTTTAATCACTCTCATAACAAGGGTCGCGACCAGAAAAGTTAAGAGAGGATTATCAAGTTCACATAGGAATGAGTGTTACATCGGTAAACCACCGATACGCAATACACAGACTACCCGCGTTGAAGAGGTATTCGTTGCAGACTTCGGAACACATTCATGTTTTTAATTAGATTTATAATACTGAGCAAGAAGATAGAATAGTTTATGTGATGTTTTATGATTCCTAACATTGAATATTTGTTCAGAAACAATGGATTATCACACTTCACACGGTTATGTAGAATGGCGGGAACAGCAAGACCACGCCCAAACGAACATATGCTACATTACTCAAAACCTCCAAATGTTATCTGTATATCACCTCAATAATCGTAATCTATATAACTCAAAGGAAACACAAGCCTGTTCATAACACTATTCTGTTTATTGATTACTATTGATTATTAATCATTATTATTGTACCCTGATATGGGCGGTAAGATTGGTCGCGCGCGTAATAACTAACACAGATTTTTAAAGTACATTATTAACGACACACAATAAGAATAGTTTTACGTACAATAGAGGGCAACACACTTGTTTATCACATTATGAAGTTAAGTACTATTAAATAATTATCGTTAGTATTATTATTGTGTCGGAGCTACACACAAGGCGGTTCGCAACCAAGGCGGGGAAGGGACAACCCCTTCCTTCGTCCAACCTATGCCATGGTTTGCGGGTAACTGATTTCAAAAAGACGCGTTCTATTCAACAAACCGTTGGTCCTAACGAATTAAGTGCCGAGTGCAAGTACGGGGTTCACACAGATGCCTTCGAGACGTCACGTGACATCGGATGATTTCCATAACGTTCGATTATTATTATTATTATGGATGACTCATGGACAACAAATGACTGTAGGAACATTAGCCAGTATGAACTTCTCCGCAGCGATTATTTAATGCGTAGCACCATACGTACTACATTCAAGACAGAGATTATTTAGATTGTGTATAATTATACTTGTATGTATTATAATTTAATTAAAATATTACCATACAAGTTTTAAACCCATGAAATACTTCAAGATCAAGAAATTATTATAAAATTGATAAAAAAAATATAGAAATTCTCGTAAGAAGTCACAATAATTTTGTAGCTGGGAAAAAAGAAAAATAAATATTTAAAATAATTGTAAAATTAAATAAAACTTTAACTCACATAGGTAATATGTATTACTCAGATAAATAAAATATCGTGTATTTTGTTTTTGGCTGCAGTTCCAATACTTTCCTGTAAATAATGTTTTTATATTAATACTAGCTGACCCGTCGAACGTTGTTTTGCCATATACATTATTTCTTGATTACTAATATCGCTATTTAAAAATAGGGCTTGATGGTAAAAGGGTGAAAATTAAGGGCTGTATGTATTTTTCAATGCCTCATCATAAAAAAATTGTACAAAAAATAAAAAATAAAATTCGGGGTGGACCACCGTTAACTTTTAGGGGTATGAAAAATAGATGTTGGCCGATTCTAAGACCTTCCCGATAAGCACACAAAATTTCACCAAAATCGGTCGAGCCGTTTTAGAGAAGTATGATAATAAAACGAAACGTACCACGAGAATTTTATATATTAGATTTTTCCATGACATAATGTCAGATAAATAAAAAAAACATATTTATGTTTATATTTAAAAATAAAAAGATTAATTTTAAATTATTCACATTAAATTATCATCAAAACTGTATATCATATTGTTTGACAATAAATAAGATTTTTGTTTAGAATGTTTTGACAAAAATTTGAAAAAAGAATTTTTGTATATTGGGAGATCTTTTCTTCTGACGTATCTACTTATATACGCATAGAGGCTAGCTGTAATACTGTAAAAAATAAGTCATAATAAATACGTAATTACATACACATTTATGTAATTAATGGGAGAATTCTATTTATCCAATTCTGATGCCCGAGTACTAAAATATACATAAACTTAAATTGTAATAATATGGACAAGCAGTGGCGTACTTTCTATCATGCATTAAACTTCTGCCCCCCCCTCATTTCATTCGTCTCAAAAGTAAATTATTTCGGATGAAATTTATGTACACTAGATAAAACGGCATTCCTTGTCACAAAATTTTTCGGGTCCAATTCATATGCATAAGATAAGCAGAATCTCACACTTTTACTCCACCTCCATTTTTAAACCATTTTTATGTACGCTGGATAAAATGACTGGATATGATAGGTAGAGGACTCTTTATTGACTGCCTGGTATACATACATAAGTGACAATACAATACATTACAGGAATCATACTTTGTGGCCCGTATAACACCTTTAACATCTTCAATTCAGCGATGAGACATACCACCGATCCTGAATGCCATATTTTTATTGGTATAATCTGCATGTTTATTACATGCAGTTAATACGCTAGCTACTCTTGCAGGATATGTCATGATGATAATTATATTAGTATATTATTTGAAATTACTTATATTCATTACTAACCTAATTCCTTGTTTTTATTGTTGTTTTCATTTGTCTTAGTTTTGTTTTAGTTGCTTCGAATTTTTAATACTGTGGTTATATAGAGGGGCTTGTGTGGTCTATGTTGCATTTAATATTGATTTTTGTAATATTTATTGTTTTGACTCTTGTTCCCTTAGAAGATAAACAAATAACCCATGACCAGTATGAAATGTCTTGTGCCGCCGCTGTGTACAAGTATTTGTATATAAAACATCAAATTATATCAAAGCACCGTAATGTGTATCCAATAGTTAAGGTTGGTTTTGAAACTTAACCATACATCCTTTATGTTCATTGTCAGTTTAGATACTACTTGTACGTACATCCAGGAGGAGTTGTTTGGATGTTTTGACGGGTATAGTAATAATAACGTGAACTTCTAAGATATCCTCTTTAAACTTTGTGAATAGACTACATCATGTAAGATTTTATTCATTTCTGATGAATGAATTATCATGGAACACGTGCAAGTCTAAGTTTTTCTCTTGAAAATGTTGGTATGTTAGATATGTTTTTTTTGGTATCCAGATATAAAAACGATCCATAAATTTATTTTATGTTTATTTATTCCTTTTGCACATCATCATTATAAAACAGTGTTAACAAACATTAAAAAATTTGAAAAACCAGGACGATATGCAGTGGCGAGATTATCACTACCTATAAAGTGATAATGAGATATACCTACCTAATTTGTTTATCTAAATTGATTATCTTTAATTTTTATATTTTTTATTAAACTCTGGTGATTAACCATGGGCACTTTTTGAGTTGCCTTTACTAAAACATTATTTGTTAAAATTGGAACAATCAGTGAATTGATGGCTAAAAAATTTGATGACATTAATGCGTGACATAAATGAATAACAATTGTTTCATTAAGTAATTGAGTGTCCTGTATACGGCAACATTCGTGAAACCTCACCTATGAGACAATAAAATGGGAGAGTATCCCCTCCTACCCGCCTTTTTACCAATAAACCTGCTCTCAACAGTGATATGTTATACCTAGATTTGCAATATGAATCTCAAACATGTACCATCAATAAAATCTCGTTGCGGTCCTTGGTGCCGCAATTTTTAGTTTGAAAAAAAGCGACACACATATAAATTGTTTGTAGATAACAAGAGATAGACAATATGAGAATGGGGATTATAACAGACGACAAAGGCCGGTAGATAGAGATGAATATATACAAAAGAAAAGAGATGAATATATATTACTCAGGTATTGTACCTCGACGGGTGGGTACACATTTTTAGAGAATATTTGTATGACATTGCGAATCTAGTTGTAACATATCACTGGCTCTCAATAATATGCTACACACACCTCTATAGATCCCAGACGCACTCTACCCATTATCTTATGATATTTATAAACATCTGTAATTTTTATTTCTTGTATTTAGTTTCTAATAAACACTCACTGATGATGGGTGTCTACCCGAAAGGACTCTGGAGTTAAATATTATTCATAGTGAAAATAAAACAGTCTTTTATTTTAAATCTATTTTAATTTTAATAAAATGATCTCCCACAAAATAATTCCAAGTACTATACATATAAACAATCAGTTGTTCAGCTTTAACTAATTTCATACTGTGAATATTTAGCAAAAATACCCAAATAGATGGTTCGTTCCCTTTGATACGAACCATTTTAAACGTATTTTGTACATTTCGTTAGTATCCGCAATGTGTGTAAATATCTATACTAGATATTTATTATATTATCTAGATAGGTACTACTAATTGTCGAGAAATGGCAAAATCGTGTTCTCTCAATGCTTCATCAATATTTTATATCAGCTCTGTGTTATGCATCATATAAGATACTATAATATTATTTATAGGTAAATTTTATGATTTATCCTATCTCCAGTTTAATGGTAGATTGTAGACTCAAGGACTTTATCTTTTTTTTTAATTGTATCTGGGTTTTTGTTGTAAACCCAAATACAACCTTGTATACCTTTAGAGAGTTTGCCGGCAACTGATCGAACTGCTCACCTCTTATGCATGATGCCGAGACTCTACCTCCAGGCTACCGACGAACTAATTTCAGTCTTTTTTCTGTTTGTTTCTGCATTTAATTTGAGAATTTTCTTCTATCTTTATAAGTGCCATATCAGGTTCTCCAGACGCTGATGATCACTTTGGAGAATGCTTCTGTGTCTTGAGCAACCCAGATCCACTCCTTCACAAGCTGTATTCGGATCCAATCTACATAGAATGCTGCACAGACATGACATTTTCCTTCTGCCTATTTCTCGTTGACCCTCAATCTAATTCTGTATTATTAATTAGAGCAATTGATAATTTTGTCTCCGCATGTCAGTGTTATATTATTAATTAACTTAATTAGATGTATCTAGAGATATTTTATAAAAGAAAATATTTTTCTCCACGGAGTCTCCAGCAAAGAACAAGTTTCATTCTTTTCAGTAAGTTTTCGAGTGTCCTGCAAAATGTAAAAACAATCATACAGTCAATATATAGAGGGCGAGTTTATCGCAGAGGCGGGATTTTTTCCAACCAACCCTTTGTCATTTAACTTTCACAAAAGACCATAAAGGATGGAAAAGAGGAGGTACAAAGGAGAAGAATAGTTAAGAAAAGAGACAAGGAAACAGGTGCTAAATTTTGAGTGATAAAGTGGTCCTTCATCATCTAATATTCCTTCATCAAGGCTGTTAAACATCCAGAATGTCTTATTTTTTATTTCACAAGAGGATAACTTGTGTGTTTATCCACTGGGAGCCCCATTTGTGAGAAATGCCTTGATTGTTTTTTTATTCAATTAAAATAATACAATGAATAAGAAATACATACAACTTAGAATAATTAGTCACGCCAAATCTAAAAGATTTGTCGGCGTGTTCTCTTATAACATACTATATACATATATTAACCTAATAGGTACGACATTAACCTAAATACAAAAATAATTATTAGTTATATATAAATCCACACTTTATTAACCATTCCTTGACTAATTTTTTTGCAATATTTTTACTCTTGCATTTCATAATTGATACCGGCATCATATTAAGTATTTTTGGTACGTTATATTCAAATGTTCTTTTTCGGTATTTATTATTGAATTTAGGGACTAGGTACATATCCTTCAGTTAAGTAAATAGTTGTTATTCTTATACAGGAGGGACGGAAATAATAATGATACAATTATATTCTGTAATCGAAAGTCATAACATTGTATGTAATATAGTTTCGTGTCAAGCCTTTGTACATTATCACATTATATTATATTGTTATTTAATGTTGTATTTACAAATGACTGTGGTTTGAATTCTATTACGAGAAATATACCGCCTACAACTAACAACAAGAACTAGTCAGGCATAAGCAGATTTGGGCATATTTAACCAAACATTTAACAAAGTTATTCGTTAATCCGTTAACAAAAAAATGCTTGATCTGTGAAATTGCCACCAAATTATACGTTTTCACTTTTTTCATATATTCAAGAGTGGTCTGTAGAAGGCAGTTATTCGTTAATCATCACGTATAAAAAAATGAACACTTTCAATTCAGAAGTGAAATTTGCCACCAATCTTGAGATGCCGTGAAAAGATTAACAAAATATTAAAGGATTAACTTCGTTAAAGATTAATATTCTTTTTTAATAATAATAGCATATAACGCAAATTAAAGTTGATACGGTACAATTGAATTTCTAACGAAATGCTGTTTTACTCAAAGTAAACTAGATCCAAGATTTTTTCTTGAAATTAATTATTTTTTAGTAATAGTTGTCCATTATTAAGATATCCACCGATACATCCATCAATTTTTGTTAATTTAAGTTAAAAATTAATCAGTTTTTAACGAAAGTTGAGAATCAACGTTTCAACGAGTTAATGGTCAAATTTGTGTATAACAATGTTATGTTATCCTTTGCTAGGTGGGGTCGGTTGCCTTAGAATATAGAAGTACAATAGTGGATACGGCAGTTATAATTTAGACAAATACTTACACAGCATTGTGCCATTTCCTATGGGAAAGGGTTAGTGTTGTTTGTTTGTAAACTAGAGTGGAGATCATTTCCCTAACTAGACATAGGCAAACGGTGGTTTATTGAGGTTCCCATGATTCTTTGAGCCCCCCAAAGGTTATTCAACTATCTGTGATCATGGCTATTCACAACCTCCCATCTATGATTGGCTGTTTATCATCCCTCAGTTTATATATTTATATCTATTAGTCAAATTTACTAACCTAAATTTAACTTCAAATATATTCACGACAAAGACTTTGACATGTAATATAGATATAAAAAAACAACTAAAATACTCGAATTGGCGGTTAAGCTATTTTTCCAAAACTGTGTTCAAATTCCAAAAATGAAAAAAAATCTTCCAAACTTTTCCGAACAGATACGAATATCTTTTCCATTGCTACCATTAATTTTTTTTTGATAATTTGCATTTAGGCTCCCAATTTATGTTTTGTCTCTGGGCTCTTAAAGCCTTGTCCCACCACTGTTTCTCTCTCATTATAATACCAAGTTATACAGAGGCTTTGGATTGAACAAACTTGATAAAATAAAATCGACCTAATCTTTAGAAACAAAATTGTATTGTTGTTATCCAAATAAGTGGAATACCTAAACTCTTGTTTTTATGAGAATTAAGGATGTGTAATGAAGGTTGATGTGATAAAAAGGATGAGTGTAAATAAACTAAAAACCATTTGGTTTGTAACCTGATAGTAGAGCCTCGGGTTTTAAATCGCAAGATTCCGGATTCGAATACACCTAATGAATTCCTCCACTCTACAAGACATAATATCATATTCTAAGTAATAGAAATATGCAGTCACTGTTCAATAGGTAGCTAGGTACCTATATCTTTTAAATAAGTTGTGGTGCATGATGTTTGACGATAGCTGATCTCTGAAAAATTGAATTTTTTCTATACTTTATATATTATGTAGTTGTCTGTTTTGTGCTTGTAATAAATAAATAAATAAATAAATAAATAAAACCTTCAGATAATCTCTACAATACAGGTTTGGTTATGGTTTTATCTCGGTCATATTTTATGAATGTCCAATCATATTTGGCCTAAAAGAACATTGTTCATTCTTCTATAATTCCCAACTGTCTAGATGTTCCACTTTTAAAATAATTATTCTTATGACAATGACATCTGAGTGCTTGGAATATCAATGAAAGGGGTGAGCACAATTGGAGCAAAGACGCTCTGATTGGAGATGATTAGTTGATTTAAGTGTGTTGGTACCTTCAGAAGGTGAGATTGTCTATATATTGCGATATCCTCCAACTAACCCCCTTACAACTACTTTGTCACTCAATTAACCCTGTAAGGTCCATAGGACGTATACTTCCCAAAGGTACAATCTCATTTTTTTTTATTTCAATTACATAATACTATTTATTTTTGCCGTAATATGAAAATTAAATATTCAGTTCATCATAATTTTTATGATCTGGTCATATTTACTATCCTAAAGTATTATATCAGTTCGAAAAATGTATAATGGTGAAATTTAAAAACATTACACATGATACTGCATTTCTTTGTGTTTTGTTTTTATTGTCCTTTTTGCATAAAACACCATAAGTATTGAAAAAAATAATATTTCGAACCATTGCAAGTCTCACTATATTGTAAATAAACCAAATATCATTGTGCTACGAGCCTTTTTATAGACCAAGGAAAATATTTTTCGGAAACATTTTTTTTCAAAACTATAATAATTTATGTTGCTTCATTGCTTTTTTCGGTTATAGTTTTTTCATGCTGACAATAAAACAGAGATTAAGACAGAGACCGTAAGATTTCTACAAATAACTTAAAATATCTACAACCTGTGTTTTTTTTATTTATCTTAAAATATCTAAGTTATTTGCAGAAATCTTACGGTTCTAAAGGGGTTAATAATAATTATTACATAACTACTTAGTAAACTTGCATTATATAGTTTTAATGAATGAATGATTCGAATAGTTGTTGATGTATTACAACATATTAATAATAATAATAATACTTACTGCACTTTGTAAAGTTGTGTGACGTAGATTATGTTCAACTGCTCTTCTTTGTGTTGTAAAGGTGCGTTCACATTAAGAAATAATAATAATAATAATCTGGACAATTTATTTAGCGCCGTTTTGTGGTACAAACCACCGCAAGGGCGCATTTTCAGTAATTTATTTATTGTTATTATAAAATTTTAATACATTTTATGATTTTAATTTAACCATTAAAAAAATTGAATGCGTTTGTAATTGTCACAATGTTAAAAGTAGGTATGTAGTTTTCGCAATTAACTGGATTTTTTAATACCTGTGTGAGTGAATATTTTAAAAATATTAACCAACAGATATCTCATCCGCATACACAAACAATTGTGCAACAACCTTTTAGTAGTAAACGGGAAAGGTGTTCAGATACTTACGAGTTGGCTTAGGCTGGTTTAAGTACGTTCAGCAATGAAACTCAATTTGTTAATTAAAACTCAATCATACTCTGTTTTCAATTTTCATGGGAAAAGAACACTTCGACCAGCCTATGCCGATTTGTAAGCATGGAAACACCTTTCTTGTGTTCTACTTTTTACACATGTGTTGGTTGTGCAGATGAGGTGTCTGTTGAGTAATATTGAGAAATGTTTACGCTGTGCCAATAATATCAGTGATAAAACAAAAAAATGTTAATGTTCTTGCGATTTACGAACTAAAATTATGTAGCTGTGAGTATCGCAAAACCACGTGTATAGTAAACCGAAATTGTAGAATAAGTTTGCTATAAAACACACGCGAATGTCAGTACAAGAAATTCCACGACGAACTTTTAATTTCAACGAATTTAATATTAACTGACAAACGCACATAGTTGCACTCTGTCGTTTGAGGGAACGATTGTGGACTCATCTTAATATTACTGGAACTTACCTACTTATGGATGAGTTCACATTATTACTTGTGTAATTTGTAATTAATTACTGAAACTTAACTCCTCACAATATTGTACCAACTACATGTTATGTTTTAAAGTGATCAAATCTCAACAAGTTTTAGAACAGGATGTGCTGAGAGAAAGCAATACATGGATGGATATTATTATTATTATTAAGAAGACTGTTTCTTGGAAATGGGCTAATTATTCAAAGATAAATAGATATGGGTACATGCTTGACTCACTTTACGAGTACGTGAGTGGTATTAGTTGTACGAGTATTAGAGGTATACCACATATTACACGTTATTATTGTGGCAGTGAATCTTAATTTCATCTGACGTCATTCTATGTACTTTGCAAGTATTAATTAATTAATAATCATCACTATTATGCCGCTTCTCTTGCGGGGTAGGTATAGAAACGATCGAAAACCATTTTTTCCTATCCTTTCATACGCATTTGGTTTCCGTAACTGGCATACGATTTTTCTTGCATGCTCTCTTATTCAATAAGCTCAACAAACATTTGTCTTATAAAATCTGATTTATTTGATCTTACTGTTCGACCCTCGGACGACCACGTCTCCGAGCACCTACTATTCCTCGCAGTCATGTTAATCTTCCCATTCTGTCTTCGTTCATTCTTTTCACGTGGCCTTACCACCGTAGCTCATAAACTTTCATTATTGTTATTAATCCAGATTAATAATTATCTACAACATGCAACATAGCATAAGACAATTAACACGTATCGAGCTTATAATTATGGATATTAATGTGATGATACACATTTATATACAATGGACTAAACTTAATATACATGTAACACCCAGACCCGGGATAATTTGAAAAATTCCATTTTTATTCTATCATGGTCGAGAATGGAATTCGAGACCTCGTGAGTTAAGGCAATGTTATCTCTGCGTAACACCGGCTATCTGTGTGAGCTTAAACGGGGCATATTCTATAAAATAGCCGCGTCATCGTCTAATTAAATCGCTCTAGAACAGTGGTTCCCAAAGTTGACTGGGCTCCGACCCATCTAGGAAATATTTCCAACCTTGAGACCCGCCTTTTAGTTTTTTTTCTCCAAACATTGCTCCAACAACATTTTTTTATTCATGGCGAATTGTACATTAGGGCCTACTCAATATTCACTCACGACCTACTGGTGGGTCGCGACCCATAGTTTGGGAAATACTGCTTTAGAACGTTCCTCCTGAGAATACAGTCTAGAGACCAGTCTTTTTCATTTAGAGTGTTTGTCAATCAGTCTTTGATGTCGTCACCATTGGAACGGTATTGTGTGAAACATGATCTTTAGAAACACAAATGTCTAAACGTAGTGTGTACCTTAATATATCAATTTTATTTTGTTCACAGAAATATTCAATATAAAGTATTGTTGTTATTTTCTTTAGAAATCTCTAGATGAAAACAAGTCGTTATTCAGTACAACAAAACAATTTATTTACTCTTATCAAATGACAATGTAAACAATAAAAACAATATTGTTTTACAAACATTATAATAATAACAACAGTTTCAATAGAGATGGTCGTTATAACGAATAGCACGTTATAGAGCTGCGCGATTTTTAAGTAGTAGCACAATAACAAAATAGCAAATTATACGGTGATCGTTATTTCTAATTTACCAATTTTGTATCGTTATATAAAAGTTTCGCAAGTACAATAAATAGAAGCTCGACGATACAAATCGTTTATTGAATTACGTTATGTGGTGTTCTCACTTTGGCGAATATCGCTAGGGCACCAAAATATCGCCAGCCATTTGAACCGTGTGAACAAAATGACAGCTAGTCTGAAACGATAAAAACCAGTAGAAACGATATCGTCTCGAGTTGACCACCTTCCAACTTTCTCGGCCGATTGAACGATTTGCACATGCGCAGATATGCGCGGCGTTTGTATCTATGGTAAAAGCTTTATAACCTATAAATTTTATAATGTTTCCCGCTTCGTGACAGCTGTTATCTTTTTTGTTGGTTTGTGGCGTTTGTTTTCTTAAGTAAAAGATGCCTTATAACCTCTACTATAACATTTTCGACTAAAAATAAACACTTCGCGATCTCCATCTCGACGCCATTTTGAAAACAGTGTCAAAATCAAAGCGCATCTGACAGATCGTTTCTATATCGGTGGACTTGTGTGAACAGGTGTGACGATCAATGGGCGTACGGCGAATTTTGTTTTTTCGCCTGGCGTTATATTTTGAAATTCGGCTGGCGATATTCGCCAAATGTGAACACCCCATTACAACAGGTTCAGATAAGATGTTATAAATGAGTGCCTCTATTCAATGTCAAACCTCAATATATAGGCAAATGATAACACATTAGTTTCGTGTGCAATAAAAGGAATGTGAGTGGAATATTTCTCACAATATCTAATGAGTTGAGTCAGCCATTGTGTCGATGGCTTTATCATGGTTGGTTGTGTGTGCAAGGAGCAGTACAGAACATATGCACATGAGATAGATATCTTTGCGATACCTTATTTCACACTACACTTACAATAAATCTATAAGATAAGTAACACATCAACCTACATTCTTTTTAAATTTGGAACGATGACCTAAGTAGGTACCTATTCACAGTGTAAATGGTAGCTATTTTTACAGTAGAAGTAAAAAGTAGCAATCGCATACGTAACGTTATAACCGTAGACGAATATAAATTGTCGTTATTTTCAGCTGTAATAATGTTTATTTAGACCAAAATAATAGCAACATAATGTGGTTCATTAATGAAAAAGATTTGTTATTATAGTATTGAATTCACGTCAAACCACAAATAAATATGATTAATAATAATAAATCACTATCATTATTATTTTAATTGTATAGTAAATTTTCACCCCTTTACTGCTATTGTCATTGTTTTAATACCTACTAAATATTTTGTACATATTTTAGAACAATCAACTCTGTTGAACTTAATTTTGTATTGTGTAACAAATTTTCTTTTCACATTATAGACAATTTATAATTAGTTATAATAGACTCATCTGATTGTATACGTAAGAAAAAATAAAATAATTATTTTAATATGTTTTGCTTCGTATATTGAAGCCAACACACTGTTCACCAGGACATTGCTTAAGTCTGAGAAATTCCATTTACCCGAAAAAATTTTTCACAAAGGTTGAAGTTTTTTTTTTGAGTGAAATAAAAGTAAATATGAGTATGTGTAATAAATGAGGAATTAATTTAATTGAATTTTTAGTATAAAGCTGCCACATTAATAAATATGGCAACAAAATGTGATATTTAGTTTGTGAAAATCACTGCTTTAGTAAGTGTGAATGGAAGAGAATAAATTAGTTAGTTATAGACATTACCGCAATTAGTTGTGGTGAGGATAATTTATGCTATTTCAAATAACAGTATTTATTATATTAATAAATTCCTCTTGCATATTATTATGAGCTTTATAATAACGAACTGAAAAACGCTTCAACATTTCAACCTTTGTAAAATCTCATGAAGTTCTTTGAATATCAACAAAACCTCATCAAACCCTATTTTATTTCACGTGGTTTAATATTTTACATAATTTTACTAAAACAATGTTCAAATTATTTGAAACTTAAAATGAAAGAGGTTAGATGAATTAATATTTAACGAGTTTTTCCTTTGATTTCCTGAAAGTAAAAACGTAGAAAATACCTGATAGAGGTTTTCAGGCCTCGATGCATGAAACTCTTGCAGAGGAAAGCTGGAATATGTTTTAACCCTTTCAGGACCGTAAGATATGAGAGACCACTCGGTTATCTCGAGAAGTGTCCAGTAGACGAACTAACTAGACGACGAACGAAAGTGTCAATTGAAATTAAAAGATTCAGGTACGTAGAAAGCATCGTACGCCACTAACTTCAGTGCGTGCAAACACTTTTGCAGTTTCTAACTCATGCTCTCCTGTTCATTGTACTCAACAATAAAATAGACATTAATATTATAAAATCTATTTAAAAACAAAGTTTCATCATGATCATCAGGAAAGTAACTAGTATCCTTCACCGAGAGCGTCTCTATGCCAATCAAAATCAATTTGTTCTTCGACAATCCTTGCATTCTGATGGTGTTGTCATGGGAACGGTGTATTGTAAAAAATGATCGCTCGAGCCGTTGGAACCCTCGCAAACGAATGATAGAACTCTTTTTGGCAACTTTCACTGGCCATTCTCAAAAAATGACCCAAACAGAACCATAGTCTCTTATGTATTGCAGAGACTATAGATCAGATGCGCCAGCGCTCGCAACAAATTTTAAGCTAGTTAAACGCCTGTTAAAATATGTATACGCAACCACTATAACATTTGTTTAAATAATATTTTTTGAACTATCAAACCTAATTTGTAATTTATGTAGAATGGAGTCTTAATAACGTGTCTATTGTCGGTATTGGATCATCAGTGGTTCATTGGATCAACTATTATTGAGGCAGTAGGTAGAATAAGGAACCATATCCTTTTTCGGAGAATGCAGAAACATATAGAGAATAGGTGATCCGTTTTCGACATGGTTCAAGATTCTTAACGGTAAGATTGATTCCCCCAAAAATCTTGAGCGGGTGTGTTTTAGTTGTCCAAAGTGCACTAAAAGATCAGCCAATTTGTTTGGATTGCCCATAAGCTCCACAAACTATTATATTTACAAAATTCATTTTCAAGGTGAACTTGCGCGCTTTATAGCTCATTTTTCGGGGTTTGGATTTCTTTTTATTGAGTGAACGGGAGTTCAGGGGGGGGGCCCTGGATTCATCTGTTGTTCCATAGGGGAATTTGCTTTCCTACTTCTTTGACATGGTAAACGCTACTTTTGGTGAATGTTTTAATGAACTACCTACCTCAAATTTTTGTCTAATAGTTTGGTATGAAAGGGATCTTAATTGGTTTGCTCATTATTGTTTTTTAATGTTTGTACTTATTGTTTTAACTGTTTGATCCATACAGAATAAATAAAAAAAAAAAATCTCTTAAGTCTAGCCTATGCCCATGGGCAATTTTACCGAGATATTTTGATTCATTACTCCAATAATACTGTTGATTTCAAATTTAATATTAATTTAGGAATTTCAGTATCAATGTTAGTCGCAAATTTTTATACACAGTCAAAAACAACTATTTTTGTAAATAAAAAATATTGTAGTTTTATGAAGAGGTCATATTATGAAACTTATATTGAAGGAGACACGATTAAAAAAATTAAATAGCTGTATATCAAACCGTCATTTTGGCTTATGGTCCCTTGTTCTTGTTACAGCGCCAATTAAACGAGCATGAATTCAAATCATAAAATTTAAATGAATGAAAGAATTTTATTAACACGTTTTGAAATATGAATTGAATAAAAATAGCATACTGCTGCATACGCGTAATTTGCTTTGAAAAATATTGCTATCAGTTAAATGTGAAATAATACTATTTTCTGCCAATTAGTGTAGTTTTTAATATTGCAAAATAATCGCGTATATTCCATTTCTATCGTTTCCTCCACCCTCGTGCATTTTTTTATACATACTGTCAATTTTTCTTACTTAACATGCGGTCATCCATTAGAATTTGATCCACATGGTCAAGCTATGAAGTTATCGGTAATATACGCTTTCTCACATTGTTTAAATTATAATATTTAAAAAAAAGTATAATATTTCAAAATGACTTACTGAACAGGGTGCGGTCAGAGATTTTATCATAATTCTTCTTCTGTAAGTGCCCTGTCAAGTCCTCCCGACGTTGGTGATCCCTCTAGAATAGGCTTCTAGGTCCCACGCTGAAACAAATCCTCCACAACTCTCATTCCAGTCCAGTCTCGTATATTGAGCAGCCACATGTCTGCCTCTATTTTGATTGTAAGAAAAGTATCGCAAAATGTGATACTTTTTTCCGAGCAATAAATGGCCCAGGTATGAGATCTTACGCACTTTGATATCCAATAGGAGTTCTCTGTCAATTCCAGCTCTTCATTACTCTTCTACATTTGTAACCCAATCAGTCTAATGAATACGGAGCATTCTTCTGTGAAGCCACATTACAAATGCTTCAAACACAAAATGATTTTCCATATGTAAATAGCTACGAGATTCAGAGGCTTGATACATTATCAATTTGTTACTATATTACGTAAATACATCTATCTTTTAAACCAAAATGCTGAAGTATTTTACAAATATTGTAATCGAGATGTGCAGCATGCTACTAATTAGTAGAAAAACGACACAGTCACCCATCAATTGAATGCATGAGAGGAAATTTATATACCGAGTACATTTATATATTCATATATATATATATACACTATGTCCAGTACACTGCACACCATTTGTATGAGATCTTTGTGTGAGTGAAGTCTAGACGGGATATCGTATGCAATTAGTATGTTACATTTATCTACAAACCATTTCCAGTAATGACTGAATTCTACTGAAATAGAAGTTAAAAACTTCTTTTAAATGATCTGTAATTACAGTCTTTCACTGTCATCCTTTGGTATTAAAATATATGGGACGATTTCATGATACATTATAAAGATGTTATCAAAGAAGCTTTTGATGATGACTTATTCTCAGTATTTTAATTTAACCCTGCATGTCTGTGAAATACATCTATGTTCATGGCATTTTATTTTATGATTAAAAATATTTCTAACGTACTTCATATATTCTTATTCTACTTTCTTTGAGTTCATTCTCATGCAATTCTACATGATATTATTTTGTAGAATAAATTCTTTTCTAAGATGATGCTTTCTGCGAGACACTCCAAGTAATTATACTTTGTATATTTTTCACCTTAGTGAATAAAAAACGAAACGAAAAGATCTCATAAATGAGTTTATACAAACTCAAATTTCCTTGTGTTTGGCAAATCTTCATATTCAAATATGTTGATTTTTTTTTTATTTTTGTCTTGATAAGACTTTTTAATTTTATGACTATTCATCTTATCTTTACGCTCGAGCTGTTTATCATCCTTTCATTATTTATACGCTCCACATGCCCAAAACATCGTTACTTATATACAAGCATTCTATATATTTATATATATGGACAATTTGTAAAGCGCCGTTTACTCATAACATGACCTCAAGGGTGCTGTATATCGTATCCATCACCCGAAACTCCCAGCAAAAAGGTGTGTCTTCAGCCCTCTTTCAAAACTCTCTCCATTCACCTCCTCTCGCAGACACAGAGGCAGCTTGTTCCAATATCTGGGACCCGCAACACTAAACGCTCTATCTCCAAAACCTGTTTTGCGAGATCGAGATGGCTCAATCAGTCTGCATTTTGCCTCACCCTGTGCTGAGCGAAGCATGAGCCGTCTTTCACTGATGGTCTCTATCCACAGCACTTCTTATGCACACGCTCATTTTTCTTATATCCTCATTTGTGACTCTAGCACGTAACGTTTTACTAAGAATTTATTCTTCTCAGCAATCTCATCTTAACTTCACCACTTTCATCCTTTTTCAATCACGACTAGGTTTTGCTTGCATTCATAAATAAGTGCCGGTAGCAGAATGGTACTATACACCAGCATTATTCATGTTTGACACATTTTCTTTGCTGTCAATGAGATTTCTGTTAAAAGAAAAAAATACTTAGGTCTTCGTCTTCGTGTTATTATAAAGTAAGAAATTCAAGATGGTTGGCAGGACATGTCTTCATCGCTGAATAAAATATATTTTATTTCAGTGAACTTAGTAGGCCAGCAGTCGAAGATTTCGTGCTGCGAATTTCTCAAATGAAAGCACAAAATTGGACGTTATCTAATGAATTTGTTACAAATTACTTTTAAAGCAACTTTAGTATCAATATTCTAGTTGCTTAACATGTTTAAATATCGTTCAACTCAAACTACATATGAACACATAAAGAAACATCTGGCCTTGTAATATTATATTAAGTAGGTGAAGTGATGGCCTTTCTGTAAACTGGTTTAATTTAATGAATGAATCGCATTCTCAAATCCAGAAAGGATATTATTTCCACATTCAGTCTATATGTTAGAGATGTACCGGATATCCGGGACATATCTTACTTATTCAGACTAAATTATGTAACAATCCGGTCGGATATCGGAACTTGCTAGAACAAAATTTTCATAATAAGAGAAGAATGTTAGAGGTTGTTTTTGCAGGTAATACGGTGATGAGAGATAGATGTGTGTGTGTGTGTGTGTGTGAGGGTGAGAGAGAGAGAGAGAGAAACTGCATCCATTTGTATCCATTCTGAAGATCTTCTAATTGACTTTTTGGAAGCACATTATTGAACTGACATTTGCAATTTGAATTTTGAATTTTAGAACAACATTCAAAATTTAAGCACAACATTCAAACGTTTAAATCACAAAAGACAGGATGTCCACTATTTAGGTAAAATGAGTTAAAACAAAATCGGTTGCAACGTTTTCTATGTCCTGATTACCTACATAATTACCAATAATACTTTTATCATTACCGAAATATTTAACAATAACCAAAATCCTTACGTTCTTAAATTATATTTTTTTTTGTGCACAGATATATAGGTACTTTCTTGATTCTTAAAAAGCACATGTCCATCAATGACATCTTGGACAAATGTGAATATGTTGTATAGATACTGCCTTTAAACAAACTGAAGGTAAACAAGGCAGTTAATTCAATTTATTATTATTAGTTATTTTAGAAGGATTAACTATGTAACAGTTACGAGAAATTTTGAATGTTTTTTAAGTATTCTACAATGCACATCCGTTACTTGATTATTTAAATCGCGATCGATTTCGGTAAACCTATACGATTTAAATAATCAAGTAACGGATGTGCATTGTACAATACTTAAAAAAACATTCAAAATTATTATAATTATTATCAGAACATGTGAATTAAGATTTAAGATAAAGTGAAGTTTAAGTAATAGATTTTTGTAGTATAACATAAAAATGATAAACAATAATCAAAAACATAAAAAGGTCTCAATTCATAAATATTGGGTATTTTCCCAAACTCATATTAACATTGACCGACTTTTCAATTTGCAATCATGGTACAGCTATCCGTTTTAAGATCTAGCTAAATTATAATTATTCGAAAAAAAAACTATTCGTCACATCTCTACTATGTGTTTTCTCTTAGTAATAGAATCCATCTGTGAATAAAGTTTCTTTAAAGTTTTGTGGTTCACCCAAAACTTAATGAGTCGTTATTCCAGCATTAAACTATGGGAATAATAAGAGAGATCCTCAGATAATTTTATTCCTCTATGTTAGGTATTACATAACGTACCCGTTATATGTATGTATTGTTATTCTACAGTCATTTTAAGTATTTTAGGTAGTTATATCTGAATTTAATTAACAAATAAAGTTATACTTGTATAACAAACACAAAGGATACAGAAAGTAGAATATGTTTATATGACAGAATAATACAACAAATATTTAGTCAAAAGTGATAATTATTTTACTGAAATAAATTACTATAAATAGATTGAAAATAAGCATATTTATCTACAGATTATCTTCGACACTTTTTAAAAGATTCTCGAGCCTCTCATACTTCAGGCTAAATCTGGTATATGCTTCTTGTTTTTATTATTAATTGCTAGAATTGATGAATTGTACAGTGTCCTTGAGATGCTTTGGCACGTAAACGACACTTTAATGTTGTCCAATAATAAAAATAATAATAAGTTGGTCGGTAGTTTAATGGTAGAGTCTAAAGGTTTCAATCGAGAGGTGCCGGGTTCAATTACTGCCATTGCCGACTTTCTCTGCCTTCACAACACAAGTGCATTGCTTACTGTAACGGGTTTTGAAGTAACTTTGGGTTTAATGCAAAATTTATATTCATCTTTAAAAATTAAACACTCTAAGATCGAATGATTCGGGTAGAAGTAAGTCTTGTTTTGCAATGTTGAAAATAGGTATACTTGTAAAATAAAACTAAAATATATATTACATAAATATATATTTATGTATTAAGTATTTTTTTAAGGTTGACATATGAATAAAATGAAAATTTAAAATTTTCAACCAACTTTTCAAACACAATCTACAATTTATTATTATTTATCGTGGCGAAACCCAGAAAAAAAAACAATCAAACTGATCTCCAGTACTGTGCAAAACGCACAGCAGCTGGAGATGCGTAAAAAATATCTACAATTGATAAAATTACATAACTTCTAATTCTTGTCCAAGTAACAGCCCAGAAAATAAAACTTCCCCAAAATTAAATGTTTAGAAAATGACGTTTCTGAACTGATTATATAATAAAAATCAACAAACCTTGTATCGTTTGAAGTTTATTGAAACAAATGATCTTACAAATATTTGTACAACGTTGTTCAAATGAGATGAATGAAAAAATAAATCAAAAGAGTGGGTAAACAAACTCTTGCTTTATTATTATTTGTTACCCGCCATTATATTTCACATTTGACTTAAAAGACTTTTAGGTACTTTGAAAGTTTTCCAATCCATAACAAAATCATCTACGTATTTGACAGGCGAAACTTTTTAAATCCCCTTTTCTTTCTTTGAAGCGATGAACTGAACAGAAATTATACGGAATTAGAACTCGTTTAAATTTCAACCCGAATGGTATTCGCTGGGGCGGAAATATGCCAAAGGGGGTGGCTGCTACTAACTTTGTTATTTCATTTTGCGGTGACGATTGCTAAATTAATGTAACTCTGTACAGTTCAACACGCCTAGACTTTTTCATTCGCTTCTTCAAATATAAACGAATTATTATAGTGACAGTGTTGCAATGAAAATATACAAGTTTTTTTATCCCGGTAGATATGTATTGTATTATGAATTTTTTCTTATACATATTTTCAATAACGCAAAGAGTTATGGAATAGAGATCAGATCAGATTTAATTTTCATGAATACAAATAGTTCCAACTAATATATTAAAATGTTAAATATTTCTTTGAGGGATAGAATAAGTATTATTTACTTACTTACTTATGCAGCTATTCCTGTCCACTGCTGAACATAAGCCTTCCCCATATGTCTCCAGGCATTCCTATCCTGGGCTTTCTGCAACCAGCCACCAGTGATTCTTCTAATGTCGTCTGTCCAACGTGTTGGAGGTCTTCCTCTACTCCTTTTATCTTCACGAGGTTTCCACTCCACTACCCTTTTTGTCCATCTTTGATCTTTAAGTCTAGCAATATGCCCTGCCCATGACCACTTCAATCTTGCTACTCTTTCTACAATATCCGTAACTCCCGATCTTCTACGTATCTCCGTGTTTCACATGCGATCAGAGATTTTTATTTGTAACATCGCTCTTTCATGCTTCCTTTGAGCTACACGGAGTTAAAGCGAGACAAATTATAATAATTACTGATGTAAGATTGTTGACATAATCTCTTTCTCGGATATTTTAGAAATCGAAAAATCCTAATTTAGCCGTTTACGCGTATGACAACCAATAATTTTAAAACTCTCTCAAGTCCTTCAGCACTACTAGGCCAGAATTGGCGTCTCCCACTCTATCAACTGGTTGGGTAGTGGATCCGGCTAAGTAACATATCCCACCCTAAGAATTAAACATTAACGAATACCTTAAAGCATATTAGTACTGTTTGCTTATCCACTAATATAAATAAAATGCCACTTATTTTCGGAGCGTTGTATCTTTCGTTCCCGACCCTTTGTTATGGGCCGAAACCTACAAAATAGAGTATTATAGTTATCCTTATTATAATAAATATAATAATTAGCAATCTATATTTATGTCGAGTATAATAGAGTCATTTGAATCACTGCAATATCCACATTAATTAAATTATTATTACTGTATCATAGTATGTAGTTATTGTTATAATGTACTCGTATTATCATAGTAATCAATAGTACAAATTCAATATGTAAATAACAATTAATAGGATTACCAATTGAGAATTAGATTTCAAACATTATCATCATTGAGGTCCAATATTCCAATGTATCCCTAAGTGTGACGTTTATCCTGAGTTTGCCCTTCATTTGGTCATATATTTGCTTTTGCATTCAATAAACTCAATTTTACACCAAAATTTGAGAGACAGGTAGAGTGATCTTCAGTGAATTGTAATAGGCCTAAAATAATCAACGGTGCGGTTCCGTAATTCAACAAGTCAAAAATTTCGACAATATTATTATTTAATTAGTAATATAAAGAATAAACGCTACTCTACCAATTCCAAAAACAAATAACTAGGTATAATTGGTTAATGGTTTAGTTATGGAAAATAATGAATTTTTTCAATTCTATAAATAAATATATCGAATTGTTTAGCTATTGAACGGAAGAAAGACTATGTTTGTCTTTAAAAGTGCGATTATTAGGTATATAGAATATTTAACTTTTTGTTGTGTTTTTAAAGTATAATATTACGTAACAATTACGTAAATGCCAATTTTACGAATAAAAGACATTTCTAATTGTTGAGTAATGGAAATAGACAGTTGATATATATTTTTATCATTGGTGTTAAAATTATACAGAAACTAAATTTATTTGTATCAAAATGCTTTAAATTGATAATAATACTTAGTTGAAAGAATTGAAAGGTATCGTTGAGAATGTTACTCACTCTCTTATATTTTGGTGTCAAATGGTTGTGAAGTATTTCAGTTTATTGAATGTAAAAGCAAATTTAACCAAATTAAGGGCAAACTCAAGATAAGCGTCACACTAAGGGCACATCAAATTATTGGAATGATTTTTGTATAATAGAAACATAATCTGGATCAACTGTTATTATAATACTAGCTTCTGAAACCAACCAACTTCGTGTTGGGAATAAACGTATATTTGAGAAAAATGTGGCAGTGAAAATGGCGGAATTGGTGAATGTTGTTGTCCGTGGAAACCTAGACTGATCACTTGAACCAGCCTAGAGTCAATTCGTAAGTGTTGAGACGCCTTACTCAATTCTTGCTATTAGATTTTGCATAATGTTATTATTACCTTGTGTAAACATAGTTGTCCAATAATTATTAAGATGTAACACGATATCGTCCCACTAGGACGATCGCATCATATCATTATACAAAATTATCAAAAGAGAAATTATCAAATATTTAGAAAGAAAAGAATTTTCATTATTTATACGTAAGAAAAGTATATAATTTGGCTCAGCCCCCAGTTTTCTATGTACAAAGCACATAGAAAACACATAGAATATAAATTATATGATAAAGAAAGTATATAAAGAAAGTTACAGTTATATTTGCAAGTAAAACAGATTAATATATTGGCTCAAGTTCATGTCTAGGTATGAATCTACTTGGTCTGCAAGAGGAATGCATTGTGTGGGTGACAGGTACATACTTCAATTATACATATTATACTTACATAAAGTTCAGAGAATTCCTTATCCTTCGGTTTCATCATTTTCTTATGGTCATCATATCATTACTACAGAATATATATAGGTAATTTAAGCAATAATGTTTCTTCTGTTAGCATACTTTATATTGCAAAGATTCTACTTATATCTTTTCTGGAGTAGAATTATAGATATATATATATCCATATAAACAATCAAAAATTCATGTCAAGTGGAACAGAGATTATCCTAAGTACATCATATCATTCCTATAAAGTGGATATTTTATTTCCATCAATGGAGCCATTCATTTAGCTCTTTGTTGCCTTCATAGTGAAATAATATGGTCCTTCATCCATTGGTTGGTCAAGGAATCGAACCTTGGTTACATAACTACTCCAAGTATAAACTAGGTTATTGGAAGATTATATACAAGGAGGCGAAGAGATGTACTTTAGTATGATTAAGAGTATTAAATCTACTTATAGGTATATAAAATGGATTTCAACAGAAAGATATCGTATGGTAAGTGATTCACATTTATTGTGCAAATATATATTATATAACAAGACAGTTGCTTTCAAAGTAAATTTGTAGGGAATAATATTCCGCACAATATGCAAAATTATGAAAGCACTACCATATTAGGATTGAGATAATAAAACAAACAATGGTAATTATCAAATAAACCAACCTCGGTATCATATACATACATCAATACCTGGTTTACCATATAATCTAAAAATTAAATTGAACCATTCATTCTTCATTCAATCTCAAAATCTTAAATTAGTACACAAAGGAAGGTAATATATAAAATAGTTCAATGATAATATGAATTCTGTTATGGAAAAAATATCATTATATACAATATACAATAGCAATATAGTCACTTACAGATGAACAGGCGAGCTGTTGTTGAATAACACAAAGCCGAGTATATTACTGATGAAGTATTGTGTACACTTTGACGGTATAAGGCAGAATCGTGAAAGAAGCATACTCTACGTCTCTATGGCGGTCGCTGGTCATACCAAAGACGTACAGGGGTGTGTAGGTGGTGTCAGAATCTGATAGATTCTGTCCTCAGGACGGAAGAGATCACTACTTCTCAAGAGGCATGAGAAATCTTATACGTTCTTACACCTTCCTCAGTGTATAAGGTTGAAGGCGTCACAGTCTCAATAGTCTGTCCAAGCATATACGGCTTGTCGTTTAATCACTCTCATAACAAGGGTCGTGACCAGAAAAGTTAAGAGAGGATTATCAAGTTCACATAGAAATGAGTGTTACATCGGTAAACCACCGATACGCAATACACAGACTACCCGCGTTGAAGAGGTATTCGTTGCAGACTTCGGAACACATTCATGTTTTAAATAAATTTATAATACTGAGCAAGTAGAAAGAATAGTTTATGCGCTTTTTTTATGATTCCTATCATTGAATAATGCCCGAACGAACATAAATGCTACATTACTCAAAACCTCCAAATGTTATCTTTATATCACCACAATAATCGTAATCTATATAACTCAAAGGAAACACAAGCCTGTTCATAACACTATTCTGTTTATCGATTACTATTGATTATTAAACATTATTATCGTACCCTGATATGGGCGGTAAGATTGGTCGCGCGCGTAATAGCTAACACAGATTTTTAAAGTACATTATTAACGACACACAATAAGAATAGTTTTACGTACAATAGAGGGCAACACACTTGTTTATCACATTATGAAGTTAAGTACTATTAAATAATTATCGTTAGTATTATTATTGTGTCGGAGCTACACACAAGGCGGTTCGCAACCAAGGCGGGGAAGGGACAACCCCTTCCTTCGTCCAACCTATGCCATGGTTTGCGGGTAACTCATTTCAAAAAGACACTTTCCATTCAACAAACCGTTGGTCCTAACGAATTAAGTGCCGAGTGCAAGTACGGGGTTCACACAGATGCCTTCGAGAAGTCACGTGACATCGGATGATTTCCATAACGTTCGATTATTATTATTATTATGGATGACTCATGGACAACAAATGACTGTAGGAACATTAGCCAGTATGAACTTCTCCGCAGCGATTATTTAATGCGTAGCATTCTCCCTTTCGGCCCCTCTTGAAAATTTGAAGAGAAGCGACAAATTTTCAAGTTCCCCAATTGTACAAAAAAAAGTTGAGAATCACTACAAAAAATTGTTGATAACCACTGGTTACATGAAAAGATTGAATACCACTGGTTACATAAAGAATTGAGTACCACTGGTTACATAAGCAGTTATATAGGTACACAAACAATTACAAACAAACAATTCAAAATGGTGGCTTATATACTATTACAATGTTTCTTACATCCTATAGCCCGTTCAATTATTATTATTAAGCACTCGCGGTAAATTGCCCATAGTCAAAATTGATGCGAACTGTTTTCATATTTTGACTTACACTTCTTAATAATAACACAAAATTCACATTGGTTGTTTTAGTATGGGGCTCCTATCAAAAGTCTGATAGCTACAATCATAACAATATAATAGTACATAGAGGTGTGCATATATATAGACAGGTGCATATGTGCATGTATATGAAAAACACAGGTTATAAAAACAACAACTTTAAACATTTTACAATACAATTTTACAAGAAACTCAGGATCTGTAATACGTTTCAATATACGGTTCGTTCTACATTGGCGATAAAATTATTCTCTTCAATTTATCAATATACGTACGTTTCATTGCTGGATTCTTTTGCTACGATCGACGACAAGTTAACATTTTAAACATGACAAACATATAAAACAAAAGTTACGTACTTAAGAAGTTGGTTTACATCATTTTCGATTCCGGTTTCATGTATCCGGCAAGCCATTGGAAAAGTAACATAAAGGAATTTAAATAAATATAAACAATTTTGTATAGATGGAATTAGAGATACTACATTTACGCTTCATTTAACCCATTAAGCTTAATAGCACTCATATACAAGTGATTTCATGTACCATGTACCATACAAAGATATTGGCAAAGCACAGAAAGAAATCATACATAATAAGGACACATACATATTAGAAAAACAATTTACACGCAGACATGACATAATGGTAAATCACGACGACTGCAATCACATTTACAGTAACCGATATTCATTATTGGCGTCAAATCCTTCTACGCATATTACATACGACACAGTTCTCACACAGAGACAGATTTCTCACACAGAGATAATCTCAGAGGGAGCTACCCTCACACAGGCTTAATACATGACAAATACATTGAACAACTTTCGATCTTTGCTACACAATATACAAGTTACAAGTTCAATAAATTCTTTACATACATCATTATTCAAATTCAACATTAACTTCTTCATTCAGGGCTCACCTTTCATAAACAGATTCATACATCATCTTTATTCACTAACATACAATTAATCAAAATTATCCCATTGAATATCTGCAGCCAACATTCCACTACAGGTTTTATTCTGTGTCCTTCATAAGCCATTCCCGTTCAATGTCAAAATGTTCTATCACATTTTCCAATGTATTCAAGCAACATAAACAAATTTTCCACAAAGTCACAAAAATTATTTAATTCAACAAGGATATACTACATCCAAACATTTCCAATTACAATTCATAAGAGATCACTACGTGTCCTACGCGGAATTAAACGTCATATAAACTCAAACTTCAAAATAATAGGCATGAACGATTAGCAATCACATTGTCTACATTCATCAAAAAGAGCTTCACGATTTATCTTTCACACATCCAGATAACATCGTCTCTATATCGATTACACAAAAAGTCACAAAAAAAAGTATTTAACACATCTCTCCTACCACGGCTTTACATATTACATAAACATAACTCATTTTTTATCAAAGAGCGTTCGTTAGTTTACCTTAACGGGACAATTCACTAAACGGACTCAGTTCTCCAATAAACAAGGCATTGGTTACTTCAATATATCACGATGATAATAAGCCGCAAAAGTCACATTATTACATTTCAAGAAAATTAGTTACTCCACAAAAGATAACAAATTCCGTACACGAAGGGTTAATATTCAACAGCAAAAATTCTACATCGTTACATGGTTACTTCTTTAATTTCCAAAAAAAATTTACAAAACATCATTCTATTATTTACGTTAATGTCAAAATTTTCAACGATGGTCATCAAAGGGTTAACTGTTTCTTAACTAAATTAAAAAATTCAGTTACAGTTCACATATACTTGACATTAAAAAAAATTCAATTATTATTTACAAAGGGTTAACAAATTCGGTCATGTTTCACTAAGGGTTAAGTGTATTTATTTTTCAAATTTCGTGAACGGTCGTGAAGGTTTAACATTATTTGTTTCGATTTATTTTTAACTTTAATTTTCTTAAAACAAAAATATTTATTTAATATTATTCATCACTATTATTTCGTCACATCACTACGTACGCACATTTATATTCTTATCAAAATTCTACTACGCATAATCTTACACAACAACGCTCATTTAATATTATTTCTCCAAGAGTTCAATAAAGATATTTACTCCAAATGCAACATTTAACTGTTTCAAAAAATTTAATTCAATTTTATATTTACTATGTATATCGATTTTTACTTTCATCGTTTGAAAATGAATTTACTATTAAAATAACATTACAACAAAATATATGTTTACCGGCAAAGTTCTTTGTACACTTTGGTTTACTATACATACTACAGTATGGGTAGGCACATATTTCGTTTCGTTCCAATATTATTATTTTCAACTATACATTTTACTAATATTTTGGACTTCCCGATTTGTGTGTTCATACTACTATTATGTTGAGGTATGTTGTATACTGTCCTTTTCTCTCGCGACGCATAGGTACGTACATACTATGCTGTGTTTTATTTCTTAATAACGGACTTCTCCCTACGAACGGAATAATTTACACTATTTTAAAAACTGATTGCACACAATTGTGTTCTGCATACGCGCTCTCGATGGAACATACTACATGTTGTATAGGTAGGTATGTATACTGCGGTATAATAATATTATCGGTCTCTACTGATAACAGTCTTTTTTTATTTTACGATTCCTGTTTCATTTTTAAAATTGTTTTCATATACATACACACATTAAAATCATTACATTTTCAATTAATATCAATACACATTATTACACAATAAAGATAAGAATTCTGAACTTCACGATTAGGCATATTCACCACACAATACATTTAAAATTTTCGGGCCAACAACTATGCGAGTTGTACGATCCAGGACGAGCTGCCCAAAATGATACGTCATCGTTCGCCCACATTGCTACATCCAACGGACGAGCACACAAATGATACGATTTCGTCCCACCGGGACGCTCGCATTAAATGATCTACATAGTTATTTAAAAGGAAATATCCAATATTATATAAGAAAAGAATTTTCATTATTTATACGTAAGAAAAGTATATAATTTGGCTCAGCCCCCAGTTTTCTATGTACAAAGCACATAGAAAACACATAGAATATAAATTATATGATAAAGAAAGTATATAAAGAAAGTTACAGTTATATTTGCAAGTAAAACAGATTAATATATTGGCTCAAGTTCATGTCTAGGTATGAATCTACTTGGTCTGCAAGAGGAATGCATTGTGTGGGTGACAGGTACATACTTCAATTATACATATTATACTTACATAAAGTTCAGAGAATTCCTTATCCTTCGGTTTCATCATTTTCTTATGGTCATCATATCATTACTACAGAATATATATAGGTAATTTAAGCAATAATGTTTCTTCTGTTAGCATACTTTATATTGCAAAGATTCTACTTATATCTTTTCTGGAGTAGAATTATAGATATATATATATCCATATAAACAATCAAAAATTCATGTCAAGTGGAACAGAGATTATCCTAAGTACATCATATCATTCCTATAAAGTGGATATTTTATTTCCATCAATGGAGCCATTCATTTAGCTCTTTGTTGCCTTCATAGTGAAATAATATGGTCCTTCATCCATTGGTTGGTCAAGGAATCGAACCTTGGTTACATAACTACTCCAAGTATAAACTAGGTTATTGGAAGATTATATACAAGGAGGCGAAGAGATGTACTTTAGTATGATTAAGAGTATTAAATCTACTTATAGGTATATAAAATGGATTTCAACAGAAAGATATCGTATGGTAAGTGATTCACATTTATTGTGCAAATATATATTATATAACAAGACAGTTGCTTTCAAAGTAAATTTGTAGGGAATAATATTCCGCACAATATGCAAAATTATGAAAGCACTACCATATTAGGATTGAGATAATAAAACAAACAATGGTAATTATCAAATAAACCAACCTCGGTATCATATACATACATCAATACCTGGTTTACCATATAATCTAAAAATTAAATTGAACCATTCATTCTTCATTCAATCTCAAAATCTTAAATTAGTACACAAAGGAAGGTAATATATAAAATAGTTCAATGATAATATGAATTCTGTTATGGAAAAAATATCATTATATACAATATACAATAGCAATATAGTCACTTACAGATGAACAGGCGAGCTGTTGTTGAATAACACAAAGCCGAGTATATTACTGATGAAGTATTGTGTACACTTTGACGGTATAAGGCAGAATCGTGAAAGAAGCATACTCTACGTCTCTATGGCGGTCGCTGGTCATACCAAAGACGTACAGGGGTGTGTAGGTGGTGTCAGAATCTGATAGATTCTGTCCTCAGGACGGAAGAGATCACTACTTCTCAAGAGGCATGAGAAATCTTATACGTTCTTACACCTTCCTCAGTGTATAAGGTTGAAGGCGTCACAGTCTCAATAGTCTGTCCAAGCATATACGGCTTGTCGTTTAATCACTCTCATAACAAGGGTCGTGACCAGAAAAGTTAAGAGAGGATTATCAAGTTCACATAGAAATGAGTGTTACATCGGTAAACCACCGATACGCAATACACAGACTACCCGCGTTGAAGAGGTATTCGTTGCAGACTTCGGAACACATTCATGTTTTAAATAAATTTATAATACTGAGCAAGTAGAAAGAATAGTTTATGCGCTTTTTTTATGATTCCTATCATTGAATAATTGTTCAGAAACAATGGATTATCACACTTCACACGGTTATGTAGAATGGCGGTAACAGCAAAACCACGCCCAAACGAACATAAATGCTACATTACTCAAAACCTCCAAATGTTATCTTTATATCACCACAATAATCGTAATCTATATAACTCAAAGGAAACACAAGCCTGTTCATAACACTATTCTGTTTATCGATTACTATTGATTATTAAACATTATTATCGTACCCTGATATGGGCGGTAAGATTGGTCGCGCGCGTAATAGCTAACACAGATTTTTAAAGAACATTATTAACGGCACACAATAAGAATAGTTTTACGTACAATAGAGGGCAACACACTTGTTTATCACATTATGAAGTTAAGTACTATTAAATAATTATCGTTAGTATTATTATTGTGTCGGAGCTACACACAAGGCGGTTCGCAACCAAGGCGGGGAAGGGACAACCCCTTCCTTCGTCCAACCTATGCCATGGTTTGCGGGTAACTCATTTCAAAAAGACGCTTTCCATTCAACAAACCGTTGGTCCTAACGAATTAATTGCCGAGTGCAAGTACGGGGTTCACACAGATGCCTTCGAGAAGTCACGTGACATCGGATGATTTCCATAACGTTCGATTATTATTATTATTATGGATGACTCATGGACAACAAATGACTGTAGGAACATTAGCCAGTATGAACTTCTCCGCAGCGATTATTTAATGCGTAGCAGATGTCTGATAAATACCTACTGTTTATTTTATTTTGTTTAGGCGCATGTCAATTTTTTACATTTAGCAGTTGAAACGGAGTAAATAAAAAAATAAACGACACCTAAAAATTTTGTAGTACTAATTATAAATAAAATATTTATTTACAGTATATCCACAGTGACTTTTTATTGGACGCGAGCCGGCTTTCAAGAGCTTCCGCTCTCATCATCAGGCTGGCAAAAAGTAAAGAAATTACAAGTTGGTAACGAATATAATATTATATAGTATGTTATTGGATATGAAAACAAAAGTGGTGATCAAGACAGTGGTAACAAACAATTGAAATAGAGTACCGTTGTGGACAGATTTTTAGAAAAACATCTCCAGCATTTGCCTTTTAACGATATTGGGGAAACCACAAAAACCCATATCAGAAATGATCATTATTTTTTTAAGAGGTAGCCCTTCTCGGAAAGTAGGTATACATAAAATGTGAATCTACTTAATATAATATTGTTTTTTTTCTCTCTTTTTGAAAGATCTCTTGAGAGCCGGCTCGTGTCATAAAAAATCACTGTGGATATACTATAAATAAGTGTTTTATTTATAATTTATTCATCATGAATTTCCAAAAAGTATCGTCGGTTGAAAATATCAATTTTGTAGTATTTGAGTTGAGAGATCAGTATTTAAGATTTTTTTTAAATATATAAATATAAACTTAATAGCCACGAACGGGTTCAAATATTTAGATGTAGTATTTATACGCACTTGATTATCAGTTGCAGATTGATTGTAGTTAAATGTTATGAGTTATAATAATAGAATCAAAATAACATGTCGAATAATGTTTACTGATATTATAGCTGGAGTTATACATCCTAAATAATGTGATTATAATAATAATTTTATCACTAATATTAAAACAAATATATGGTTTGAATAAATATTTTAAATTTTATAATATTAAAATCAATTTTATTATTTAAAATCAAAAATAATTGATGATTCATGTAGTATAATAGGTCTGGTTTATCTGGAAACTAAATTCGCGAGTAGCAATTATTTTTTCTGCTGTGTCGATTTTTAAGGAGAGAGACGTCTTCCAAGGAAATTTTCAATCACACAGTGAATACACTAATAGACATTGTCATTACTTTATTTATTGATTGATAATGTCTTCGGAAAATACCTAATCTAATAAATTATAAAACCGGTTTTAGAAAATCAAAATTACAAGTTCTATTATGATAAAACAATAATAACAGATAGACAAATACATCATAATAGACCCGATTTAGTATTACATGATAAATGTAATAAAATAACGTACTCAAATACACATAATATACAAAAAACTGTCGCAGAAAAAATACGTAAATATACAGAACTAGCAGGAGAAATAAAAAATATTTGGTATTCTAGGTCCGTTTATATAATACCTTTAGTCATGTCAGCTACAGAGGTAACTCCGAAATCTTTAATAAATAATTTACAAAAATTAGATTTACCGGTTAATTTGTACATTAAAATTAAAAAATCTATTATAATAAACACTTGTAATATTGTAAAAAAGTTTTTGGTCACAGATATTTCAGGCACAATGCTGGACCCGCGTTCTGAGCCTAATCCTTTGATATCCTGTATATCTGGATAGGTGAATTTTTCCCGGCATTAGACTCTTAAGTTTTTGTGTGACCATGACTGATCATATGGAGACTTATCTGGTTGTATAATGCTGAGAAGTGTGGATGGCAATTCTGCCGCCGAGTAAAAAAATACAACCCAGAACTAGTTTTCGAAAATCTTATTGCAGGATATATAAAACATTGACTATTATTTTTCTTCTCATTATTTTGTTCACATCGATGTGTGTAAGCTGTAGACACACTTACTTAGAGGGTTGGTGTGGCCAAATCAATATAATAATGTTGTTTTTACTATTTTAATTATATACGCTATTAAATATTAAAAGAAATGCATAATAACAGAGCTTTCTAGTATTATATGAAAAACAAAATAAATTTGTGTACCAAATATACATCGCTATCCCAAATATACCTAAATAATACGCAAACCGTTGCAAAAAATACGTAAACATACAGAACTAGCAGGAAAATAAAAAAAAATGTTTGGCATAAAAATACCTCACATGTGGCGATGCCAGTAGATTAGCCGCATTCAATAAACATGGAAGATGTCCTCTACATGCCAACAAAAAAAAAGAGATCCAGTATTGGTAGAGAATCTTATCTCTTTTTCTTCGTCTTTTTCGAAAACTTCGTCTTTATTTTTCCGAACACCTGTCTTTTACAGTAGACTCAAAAATTATAGGTAAAGAGTGGATGACCAATTCTTTGCCGGAGGCTCCATGGTAGATAGTTAAAACGACAACTCAAAACCTGAAAGATTCTGATTTACTTGAGACTATTAGAGACACAGAAAAAGAAAAATAAGATATACCTGCATATATAATATAAGTCATTGTAATCTATGAATTTTCTGAAAAGTTACCTCTTAAATTATTATACGCGCCTAATACATGAGTGACATGTTACAAAAACAAATTATAGTGAACATTTCATATATTATATGTATATTTTATTTATTTTTATTTTATTTATTATTTACTCCAGACTTGAAGGTGGAGTGTGCAAACCTCTCAAGTCCATATTAAAATACATACAATATAATACAAATGATAAAAAAATAATACATATTAGAGTAGAAATAAGTAGAAAGAAGATCATACTAAACTGGTATAGGTTCAATATACCTACAGACTTTCTTAATTAATTAAATATGCAATCCACCTTTGTGTCAGTTGTTGTTCTTGTCTTTCGGAAGCAGCTCGTAAAAGTTCGTTATTTATTAATGTTAGTCGTGTCCTAAAACCGTGAATTTTCAGTCTCATTGTCGCCCTAAAGTCATTTGTCCTACCTTCTGTAAACATGTGTGATGCACTAGTGTATCTACGATGTCCAAATAGTATACGGTATGCGTCATTGTATTGTACCCTTAATTTGTTTATTGTAGTCAGTCTGTAGTTCGTCCATAGTTGGCATGTGTAAAGGTTTGTACAGTAGGCATTAAATAGCATTCTCTTAACACTGTCACTACACTTGAAAAAAGTCCTGGCGAGCATGTTTGAGATAATACTAATGTTTCGTCTTTGTCTTTCGATATCGTCATCGTCAGTAAGGTCACTATTAATAATATGTCCTAAGTATTTGACTCTATTTGTTTGCGTGAGATTTGTATTGTCGATGTCTACTGGCAGTACTTTTTCTTCTTCTTTACCCCATTTGAAAATCATTAATTCTGTCTTCTTTGCATTATATTTCATGTTGTGATGGATTGCATATTTTTCGCAGATTTTCAGCAGTTTTCTCAATCCTTTGATTGATGGGGCTAAAAGAACCATGTCATCAGCGTAGCTTACGTGGTTCGATGGTAGACTTCCAAGGTGACATCCGGTTTTAGAAGTATTTAGCTGCTGACTCAGTCCATCCATATATACGTTGAATAGAACTGGAGATAAGCATCCTCCCTGTCTCACTCCAGTTCTTAAATACATAGGATTGGACACTTGGTTATTCCATTTAACCACGTTCTCTTGATACGTATGCCAGCGATTGAGTAGATTTACAACTTTAGCTGGCACTCCTCTTTTCTGCAATTTCTCCCAGAGGATTTCATGAGACACCTTATCAAAAGCTTTGCTGAGATCTAAAAAGCATGCGTACACGGTTGTTCTTCGCTTTCGATATCTTTCTACAATCTGCTTCACGGTATATATCGCTGTCTCCGTTGACACTTCAGGTTTGAATCCCATTTGATTTTCCTCTGTACTAAGATTGTGTTTAATCTTTTCCAATAATATTTTCTCGAGAATTCTTGCTACTATTGTTGTCAATGATATTGGCCTATAATTACTAGAGGATGTCATGTCTAGTTGTGGTGATTTTGGAATAGGTATAATAATTGTTTTCGTCATATTTTCTGGGAGATGATTATGTGATATAATCAGATTAAAGAGTCTAGTTAAAATTTGTTTACACCGAAAACCTGCATATTTTATATGTTCTATACCTAAACTGTCATGACCAGGTGCCTTTCCTGATTTTATTGACACAATAGATGTTTCCACTTCCTTTTCACTTATTATTACATCACAATTATCTGAAGGATATTCGATATATTTGTTTGGTATGTCACTACCTGAAATTTCACTAAAGATGTGTTTAAAGTTGTTCGATATATCTTTTTCATTCGTATAACCATCTATTCTACCCGTATTTCTTTTTGTCGGCTTCAGAAGTCTATTACTTTTTATCCAGAATTTTTTAAATTGTTTATTGGTGGCATTCATAGCAATATCATCAAATATTTTTTGGTCACGTGTTTGTTGAGCTGACTTTAATGATTTTTTGAACTCTTTCCTATAGTATCGTCTCTCGTCAGCTGCAGTTCCGTCTTTTGGTCTTCCGTGTTGAATCCAGTTTTCAAGAGCTTTCTTAGAGCGTTGATAGTGTTCAGAAACTAGACTGTTCCATCCAGTTTTTTGGTATTTTGTAATTGATTTCCATTCATTCTCTTTATCTTTATAAACTACATAGTTTCATTTTATAATCCTTGAAAACTAATCCACTACTAAATAAACCAATAAATATTCTAGTCTGTTCACTTGTAAGTTTGCACATCCATAAAGAGCAATTTTTCAAATATGAACGTTTTTCAAAATGATAAAATCACAATATGAAGGAATGTATATTAAAAATAATGTAAAAACAGTTCGTCGGTAATCTCGAGGCAGAGTCTCGGCCTCATATACACAAGAGGTGCGTGGTTCGATCCTAGGTGCCGGCAAACTTCCCTAACACGATATAAGCTTTTAGCTTACTGCGAAAGGTGAACAAAGTTGTATTTTGGATTTATAACAAAAACCAAGTAGTTGTATCTTTAAAAAATATATTTCAAAAACGTTGTGACAATTTTCTTTCAATTGAAACCTCCGTTGGATTTATTTATGTAAATAGGAAAACTGATGCTTTCTATACGAACTCAAATGGAACATTCGGCAAAGAATTGGTCTCCGATTCGATGTCACACAATATTTTTTTTCCGTAGAGCATCCGACAAGAAATTGGTGTCTCACTCTCTTCCGTAAGTTTTCGAGAATTCTGTTGTTGCAGGTGTTCGAAAAAATAAAGAGATTTTACATAATAAATTCAGCGATGAGGTTTCTCACCCATCCTGAATGCCTTAATTTTTGTTGACACGGTTGACACGTAGAGAACAGCTTGCATATCTATCACAAGTAGCTGTTCTGCCAGCTAACCCACTTGTGGTAAATTCCGTGATGATAGAGTATAGAATCCAGGTGTTCCGTCAAACGCTGATATTCAAAATACTTTATTTATTTATTTATTTATTTTATTCTTCACTGTACATTGTTTACAATAATACAAATTAACATAGAAAATATCATTTATACAATTCAATGTACAGAGGGCGAGTTTATCGCTAAAATGCGATGTCTTCCAACTAACCCGGTTATTAAAATCAAAAAACAAAACAAAACAAAAAAAAACAGATGTAAATATACATATCTACGGTAATATTATAAATATATATAAAAAAAAAAACAAAAATGCAATATAAAGCAAACAAATGAAAAAGGCACATTCAGGCAACAATGTACTCATGGACACATAATAATAAAAAAAAGTAGGACATACATACACTGCTGCGTGCACATGCATAGGGGAAAGGGTTTTAGGAGTCAGATGCTAAATTCAGTGATAGGAAGTGATTTTTGACAGCTTGTCTGAAAGAAGGAAAAGTTGTTATCATCCTGATTTTTGAAGGAAGATTGTTTCAACAGCGACCACCATGAACAAGAAATGAGTTGGAC
>OX388310.1:5005957-5059775 GCA_947579605.1 Athripsodes cinereus
TCCAACAGCGAGCACCATGAACAAGAAATGAGTTGGACAGAAAGTTCGTACTGTGTGCTGGTACTGCTAGAAGACGCTCTTTGTTGGTTCGCAAAGGTAAACCATGACTCGCCAGATACTCGAATTTTTCTTTAAGATAGTATGGGGAGGACGTTAAAAATAATGTTTTAAAAACTAGACACAAAATGTGAAGATCACGTCTTTGACGTATGGTGGTCCACTTCAGCTGATTTCTGTAAGAGGTTATGTGATCAGTTTTTTTTGAGGTTAAAAATATATCGGATGCCTGCATTTCTCTGATGCTACTATACAATACCCTCACGCCGTGTCCCAAGTGGGGTAGGCAGAGACAACGGAACGCCAAATACAGTACTTCTTTATTTGTTCCAAGTCGCCCAATCTTAAGCCATCTGAGTCTAGTTTATACCAACATAAAGCTCAACCAAGTTATCGGCCCATTTCAATGGTGGCCTTCCCATGTTAAGAAAGTGATTCCTAGTTATTCCTTCCGGATGTCGTTAGTCTAATATTTTTTTATAGTATAGAATTTAACAGTTACTTAGATTCAATTGCAATAATTATATTCTTTGTAAGGTTACGGGTGTCCCAGATATTCTTAAAATACCAGTGATAAGATATACCACTCAAACTGAATAACTTATTTTTTCATGGAACAGTTTAACATGGTTTACACATTTTTTTAAATTTAATTAGTTAATATGGCATTGGTATATGTATGTAGATAAATAGATCATAGAATGAAACATACATACCTAATCAGCTGATTACGAACGGTCCGATTATTTAAACTCAATTAATACTCAAGAAGGAAGGGGCAGAGTGCCAATAAGATGGAGCGACCAAATTAAGGAGGCCACACAGAGCTCACTACACGGGGCCTTACACATGGCGGAGGATCGCTCAACATGGAGACAGATGGTCTACAGAACGAAGCATGATGGTCACGATCCTCAGGATTGAGGGACCGACGGAGATGATGATGATGAATACTCAAGGATGGTCACGTGCTAAGAATACTTTTTGAAAATTTAGCATTCAAATGATAACAATATTAGGTTCAGGACACATTTCTAATTATAAACGGAAGAAAACACAATTGTTTTAGTTTTACTTGATATTTTAATGAATAGTGACCTGGTTTCGACTTATAAAGTCATTGTCAAACTGACAGACATATGTATTATACATATAAGCAACAACACGGTATGTTATATCATTAGTTTGACAATGACTTTAAAACTCAAAACCAGGTCACTACTTAGTTAAATATTATGTAAAACTAAAACCAATTGTGTTTTCTTCCATATATAAACATGGAGTTGTACAAATTAAACGTCAACTCAATAAATACATTTCTGCTTGTACGAAATAATAATTACAAGGTACTAATATTCTTCAATTTTTAATTTATAATCGCTGAAATAATTGCACTCTTATTCTAGGTAATTCAACATAATTTAAAAAAAATAATATTACCTATATACTTTTTTTATACGAAATATCAGAAATTTCTATAAAATATTTTGACAAGTTCATAATATGTTTGGCATATGCCATAATAAGGTGTAGAGCACGCGGCAAAGAATTTGTCTCTTTCTATTTTCCGTAAGTTTACGAGTATCTTGTAAGAGGCAGGTGTTAAAAAAAATAAAGAAATTTTACATCTTGATTTGCCACCCATCCTGGATGTCTTCGCAATCACCCTTGTCTACACAATCGCGGCATATCCCACGAATGGTAGTCAGTAGACCTGCTGCATGTTATAAACATGCAAGCTATCCTCTACGTGCCAACAAAAAAAAATAGTCTTTCAGGATGGGAAGCAAATTTTACTGCTGAAATTGATATGTATTTTTTTATTTATTTATTTGTCCGTGCTTCTCGCAGGACACTTGAAAACTTACGAAAAAGAAGGAGACAGACCAATTTGGAGACAGATCAAACGGTCCAGCATTTATTGACTATGATATAACATTATTGTGAAAGCATATAGGTATTAAAATATTGTGACATCATCCTTCAGATATATCTTCAAACGAAGGTTGGCGTAGACAGTTTAATAAATATAATAAAAATAACAAATTTTCCTAAGGATTCATCCAACTGTGGACTTAAAAAGCTGGTATAGTATGCCTAGACAATGTTTTTTTTAAACTATTTTTATATAAAGTGTTCAATTTAATAGCAACCAGTAAATAAATCATAAATTTTATTCGCTTCTGTGGAATAATGATGCTATCGGATAAAAAATACTGGCACTGCTCACTACTTAGTTGAAAATAATTTGAAACCTGGCTTCTCTCAGATAATGTAATTAAATAAAAAAAGAAACAAAGCAGATATTATAAGCAATCTTCCAACAAGATGGCGTTAGGTATTAAAAAAATCTCAAAAAACACAATGATAATTTTTTGTTATATTTCTCTTCATCAAAAAGAAACATAAATATAATAAGATAAAATTTGACTTGCACAAAAACTTTAACTTTTATTCTAAAGATGGTGGTTATATGAAAATATTTGGACACCTTTTAGATATATGCAACTTCATTATACAGAAATAAGCTCAAAAGACGCAGTTTGCCATAAAAATGATTAATATCCCTGTTACTTGCATAATAAAAGTTGCCAAGAAGGATAAAAAAACATCATAATTATTGTTTGAGTTGACATTTACTTTCTGAAGCTCTATGTTTACTCATTCATTCTTTACTGTGCATTGATCACAATTCACAATATATATTTAATTTTATAGAAAAATTCATTCAAATTAGATATTATCAATAAACAGAGGGCGAGTTTATCGCAAAGGCGTGATCTCTTCCAAGTAACCCAAATTATTTTATATTTAATTATATAGTGACCTGGTTTCGACTTAGTTTGACAATTACGCAACAGGTCACTAAATAATTAAGTATAAAGTAAAACTAGAACCGATTGTGTTTACATCCATATATAAACATAGGAATCGTAAATTTAGCACACGTGACTAGAAGAAAAACAAAGTCAGTTTTCTGGGTTAAATTTACATTTGGAACCTTAAAAAACGATTAGTTGTAAAAACAACTCCGTAAAACATACAAACATATCAACAAACGGGTTGAAATATTTATGCATGATTTTTTGTAGTGGAAAAATTCTTCAAAGCAGCGAGCGTGTGAAAAAAACCCTTATCAAATTAATTATTATTGTGTACCGACGAAATGAAATCCATCGAGTGGTAAACGGGCCTACAACAATATCAAATCAAAAAGTAGCTGTAAGCTCTATGACGCGTTCAGAACTGTACCTTAGCGGGTATTAACCATGTACTAAGGTACTTTAGTTATTATTTTAATGCTTTTATAGGTTGGTTTATGATTCTTTCCTTGAATTAGATAATTTTAAAAACACTGGCCATATAATTGCCTGATCAGATCCACATTATTCTATCTCTTTTTATTTTTCATATAAGTTTTGTCAACCTACTGTGTGTGTCTCTATGTAATAAATAAATAATATTTTTGAAACTGTACCCCTAGATATTAATATATTTTTCTCCAAGATTTTTCCAAGGAACTATTTCTCAACTTAGAAATGTCAAGCGTCCAAGCTTTTGAATTAATTTCAGCCAGTATTTGAAAATTTATAACAGGGTCTTTTTAATGATACTTCGCTCTTTTTTGAGAAAAAACATCCCATATTTAAAAGCGCTTTTCCAAGGAATATATAAATAAAAGTTATTAAACAAAGCAATTGGAATATTTAGTTATTAAATTGTCGTTTAAAATTAAGCTTGTCAAACTAATTTTGTGACATAAACAGTCTTACATGAAAGTAGCGAGTTTTGCCATGCAACGTAGATTTCGATTACCATGCATGGACTAAATGCCTAAAGTATATTCACATACTAGATATTATTCTAGCTAGACTAAATTCCTATCGAGAGTAACCTCCCAGAATAAGGATGTCAACTGTACAGGAATTGATGAATCACCAGCAACCATTTTCATTGCGACTGGATATCGGTCACTTGATTTGGATCAATGGATCCAAAGACTTACTCTTGAACCCTGGCTACGTTTTGATAAGACAATACTATAATTACTTACTACTTTACCATCACGGCAAATATCACAAGAAGGATTGCCAGTACACTACTGAAACAAAAAATAAGGGGTTCAGGATTAGTGGCAAACCTTATCGCTGAAATCAAGATGAAGAACGTCTTAATATTTTCAAACAGCTTCCTTCTATAGGACATTCTAAAACTGATAGAAAAGAGTGGGAGACCAATTCATCGCTTGTTGCTTCACGGCAACAAACCGGCCGAATGTAATTATTTATGGAACAAAATAAATATATAAAGCTCGTTATCTAGGTAGTTGAGAAAAGGTCTGTTACTTTTTCTGTAAGTTTTTGAGTGCCCTGTAAAAGGTAAGTGTTAGAAACCTCACGTGATAGATAATTAACATCAAAATTCTTAAATCTGCAAAATTATTTCGTTCAGTTAGTCCGCTGGCTACCCCACTTGTGGGATATATCGTGATATATCGATAGATAATTAACATCACGTCGGATATATTGTGATATATCGATAGATAATTAACATAACGTGGGATATATCGATAGATAATTAACATCAAAATTCGTGTGATTAACATAAAAAGTGTTATTTATCAAAATAGATAAATAACACTTGTTGGATATATCGATAGATAATTAGCATAACGTGGGATATATCGATAGATAATTAACATCAAAATTCATGGGATATATCGATAGATAATTAACATCAAAATTCGTGTGATTTACATAAAAAAGTGTTATTTATCAAAATAGATAAATAACACTTGTGGGATATATCGTGATATATCGATAGATAATTAACATCACGTGGGATATATCGTGATATATCGATAGATAATTAACATAACGTGGGATATATCGATAGATAATTAACATCAAAATTCTTAAATCTGCAAAATTATTCCGTTCAGTTCGTCCACTGGCTACCCCACTTGTGGGAAATATCGTGATGGTATAGTAGTAGCAGTAATAATCTATTAAGTTTCATGCATTCCTTATAAAATTATTTGATTCATGTTACAACGGATCGATATAAATATGTAGTATGCGGGACTAGAGAGCTTAGTCTGTTGTTGTGATGGGAAACTCATATTATGGAATTAGTGAGAGCTGATCTCGTGAATAGTGCTGTATTGGTAGTGGTAGGCTCAATACATAGGCAAAAGTACTGCACAATACATACACAGTAGATAATGTAACACAACAACACAATAATACATCTATAACATAACCTACACCAGTGGTGGTCAGCATTTTGTATACCAGCGCCAATTTTTAGACTAGGACTAGGTCAGATGCGCCATACAATTATTTGAACTTTTTTTACCTTCTAACGTTTACGTTTGTAAAATAGAGATAGGAATAGGAACTGCTTCGCTCATGGGAGGAAAATGAATACCTCAATCACGGAATTCAATTAATGAATTTACCTTTTTTCAAAGTTATAGCGCCTATTTTAGAATGATGGCCACAAGGATGCATGCCACTTGTGATCGTTCAAATTTCATTCACCCAAAAACCAAGTTACTTCTTCTTCTTTGCGGCTCACTCCCATCCACTCCTGGACGAAGGCCTCCTCCATTTATTTTCACGTCATTCGATTCGGCACCGTCTGCATACAGGTGACCCCAGGATGTCTAGTACATCATCATCCCTCCACCTCACTGGAGGTCTTCCTCTACTTCTGGTTACTGTTCGTGGTATCCAAGATGTAAGAGACTTTGGCTATCTGTCATCTGGAGTTTTAGTTTTGTGTCCCGCCCATCTTCATTTAAGAGTATTACTTACTTACATTAAAAAAAGCTCGCTTCAAAGCTTGTCAGTATATGTAAATAAGATCCAAATATAATTTCAAAAACTTGCACAAGTGTGAAAAATATTATTTTTTAGGTAACCAACCATGTAAAATAAATCTCTTGTAAATCTTGAAATAAAAACTACGAAGTTCCGTTGTGTTAAAAAAAAAGTAATATCTACTGTTAAATATTTAAAAAGGCCTATTATTCCTCTCCAGAATTCGGCATTTTACATACGTACACTATCGACCGAATAGGTAATAGAATAATAATATTTTTAAAGAAGGCTTTACGAAAACCAACCTTGGGCATAAAATGAGTAAGGTGCTGCTATTAGTAAATTGCGCTTACCCTAGATAAGCCCATGTATAAATAGTCTATGGTAATAGTAATAATAATATAATATGTAAGGTGTAAAGCATTAGTGTAGACCGCAGTTTATCGCCACGTACTACTTCTATAGGGATTATTACAACACCACACTATTGGTAGATAAAACGATTATTTCAAATATACACACCTTTACTCGCAATCATGGAATAAATTTTATACCAACTTTTGTCCTTGGTTAAGTGACATGCCACCAACAATTAATAGAGATTAGGGTTGTTGGATAACTCAGTTTCAGACTGACAGTCTTGAATGATGAATGTTCATGTTCTACACGAAAGACTCCTTGATGCAAGAATTATTTCTTCTTTTCTGCGTTTTTATGGTATCTCATATATGCTGCGCTATGCTATTTAGTTATTTATTTATAACCGAGAGACACACACAGAAGGTTGACAAAACATAATATATGAAAATAAAATGAGAGAGAATAATGTTGATCTGACCAGGCCAACCCACCAATTAGGCGTGTCCATAGCATACATATTAAAGTATAAACTACATATATACAAAAAGGTAACAATTAGGGATAAAGAAACAGCGCCAGAAATCAGCATCATTGAAATACTTAAAATGTACAGAGAAATAGGCGTTGTAACGAATAATAATAATAAAAACCTTTATTGCACAAAAAATCAACAAAATAAAATAAACAATTTAAACTACATAGACAAATAAATTTTGTGCAACGGGCGACTTTATCGCAGAAGCGCGATATCTTCTAACTAACCCATCTACGTCCGTTGATTATTTTACTACTACAATCATTTCAAAAATTTAAAACTTGTTCTGGAACGAAGTTAAAATTGTATCAAAATTTGGTTTTTGAATATAGCAGTAGATGCACCATAAAACTTTTTTTTTTAATGGGTAATTATTGATAAAAGATTGGATTATGATTGATAAAAACTCTATTCTCATCCTAGCCTTTGCTAGCGAGCTAGGTGTAATCAGGGTTGCCAGGTCTTTTCCAAAAAAAATACCGAACATTGAACAAAAAAAAGTTTTAATCGTTGATCTATATTATGACCCTAAAATACAAAGTGCCATTGCACATGAGCAACTAGCTACCCTTACTTATAAATATTATATTTTTCTTACTAATGCACGCTTCCAGAAATGTCTTATTTGCTTTAACTGCCCCATGCATTTCGCGACAAGTCAGACTGATATTACATCGTATACATAATTCAGCCTTCACCATATATGTCCACAATCACTTTATTACGGCTGTTTGTCCACAAATAATTCATATTATGGCTAAATACTCTTTCCACGTAAGCATTTCTACATTGGTACTGCCATTATTGTTTTAATTATCTGTTTCAAGTTAGGGCTTACGTCGTTTATTAAGGAGAAAATTAATCAGAAAAAATACCGAACCGCCCATACTTCGGTATTTTTGTTATACCGAACACCGAACACGGTGCTAAAATACCGAACGGTTCGGTAGAATACCAAACACCTGGCAACACTGGGTGTAATATGTATTTTTTATGAGTACTTACCTTTGGGTGGGTGTCTTTCTATGAAATAAATGGAAAATTAGAAATGTACATTTACAGAACTTGTTTAAAACCGTGATAATCGCATTAATAATACTTTAAACTCTATAACTATGTACCAGTGGCAGGACAAGATTTTTAATATTGTTTATGCTTTCGTGTTCTAAATTATTATAATTATATTTATCAAAATTTTGTAAAGAAATTTAAAAAGAAATACTCGACTTTTCATATTTCTACCCCTCAGTAAAATATCTCCTATTTGATAATTTTAAATTATGGAACACATTTACTAGATAAAACGCATATTTTTTCTTTTATTATTCACATTGTTTTTTAAGAAATGTTTTCTTTTAATTATTTTCCTTGACATTCTAATGATCTTGTTGTTGTTCACACGTATATTATATAAAAAACATCCTTCTTCTTCTTCTTCTTCTTCTTGGGCAAATATTAGTCCCACGTGGTGGTGGGGTCTTCCTTTCTTGTTTGGTTACGCCACTTGGTTCTGTCGAACGCATCCTCATGGGAAACATCACAGCTCCGCATGTCTTGTCTCACTACTTCACGCCACCTGCGCTTTGGCCTTCCTCTTGGTCTCTTGCCGGTAACCTCGATATTATAAAAATATTATTCACATTCAATTAAGGTTGTACTTGGGTTTATATCAAAACCCAGATATATCTTTTTAAAAAAATAAAAAAAAATAACCCAAACTCTAAAAGGTAAAAATATATAAAAAAAACTACTTAAACTATAAACAAAACATATTCCACTCGAAAAATATATACATTTCAGCCATTTAAGTTGTATAAAGTAAGGTTTCTTTCAAAATATCTGGAATAAGTATTAAGGTACTTAGGTAAATAAATAAACATCGCAGTTAGAACGATTTTGTGTATTTAATATTTTATACGAGTGTATGAACCTAATGGATATAATATGAAATTGCTTCTATCAAAATCTGCATGTCATCTAAGCTTTTAATGTTCTATTTCTAGAAAAACGAGGAATACATATTACGTAAAAGGAATTTAGATGTAATAATATTTTATGCGTGTGTTGAGCTTTTATAGCCGCGAGTAAACATCATTCCAAGAAATAAAAATATAAAATAATAATAAGAACCATATTTTTGTATGTTCAAGGGAAACTACAGCATGTAAAAAAATGTTTTTTTTTTGTAAATTATTATTTCGAATTTTTGATAGAAGCGGGTGCCGGAGACTTGATTTACTCGCTAAGAAGTGTAGATGTTAATCACAAACCTATCTAGTTAATACGGTATACTATCAGAATTAATAAACAATATTTATTTAATTAATTAATTCAGGTCACAAATATTTGAGACTTTGATAAGAGGCTGACTCCGTTGTAACGGTTTTCCTTCCCTTTTCCTTTCCTCCTTCATGAGCGCTTCATCTTTGTTTTAGTTTTTTTCTATAAGCTTAGAATACCTGCTGATAATTTTGATTCATATATGCACACACTTTAATTAAGTAATAATATTGGCAAAAGCACAAAAGTCCATAGTTAGGTTTATAAATAAGAAACCCTTTCGATATCCAACAGATGATTTGTTTGCAGAATTTGGAGTTCTGGATGTTCGCCAGCTGTATGCAAAGAACATTCTGATGTACTACTTGAGACACACCGAGTTGCACGAGCGTCTTGGCCATTCTCATGGAACTAGGGCGAGATTGGCAGAGAGGTTTGTGGTACCAACGGTAAAAACTTCCTTTGCCCAGAGACACTTTGCATATATTGCCCCTAGAATTCTTAACAAGATTTATGACACAGTTATCCGGGCTTCGGCTTCTTCTGGTATTGGGGGAGGGATCACGGCATGGCTTCAGCAGTTGGGCCGCAGAAACACTGAGACCCTGATCACATATCTGCCTGTGTGACTGAGTGTGTATGTATGTGCATGAATATATGTGGCGTTATCTGTACATGTGTGTGTGTGTATATATATATATGTATGTATGGGTGTGTATGTATGTATGCATGTATGTGGGTGTATGTGGATGAGTGTGTTTGTGTGTGTGGATGTATGTGTGCGTGCGTGAGCGTTTGTTATGTTATGATTAAATAAAGTAGGGAAAATAACTTACTAATTATTAACTGAAGTAAAGAAAATTGTGAAAAAGGTGAAAACTGGCTCAGTCTACCTTGGTACGGGCTCATGCCCAGTTAGGTAGACATTAGTGACTTATCTTTTAAAAACTGTTTTGTAAATAAAATAAATAAATAAATAAATATTATTTACATTTAAAAAAAATGTGTATATGTAAGTATGTGTGTGTGTATGTGGGTGTGTGTGTGTGAGAGGGTGTGTGTGTGTGTGTGAGAGAGAGAGAGAGAGAGAGAGGGTGTGTGTGTGAGAGAGAGAGAGGGTGTGTGTGTGTTCGTGTGTGTGTGTGTGTGTGTGTGTGTGTGTGTGTGTATGTGTGTATGTATATGTGTATAATGTGTCAACGAAAATTTGTAATATTACTGCAAACTGTTTTGGTTTATTTATTATGTAACTCATACCTTGTAATGTTTATTGTTTAACTGTTTGTTTGCATAAAATAAAATAAAATAAAATAAAATAAAAATAAAAATAAAATAATAGTTATACTATCTAGTTAATAAGGTAGGTATTCTATATTGTAAACATTATTCATATTTTTCATAATATTTTTATTTTTGCAAGTATTTATTATTTAAGTATTTATTATTTTGATGTATTTATTGTTATTATTGTAATTGGTTATGGTTTTTAATGTTTTATATTGTATTTTGTGTAGACTAGCGGTTTTCACGCTCGTCTTGTAAGCGAAGGGTCCTAGGTTTGACTCTTGTAGAGAAAATAAAGTTTCTGCTCGTTTCCGGAGTTGAATTTTTTGGAATTATTTTTTATATTTCAATATTTGTGCGAAAATCGACATAGTGTTGTTTTTCTACCCCATACAAATTTTATAAGTTGAAAGTTCGGTGTTTGGGTTACCTACTTTCAGAATCTTCAAAATACATTCATTCTATGTTGATATTATTCCTTTTTCTCTTTAAAAACATAAGCAAAGAGTCGCCATATTATATTCAGTGGTGTAACCAACATTCAAAGAAAAGGACAACAATTATTTATAGGTCAAGACCAGTAAAGTCAATTAACTTTGATTATTTTATATACATATATTATTATATAAGAAATAATAATTGATAAAAGCAGTCTTGTGTGAATATCTCATATCTAATTCTTTCTTGTTTCAATCCAATAGACTTCGACATCAAAATGACAGAGTTCGCAATATTAGGATCAGATAAATGTGCGAAGTAGATGATATTACGAGATAGGGTAAACAATGAAGAAGATATTGTGGTGAACATGTCGAAAGAATTAACCAACTCATATTTGCCCACATCGCTCTCACTTATGGGAAGTTAGACACCTAGATTCAAGAAAGCACCTCTGCAAATATATACATACCCTAGGGTCTAGAAGAATAGGAAGAAGAAGAAAAAGAATGTGTCAACAGTATCACAGATCATACTATACTATACTATACTATACTATACTATACTATACTATACTATACTATACTATACTATACTATACTATACTATACTATACTATACTATACTATACTATACTATACTATACTATACCATCACGGCATATCCCACAAGTGGGGTAGCCAGCAGATCAGCTGCATGTAAGAAACATGCAAACTGTCCTCTTCGTGCCAATATAAAATCAAGACATTCAGGATGGGTGGTAAACCTCATCGCTGAATTTAAGATGTATAATGTCTTAATTTTTTCGAACACCTGCCTTTTACAGGACACTCGAAAACTTACGCAGAAGAGTGGGAGACCAATTCTTTACCGGGTGCTCCACGGGATTGCTCCACAGATCATTACATAAGCTTAAATGAAAATATAAAGACTTTTGTTTTACGCCAGTTTTTTTTAAATCTCTCATCATAGTAACTTGTAAGATATTATTCTGCCAATCTTGTTAAAAAATAAAAAAAAGATAAGTTTGATGAAACATTTTTCACTATAAATTTGACTAAGTAAGATGGTTAGAGAACACAATATGAGCTGAAGGAATGATATATGTAAGCTCACGAGAGAAGGAAAGTTTGGAAAATTCAAAATTAAGATCGATGTTTAATGCTGGATTAGGAACCACTGAAGAAAAATAAAAATTTGATTCAATAAATTAAATCTCGTTCTATTACAGATTAAACAACGTCAGATAAAGACGTCTTTCGATTTCTTGAGTCATTATCAATCTTGCGTTGTTTAATCTATGGTAGAACGATATTTGATTCAATAAATCAAATATCGTTCTATTACAGATTAAACAACGTCAGATAAAGACGTCTTTCGATTTCTTGAGTCATTATCAATCTTGCGTTGTTTAATCTATGGCAGAACGATATTTGATTCAATAAATCAAATATCGTTCTATTACAGATTAAACAACGTCAGATAAAGACGTCTTTCGATTTCTTGAGTCATTATCAATCTTGCGTTGTTTAATCTATGGTAGAACGATATTTGATTCAATAAATCAAATATCGTTCTATTACAGATTAAACAACGTCAGATCAAGACGTCTTTCGATTTCTTGAGTCATTATCAATCTTGCGTTGTTTAATCTATGGTAGAACGATATTTGATTCAATAAATCAAATATCGTTCTATTACAGATTAAACAACGTCAGATAAAGACGTCTTTCGATTTCTTGAGTCACTATCAATCTTGCGTCGTTTAATCTATGGTAGAACGAAAAGCTTGTTTCAATTTATCCAGCTATTTAATTCCTACATTTGAGTACCAATATTATTTATTTATTTTATTCTTCACTGCACATTTTTTACAATAATACAAATTAAAACATTTATCATAGAAAATATCATTTATACGATTCAATGTACAGAGGTCGAGTTAATCGCTAAAATGCGATGTCTTCCAACTAACCCCTTCAACTAACTAATTATTAATTATTGGATTCGATTTTCAACGTTATGAATGAGATTTGATTTTGTTTCGTTTGATTTTTTTTTGTTAATGTCACTGTGCAACACCAAATTACACCAACAAGCTTAAGCTTCAGGGCATGAAAAAACTGAAGTCTTTTATCTTTTTTCTTGAAAATTATATCAACATCAAAAGCATTCAAAAAGCTTTGCAAGAGGGTGGTTCTCTACTATATAAATTCGAAACCTACGCAGTACTGTCGCTTTACCTACACGAGGCTAGTAATTATATTTTATTTCAAAGTAAACAAAACAGAAAATAATTTACAAAAAATTTAGTGCAAATAAAAAGGTAACTCTTTTTGAAGTCAGCTATCATCCAACAACATGCGCCACAGTTAATTTGAAAAAAATATAGTCTGAACGTGCCTACATATTTATACACATTCTCGATCGCTGATGGATGATGTTTTGCAACAATGATTCAAGCGTAAACAAGTTAAAGTGGAAAATACAGTGTTTTTTTTTAAATTGTGTAAAATTTTGATCCCATGTTAGATATTGGAGAAAACAAACTCTGATTCTGGATGGTTTCCGAATATACATTATTTCATCTCTTATTGTAATGAATTTACTTGTAGTGCTCAGACGAATGTCATTTAATTAATTATCATAATATGGAATACAAGAAGTAGAGTTACGTCAAATCACTATTTACAATTATTTGATTATAAATTAATTTTTTGCATTTTCAATGGTTATACTGCAATTTGATAGATATAATAAAATCCGCCATATTCCTCCATTGAATCAGTGTAAAAAAGATTAAAGTAGAATTATACGTGTGCTTATTTATTGAATTGACATTTGTTCTGTAAAACTCCATATTAATTTAAGCAAACAAACATTAACATTAACATGTATAGACAATTCACACAGACCGAGCTAGTCCCAAACTAAGATATGAATCTTGTATTATGGGTACTAACACGACGATACACATATACAATCCACTGCACACATATACATGTAACACCCAGACCCAGGACAATTTGAAAAAGGTCATTCTTCATTTTGCCTTGGCCGGGAATCGAACCCGGGACCTCGTGACTCAAGGCAAGTGCGTTAGCCTCCGCGCCACACCGGTCGACGAACACGATAAACACGAACGACTTAAGTTTTATAATCTAGTAGCGACCTAATTTCGACTTACAAAGTCATTGTCAAACTAATTCGAAACCAGGGCACTAAATTATTAGAAAAACGAAAACAAAAACGATATACATTTCTTTCTCCTTCTTCTTCTTCATCTCAGACCACTCCCGTCCGCTCCTGGACAAAGGCCTCCTCCACTTCCTCCTTCGTCATTCGATTCTGCGTCGTCTGCATCCAGTTGACCTCAGCGGCGTGTCGAGTGATATCCACCCACCTCATTAGGGTCTTCTTCTGCTCCTCGTTACTGCTTTTTTGTATTTCTTGAAATAAAATAAAATAAAAATAAGCGTGACATTTTCTCAGTCTCAATGTTCTAGGATAGATGTGTCTTTGCATCTTCACCACTCATTTCTGTACAAACCTACACTAATATGTATTACAATCAGATACATGGATATAGAAGAATTAACCATAAGCTTTGAGAAATTCCATTTTTTCCTCTTTAAGGATATAGAATCTAGATTTATTACTATATTCTCTTATATTATCAGCACAAACGAGAACATACTATAATCAATATTATAGTATTTTTATATTAAGTATTTTTATACTACATATCATATGGATATCTTCTAATAGTATAAAATTTACCAATATACGAATTATTCGATTCGATATCCGTAAAATAAATGAAGAGAAAGAAAAACAAGTTACCAAGACTGTGTTGTGTGTATGTGTGTGTGTGTGTCGTATTTTTATCGTCTATTTTGTAAATTAAATGTATGTGAAGTGAGAAGAAATCCTAAAGCCAACAAATCACTTGGAAGTAATGCGATATATTTGAATTATTTTAGCCAGATGTGGAAAACTATAATATACGTGAAAAATATATTAAAAATTATTATATTAGAAGACAATATGAATATATATTTTATAGTATTTTCAGTTGGATATTGTTACCAATACAAATGTTTTCTAAAAGCTAAAATAGATATTGTGAAAATTGCTGACAAATGTCAAGATCTGGAAAGCTAACAACTTAGTTCTTGTATTTAGAAGAGTAAAATATACCTTATAGCGTTTGATTATTATCGTCAGTTTAATAAAGAGTTGTTGAGGTATTGGTATGAAATAACTGTCATGATTTCATAATATTCTTTTAAACTAGTTGATTTAATACGTGAAAAAGAGCTTTTTTGAATTTTCTAGGGCGGATAATGTTTACAAGTAATAGTGTATATGTCGTGAAATTTTAGAAGAACAAGATTTACTATGAGATATTCAAACTTGATTAAATACCAACGCTTATATAAAAGTTGGTAATAGAACGAACTAAAATTCCATTAAAATGTTCTCGTTGTGAGCTTTTAACAATATTTCTTTGTAATTTACTATGCTACATAGTAAAGAGCGATAATTCATTAAGTATCTTGCTTATTTTTATTCCGTTAATAGTTAAATATCTCTGTCCAACGATTCACCACAAAAAGAAAAGCGGAAAATCCATAGATACAGAGAAGCTGAGCATAAATATCATTGAAATAATAATTCGTATGAACCTAAAATATCCGTAAAGGATTTTTTTAAAAATTTGAAATTCAAATATGCGTGATATGATAGCACTTTCTAGATTGAATATAAAAAGATTTATGCCCAAAGTGATGGCAAAAATAGAATCATACATTAAAGCGATAAATATGTAACATGCTTACCTACATACTAGCTTTAATGGACAGGGGTTTCTCGACGAAGTAAGAACAATGGGAAGATAACACAAGCTTTTAACATTGAAATGTTTTTTAGTTCAAAAGTGAATTTTCACACATACTATGACTAAGAGCCCTCCTTTAAGAAAAAAATTGTTTGGTTGAGTCTCGATGAAATAGGAGTTCAGATTTTAAAACATTCAAGGGACAGTTGCTATTATGTATTATTTAACGGGTATTATTTAACAATGGTTATTATGTATTATTGAAAGGAGAAAAGTTGCTGGCAATAAGGTAAATGGTGCAATCCGACCAATAATTGCAAATAGAAACATATCCACCACAGCTAAAAGGTTGGTGCACTCTGCTAACATAGTGCCAACACTTATGTATGCAAGTGAGACGTGGACATGGTTAAAGAAGGATGAAAGTGGCATAAATGCAGTGGAAATGAGATCGTTGAGAAGGATGTGTGGTAAAAGTCTGAGAGATCGTGTGCGTAACAGTGATATACGAAAGGAATGTGGAATGAAAGTTGGTGTAATAACAAGGATGAATGTAAATAAGTTAAGGTGGTTTGGGCACGTGGAAAGAATGAATGAGGACAGAATGACTAAGAAGATATATTTGTCTGAGAGGAATGGTGCTCGGAGACGTGGACGTCCGAGGATTAAATGGCAAGATCATTTAAATCAAATCCTACAGGACGGTCACGTGTTGAGCACATTGAACAGGAGAGCATGCATGAGGAATTGTATGACAGTGACGGAAGCGAAAGATGTATGCAAAGATAGAAGGAAGTGGCGCTCGATCCTATCTGCCTACCCCGCGAGGGAAGCGGCGTGATGGTATGTATGTATGTATGTATGTTATTATGTACGGGAAAACATTTAAGAGATGTGGCATTGTATGTATAGGAGGTATTGTTTTTCTGTTTGGTTACTGTAAAGGTGGTTAGAAACATATAAACACATGAACATTCATGTGATTCTGTTTAGAGATAATAATTTATACCGGAATTATTTTTCAAAAGGTATGTAAATAACACCACAATGGAAGAAAAATTAACTAACTAAATTTGTTATTTTTCAAAGAACAGCAATGAACTCCGCTATTTTAAACGATTTTTTGCAGCCGATACTGGAGTTCATTGATCGGAAAAATACTTTTTCCAAAGTTTTGAAGAAAAGAAAAATAATATTATTATATTCAAAAACTTCCCCTAAAACTCAATTACATGATTGGATCAATATTATAAAAAGGCAGACGGGTGATTAAACCATGTCTACCTATTACAAAAAATGATAGGATGGGAAGACTGTACAAAGTTCATTGAATAATGATGGGAGATAGGTATCTACTAATAAATTTGCCATTATTTATTTTACTCCAGGTAAAATCTTTTAAATTTAATTATTTTTAAAATACTCGTACTATACTTACTCATACTTTTGTATTACCCATAATTTACTTAAGTAAGTTCAATTATGTCTATATTCTTTGTATAGTAAACTTATAATAAATATTATTTCTAGCATCAATACAGGTGCGTTTTACCTAGTAGGGTAGCAGCAGAGACATAACATGCATAGACAATTCACACAGATCGAGCAAGTCCCAAACTAAGATATGAATCTTGTATTATGGATACCAACATGACGATACACATATACCTATAACATAACATGTATAGACAATTCACACAGGCCGAGCTAGTCCCAAACTAAGATGTGAATCTTGTATTATGGGTACTAACGCGACGATACACATATATACAATGCACTACACACATATACATGTAACACCCAGACCCAGGACAATCTGAAAAAGGTCATTCTTCATTTTGCCCTAGCCGGGATTCGAACCCGGGACCTCGTGACTTAAAGGCAAGAGTATTACCTCCGCGCCAGACCGACCAAACAAAGTTAATTACCAAATAATGTACAATTATCAAAACGAAAAGAACATTTTAAGACGCATCTAAGGAAAAACGGAGTTTGGCGAAGTAGATACAACTACGAATTCTATATGTACACTGTATCAAGATGAGAACATCCCCAAGTACATCAAAATCTGCCGACTCCGATGGCTAAGGTATGCAGAAAGGATGAGTGATACATCAACAATCAAAAGATAAAATGCACAAAGTCCAATGGCCGAAGAAGTGTCGGGAGACCAAAGCTGAGATGGATAGACGGAGTGGAAAAGGACCTGCGAGCTTTGGGCGTGACCAATTGGCAACCAGAGGTGATGTAAAGAAGGGAGTTGAGGCGACTTCTTGTGAAGGCCAAGACCCACACTGGGTTGTAGCGCCACTGATGATGACGATGATGATGTATAGTTATTAAATATGTGTTAGAAATATTTCAATGAATTAAGGATTTGAACTTTAATTACTAAGATTATGGCAGTACGTCTTTAAAATGACGATTTCGGACAAAAAGTTTAATGCAGGGAGATACTAATTAAAAAAAAATTACAGCAAAGGTAGGGAGAAAAAAAAACAAAAACCTGAAATTTTCAGCAATAAATTATGACAAGTAGACACATAGTTAACTTCAGTATTTTCGACCGACGGTTTTTGGCGCAAGTTCATATATTATTCGAGATCTCTAGTTCTGTATTGAGCCCACGATATTATAACGCAAATCGTGCGAAAAACGCACAAATTGTACTACTAAGAAAGACGAGTGGAAAATAAAGTAAATGATTGAATTAAAAATAATTGATCCGCAGAATGTAATTTATTTTATTTCGTTTAATGTAATTACAAAAAATAGGTACTTATACAAATTTCAACGAGTTTTCAGACTACGTAATCAGATTACGCAAATATTTATTCATATTTTATTCCGAAAAATAACATCTAGGTATTCTTATAATTGATTAAAATAACTAGATATGTTGCATTGAACATAGATATTTGTTAATTGAAGTTATGATGAAAGAGATAATGGTAGAGGCCGACCAAGAGACACATTTATGGACCAACTGAAGAAGGACATGAACTGTGGCACATACGTACATAGAACTAAATAGGGAGAAATTGAGAAGAAAATCGAAACTCGTTGCAGACTAATCCAATGTAAGAAAATAACAAAATCTACCAGATTGTTCATTTTATATTATTTTTTTTATTATTTAATGAAAATAATACAAAAATAAAGAAAATATACAGGTATATATACAACTTAATGAGTCACGCCATTGTCGGCGTGTTCTCTTACAATGTCTTATAAACAAGGTTTATACATAACATATTAACATAATACGACATTAACCCAAACACAAATTTAATTATTTGTTATATAGCTATAAATCCACACTTTATTCACCATTCCTTGACTGATTTTTTTTGCAATATTTTAACTCTTGCATTTCTTAATAGATCATATTATTAAGTATTTTTGGTACGTTATATTTTAATGTTCTTTTTCCATATTTATTATTACTACATACCTACATATATGTATGTGTACAAAGAAAAAAAAACCCAGAAAATCGACGTTTAGATACGTTCAGGAGATCTGAAAAAGTTTCGAAAAATAATCACAATATGTACATAAGTAAGGTAAACATAGAACACCGTTAACTTGGAAGATTTACTATTGTTAGTATGATAGGTACTTACTTCGACTAACTAGTTTAGTTGCACTGTGATATACAACGCTTCGTTTTACGTTTTTAATGAACAATGCGTTCCCACAAATAAATATTAATATAATACGAGGTATTAGTTTAAATATAACTATTCGTTATTCGTAAAGGCTGGTATAATAGTGTATTGACAGGATTAGAAAACTTTTCAAAAGCATCTTGGAGACTTATTTATAATATAATATGAAAATTTTGATATCTTTTAAGAATAATATTATTAATCCTAAATATAATGTTAAGGTAAGCCGGGTTTTTGGATTTTACTATTAAATATGTATAATATGGTTGAATATATGAGTTAAACTTTATTCTTTTTGCCTTAGAATATTACGCCGTAAAGGGCCATCGAAAGGTTGCTAACCCTTAATGCAGTATATACCAAAATATTATCTTTACATCAACGACATAAATAAATAGATTAGAAAATCAAACAAACATTTTTTCAAAACGTATTGGACCATTTTGCTCCAATTCGATTTCATCTATAAAAAAGTTTCGATAAAGTTTGCAGGTTGCTCTTTCTCACGCGTATTGAGTGTGTTATTCTCTATCTCTATCTCTCTTTCTAGTCCATTTTCTTATGTCTGAGATGATGACAGCATAAGACTCTCTTAGCTATCTCTTTCCAGTTGTATCTGTTCTCAGCTATCCGAAGAGAGCCCGGAACAAAAAATCTTGTTATTTTCTGGTCATGTCACTGTTGCATATATTTGGATACTGACAACACCAAGATTAGAAAGGTATAATATATCTTATTGTTGTCATTCAGATGACAGACCTCTTTACTTGTCAAACTGTGTAGAAAGAAGAACAGAATAAATTGTGGGAAATAAGATCAAGCCTTTTTATTGAACACATTATTATTACTGACAATAAGGCGATTCTTACAAGGATCATTACAGCTGAAGATCAATGCGATCCCAGAAGAAAACCTTTAACGACATCCAAACGATAACACAACTACAATAATATCCTCGATTTTTCTCATAAATTCTGCATACGTCACAAGAGATATCAACTTCTCAGCCAGACCATTAAACATTTGATTAGCTCTTCCCACTGGAGAGTTTGTCAATATGTTGTTCTGCTTTGAGGCTGGTAAAAAAAAAATCCGATGCGATACCGAGAACGTCAATATACATCGAAAACATAATATATATATTGAATTTTCCAGTATTATTGGATTAAGTATGATACCGTTGAGTAGCTTGAAAAAGTGACGTGCATAGAATACATCTCGGCGATGTTCCAAAATATTATAACCAAGGGAACTCATTACGAATGAAGATGGAAACAGGTAGGAATAATATCCATTACTTTCCAATATATGTAGTGACCTCAAAAACTTCTATGTACCTTTTTTGCCATTAAAACATATGTGTCTTCCGATGAACACCAAAAATTGAATCTGACTCCAGAACACTCCAAACTAACGACTCATACAAAAGCTTCAACGTGTTTGGATTTTGAAATAACAGTTATGAATTTCTGGTCTATGTATTTATGGTACTGCTTATAAGATGTTATCTTGAAAGGACGCCAACCTCCCTCTATTGTCTGTACCCAAGGTGTGTGCTCTTTATGATCTTGATATTAATATAATTAACACTTGAGAATATATTCAAGTGTTTCTGGGTGTGTGAGGCGTAACAAGTAATAATTTAACACTTCAAAAAAATCATTTAGACAGTTCTTCTAGAAGTATCTGCTTGTATTAGATCAATGATTTTTTTCCATGGTAATACAAAAGTCTTTTGTATTACTATCGACCCTCAGAAATGAATCCTGGACTTTCTGCATCCACTTTTTTAGCACATTACATTATTCGATCATCTATCTTGAGGCTTTCCTACACTTCTCTTGCATTTTCTTGGTTGCTATTTCATACATCTTTGTCTACTTTGATTCGAATGTCCTGCCTAGCTGCATTTTAGATCAGCTGATCCTTTTGGCTATATCAATGACTTTGGATTTATTATTTCATACATTTGTTTTTGTAATTATTTACAAAATATCCAACACTATCCTGTTTAATTTGTTCTAGATTTGAAGCATTTTGAGCCCCTATTCTGTGTCAGTTCAGTCACTATTTTACACGAAATTCCTGATACGTTTTTATTTTCGTATTATTCATTGCAACATGGTTGTGGAAAAGTATTTAATTATTAACTGTATTTTTGTTTAAGGCTCCAAAACTAAAGATTCCAGATACGTCCAAACGCAGGCGGCTGTAGGTGGCTGGGCAGAACATAATAGTATTCCATATTAAATGAAAATAAAAATAGTATTTTTTTTTCTTGAAATATAAATGAAAGTTGACAACATTCTTTAAAGGCAAAGACGTCACTCTCAGTTCTAAATAAAGGAAAAACAGAGAAAAAAGAAAAGGTATTATTTTATTTTCTTTTCAAAGTATTGAATATTTTTTGAAACACTATGTTTTGACTAGCACTGACGGGAGCCTTATAAGACTTTCATACTTTCACTAATATAATGACGATCTTAATCTATCCGATTACGTATACCCTGAAATTACAAACTCATAGTTTGAATATTTCTATAAACAACATACTAAATACACTTTTACCTTTAGTAATAGTACTACACACAATACACTTTAAGAAATTCTCTTTAAGTACATTTACTTATGAATTCAACATAAAGACTCGTTCGTTTCAAAATGGTTTAATTACGGAGTGAATATTATTTCTAGTACAATTATACTATTCAAATATAATATAAAACAAAAACAGAAGGGTTATTCCAGTCAGTGTCTCAGTTCAGAATCATACATTGTATCTAAGAAATGTCAAAAAATGGTAATTTAAACAATTAGACCAATTTTGGAGATAATACGTTAGATTGCAAATTACAATCTGATTGACAGCTGAAAGTTGTCCATATCGAACTTTTTGGAGATCACGAGGGGAAGGAACATACGATTAATGCGCCTGAGGCTCCGGACCGCCATTGTGCTCAGGGGCCTCAACATGACCTAAGACAGCCTTAATTGTTAGGTCCACGATACAATCTAAGCCCTCCCCAATATCAATTTATTGTGTTTATAGTATGGTAAAATTAGTAATCACTTATATGATCAGTTGACAGTATTGACATTATTATGTAATTTAATGGTATGAAAACACTATTTTAAACGAGTTCCGTGCACTTAAACCAGCTTAACCTGATTTGTAAGGGTCTGAGTTGTTTGCATAATTATTATTTTAAGGCCTTTTGGGTGATTTTGTTAATGAGTCTCTATTTAAGATATTGAAAAATATTGTAATATGAAAGTCGATTTCATATTTTCATACTGTCGAGAAACGTTTTCTGCTTTAAGCCTCCAGACATTTTCATAATCTGTTGCGTTGTGTACACATTATTTTAATGCCTTTTGGGTGTTTTTTAATAGATTTCTATAGGGTAGAAAAATATTGAAATATAAATGTAAATTACATAATATTTCTACTTCGTTGTTATGTAGATAAAAACTGTTTTTTAATCAGATGGAAAATCTTTTAGAGGAATAATGTTTAATTTTCATTAAGTATTTATGTACGTAATTTTGTTTAATTCTGGGTAAAAGCTTTGATTACAAAATGAACCAACTCTTCATCAAACTTTTGGCAAAGAAATTCAATAGCCTCGGGCATTGACTATGTTTATTCTATTCATAATGTACTTACATATCTCTCATTTGAAAACAAAATTAAACTGAAATTATATTGTAATGTTTTAGTTTAAATAGTAAGTATATCATCGGATAATCCATAAAACCTTCCATGTGGCAATTTTTCAAAAATGAGATGTTTATACAATATTTAAAGTATATATTTCAAAACAGCCTTCAAAGTACAATTACAATACAAAATGAATTTGAAACAAAAATCAACATATTATTTTACTCAATCATTGAAAACAAAAACTTGAAAATAAAAGCTACGGGATATTATCAATAGAAAGCGTATTCTATTGAAAAAACCCACTCAAAGCACATTTATTCCTCATAGTGTACTTTGAGTCGTTACGCGAAAGATGCCTCAATTTTTATATAAATGTTTACATCCTTTTACCTATTAATACCCCAATACCCCCACGCCGTGTCTCAGGTGGGGTAGGCAGAGAGAACGGAACGACTTGTTGATCAATCCTTACATACTTCTTTCGCATCCTCCACATTCATACAGTTTCTCATACACGCACGTCGATTTCTCTACCTCAAGCCACGTAGTTCTGTGACGTCCGCGCTTTCTCAAACCCCTTTTTTCAGATTAATGCACACCTCTTCGTCATCCTTTCATCGTCCATTCGCTCTACATGTCCAAACCATCGCAACTTATACGCATTCTATCAACAACACTCTTCTCACATCCACTCATTCTCCTGATATCCTCATTCTTCACTCTATCACGCAGTGCTTCGTGTGACTACATTACTAACTTATTATAATGCAAGCTGACCCAGCAAACGTTTTTTTGCCATATATATTTGCCATATACCAATATCGCTAATTAAAAATAGGGGTTGATGGTAGAAGGGTGAAAAATTAGGGCTGTATGTATTTTTTAATGCCTCACCATAAAAAATAATAATGAATTTTTTTATCAAAAAAAAATCGGGGTGGACCACCCTTAACTTTTAGGGGTATGAAAAACAGATGTTGGCCGATTCTCAGATCTACCCGATAAGCACACAAAATTTCATCAAAATCGGTCCAGCCGTTTCGGAGGAGTATGATCACAAACACCGTGACACGAGAATTTTATATATTAGATTTACTGAATAATTTCTATTAGAATTATTTATAGCAAAGCTCCTTATATTAAGTCTGTTCTCGGACACATAAGCAAACAAATATTCAGACTAATAATAATAATAGCTGTTATAAAGTTAAGATGATTAATAATTATCCTTTTAAACAAAAGAGGATTATAAATGGTTGAATTAAATTTTACGTTCAACTAAATAAAAGTATTTGAAATATGATAATAAAAATATTCACTACACTATAAAGATGACATAGAGAGCTGTCATTTGGAAGAAGAAAGATATTATGTGAGTAAAGAAATATTTTCAGAAAACTGTTGGTATATAACATGTTTTTTGTTATTGTCTGAATGTAAATGCTTCGAATATTGTGGACACACTTAGTGCCCAATACAGAAGCCCTACGTAGAGTGCATAGGATTAGAAAGCTCCTGACGAATATTAAGTTGAAGGACGTCGTGGAGTGGGAAGGAGACAAATGTCCTGGCTGCGTAGTATACGGCAATGGACCGGAATAACATAGATGGGAGAGCTAGGGTGCTAAAAAGGCCACTTTATATGAATCATAATAGGATCATATAAGGAATTGTAAAACGATTTAACGGCAACATTTCACCAAATATGAATCATTTGATGAAATGAATTGCGGGTGAATCACGTAAAATCGTGACGTGTAAATATTTGACGAAAATTAGAGGAATTGCTACGGATCTGCTGGCAAATCGGGAAATGAAACATCTGAAGATGAATTGCTCAATGTGACCATTGTATGTCCCCTGGCCTGCACAGCACGGGACAGGGACATAAAATGGCCACATTGAGCAATTCATCTACAATTCATATTTGGTAAATTTTAAATTTAAATAAATAAAATTAAATTTTGGTTGCCGTTTAAATCGTTTTACAATTCCTATTATGATTCATATAAAGTGGCCTTTTTAGCAGCCCAGAGAAGCATTCTCCAGAGTGATCGCCAAGCGGGGGGACCTGATACGGTACTAATTAAAGAAGTAGAAGATATTTATGTATGTATGACAGAACTCCATTCTTATGTTGGACAAATTTTGAAGAAGTATGTTTATTGATTTATTAAATAGATTAAAGAGCTGAATATTGGAATGTTTTGTTTGATAATTTATTATTGTTTGTTTGCATGTATGTGTATCATTGTGAAACTGTTTTGCGAACTTTGAGTGACGCAAAGGGAGCAACTGTCATGTCACTCATTGTTGGTTTTATATAAATAAATAATTGTGAGATAAAAACAATTACAGTTTAGCTATTATATGAGATGCCTTGTTGCTGATAATGACAAGATTAAGATTTGTGAATATCTATTTTTTTTAAGTAGAGTCCCAGTAAAGAATAGCCACCCGACTCTTTTCTATAAATTTTCAAGTATCATTTTAAAATCAGATCGTTTCAGTGTTTTCCAAAATTCAGTTTTATCTCATAAATGGGTTAGTTGGAAGATATCGCTTCTGCGATAAACTCGCCCATTGCACTTTATCATTTATTTGTATCACATTTTTTTTTTTTACGCGGCGGCAGAATTGCCATCCACACTTCTCAGCATTATACAACCAGATAAGTCTTCATATGATCAGTCATGATCACACAAAAACTTAACAGTCTAATGCCGGGAAAAATTCACCTACCCAGATATACAGAATATCGAAAGATTAGGTTGAAAACGCGGGTTCAAAAAACTTTATTGTGCAATAAAGTTTATTATTATTACCAGCACCTGGTGCTGCCTGGGGTCATTATATTAACACCAATAGTTATAAGTTATTGTGAGTGATTTATTTCTTTTATATTGTGTTTATATTTGTATTCGTATATAAATAATAAATAAATAATAATAAATGTATAGATAACAAACTGTAACTGTAATTATTATTAATGAATGAAAATATGCTTTTTATTTCCACGTATATATTCGATATTTTTTTCTGCAGTGGTTGTTGGATTTTATATAAAAAAAACACTAATTCAGACAAAAATAAATTAAAACCTATATAAAATAATATGTTTGGCACGGTACAACTGTACTTCTCCGCAATATGGCGAGAGTTTTTCGACTTAAAAATTTACTGTTGGATATATTGAAAAACTTTGTAGCGCCTCCCGTGAAGCAGTTAGAGCTTAAAATTGTTTACAGTATAACAAAAAAGAAAAGCTTTCTTTCATAATGATTAAGATAAATAATAATTTCTCTAGCACAATATGTAGTGTTTTATGTGTTGGTAGGAAATAGTTTCATCATACAAACCACTTGGTGTACACAGCAAACCATATTTGGAACGAGATAATATATTATACAGCGGATTATAAGATATTTACATGGCGTCTAAGCTCAAGAAACATTTATATCCATACAAATATTGATTCTGTTTTCCTAGTAATTTGTATGATTTTGAAAACATAAATAATTCATGGAACAAGCTACAGCTTAGTCTATGTTGTTCCAGTAGTCAGAATTTGTCAAAAAACAAATATATCATAGGGCTGCTTTTATTATTACAAAAACTCGTTCACCCTTACTAACTACAGTTTTAAAAAAGTTTGTTTTCTCAAGCCTTACTTTATGATTTGGTTTGCTAAATGGGGAACTTTCACAAAAAAAAATTTTCAACCCAAATAATAGTACAGAAAATTAGAAAAATTATGGTGCTTTTTATATTTTTTTATGTGCATTTTTAAGGTTTTTATCACCATTTAAAAAAGCAATTTTCGCACTTCGCCGCAAAAAGGTCCACTCGTGGCGAAGCAGTGTTTGACAATATCAGGCGCTACAAACAGTACTAAGAGTGAAATGTGTGGCAATACAAAATAGCGCCTAGCGACGTCACACTGGACTAATTCAATAACAGAAAATATGGATTTTTAAAATTAAAATAATGAATGAAAAGTTTTATTTTATCGTTTCTTATTAGGATATTCGTGATCAGCGTATATTTATTAATATGAATTGATAACATTTATTCATATTCCTCACACATGCATGTACCCTAATAGGGTACATGCTAGGTAGTAGAGATGTATCGGGTATGTTTTATGTTTTTGTTGAAAAATCTGTGCATTATTATTTGTTTCATAGTATTATTATAATTGTAAATTATCAAGTTATTTGTTTTACAAACGTTTGTGAAATAAGAAGGCGTATCTATTTATATTTAAATGATGTTTCGTAATGTAAATTAATATTGAAACATAAAATTCAATATTATTATTACATAATAAAAGACAATAAGATGATTCTTGGTAGGATCATTACAATTACTTAAAGTCAATCCTATCTCAGAACGTAGCGCAAAATGAGAGACAACTTCAATATATTCATACTTTTCTAAATGAATTCCACAGATGTCACGTGAAAGATATCACTCTTCCTAGTAAGTTTATTAAACATTTGAACAGCCTTCCCTATTGCAAACTCCACCAATATATTTGTTGCGCTTTGAGAATGGTTAAAAAGTTCGTGATATGGGCCCCTAGTCAAAACACATGTAAGCGTTACGTTTTCGTTTCGTTTTCGTTCAAACAAAACGAGGTTGCGAGAACGCATCAATTTTCGTAGCTAAAATACACAAGTAGCTACGAAAATTGACACGTTCTCGCAACGTCGTCAACGTTTGAACGAAAACGAAACGAAAACGTAACGCTTAAATGTGTTTTGACAAGACCTAATGATCATACCAATGATCTATGTGCATGTTGCATTCTGTTGACATCATATGTAGATAGGATTTGTACATGCTCATAACGTGCATTTAATGAACTGGTTACTGCTTTCGTGGAAGACGTCCATGGAAGATGTGGATAGATATTGTATTTCAAGATGGGCATAGATTATTGTGACGTATTTTTCCGCACAAACCGATATGACTGCATTTTGTCTAAGCCAAAACTGACATTATACGAGTACACTCAAAATGTATTCGTATGTATCGAATATCATAACTGAAACTTTTGTAAGCTCGTACTTGCGCAGACTAACTCCAGGATATATTTTGACAATAAGTATCTACATACGATAAATTATTACCATGTCGAGGGAGTTCTCTCTCACACACTAAGTATAATTTTGCACAACAGTTAGTAGAGATGATAACATTGAAGTTTTACTCGTATTAACTTGATCCTTCAGAATCGCTTTAATTTCAGTATGTACGAATATTTCAAAATGTTAAATTGGTGATATGTTTGCAAATCTTCTACTGCAAATTTTGGAAGTAAAGAAATCAAACGCGTGGGGTTCCTCGTAACGAATAAGTGTTTCATGCTTTATGTTAGTTTTTGAGTATCCTGTAAGAGTCAGGTAGTTAAAACATTACGTTTAAGACATGAAACATCTTCAGTTCAACGATGCCACCTGCCATGAACATCTCAACTTTTATTGGTAGGTACGGAAAGAACATATTGCATCTTTCGCACCTGTTTGGAGATGCCGTGATATGATAGTCTGAAAGTGTTTTTTCTTAGTTTTCTATATAGTTTTCACAACATGGGGTGTATTATCCTTATCCTCTATATGATTATGACATAATGGGGTGTTTTATTTTAAAAGATTATTAATAAAATTAAAACACTGTTTGGGTTCGTCGGTAGCCTGGAGGTAGAGTATCGGCCTCATGAACAAGGGGTCCGCGGTTCGATCCCAGGTGCCGGCAAACTCCCCTTTCACGACACAACCTTTTAGCTTACTGTGAAAGGTGTATAAGGGTGTATTTGGGTTTATAACAAAACCCAGATAATATATATCTTTTTTGAAAAAAAAAAAATCTAATTCCACTGAGAAGGATTGTTTATTTGTTATAACGTTTTCAACTGCAATGCGGTCATCATCAGTAACAACAACCCAATACTCAAATCATAATCAAAGACATATAATAATTAAATATTTAAAGGAGGAGTGGTTACAGTTGGTAGGGGGTGTGTAGAGGGTGGGGGTGATGTCTTTTATTATGATTTTAGTATTGTATTAATAATCTTTTATAATGCATTTCCACAAAGTTGCACTAGAAAATATACAATATTTTATATGACTATGACATGACGGGGTGTCTTTTCCTAGTTCCATATATAACAATGGTATAATGGAGTGTTTTCTCTTAGTTCTCTATGATTATGACAACATTCTCAAGTAAACACTCGTAATATTAATACTTAAGAGTGTACTCAGAGTGTTTATGTATTGCACCATAATATGGACGAAGTAAGATCGTCCTTTTGAATAATAATAATTGCAACAAACAATCATCCAAACAATACATATTATATATATATATTCACTTAGTACAGCTAACTAAACTAAAACTTGCAAAACGGTCGGAGGAAATACAAATGTTCAGCATAAGTCTGAGAGATAGAATACCAAGTACAGAAATCAGACGCCGAATGAAAATTTTTCGACATGATATACCGGTTTTTGTTTGTTTATGATATATTTCAGATAAAACATATTATTATGAGTACAAACGATATACAAAAATATAAATAATGCATTACCCTATTTAGAAATGTACACATAATTCACAAATTATAATATTTTAATAAGCCCATAATATGGTTGTCATTAATAATAAGATATAATTTTTATAACACAAACAAGACAGTAATAAAAAAATCAATAATATTACAAATTTAATAAAAATACACATAATATACAAACAACCGTCGCAGAAAAAATAAGTAAATATACAGAACTAGCAGGAGAAATAAAAAATATTTGGCATTCTAGGTCCGTTTATATAATACCTTTAGTCATGTCAGCTACAGGGGTAACTCCGAAATCTTTAATAAATAATTTACAAAAATAAGATTTACCGGTTAATTTGTACATTAAAATTAAAAAATCTATTATAATAAACACTTGTAACATTGTAAAAAAGTTTTTGAACACAGATATTTCAGGCACAATGCTGGTATTTTGATCCCGCGTTTTGAGCCTAATCCTTTGATATCCTGTATATCTGGATAGGTGAATTTTTCCCAGCATTAGACTGTTAAGTTTTTGTGTGACCATGACTGATCATATGGAGACTTATCTGGTTGTATAATGCTGAGAAGTGTGGATGGCAAGTCTGCCGCCGCGTAAAAAAAGCAATAACAAATTCATAATTATATAAAATTGAATAATGAAATAATGAAATTATTGTGGAACTAATATAAAAATAAGAAGGTCATGTGGTAAGACACGTGTCTCATAAATGGACACTTACAGCTCTAAAATGGAGATCATGGAATGAGAGAAGAAGAATGGGTCAGTCCCAGAAAAGATAGGCTGATGATAGCATAATCTCTGCCGAGGGAGATGGGTAAGGCTCAAAAAGAAAGAAGCGTGGATGAATATGGAAGAGGCGTAGGCTAGATGTAAATCCAGCAGTGGAGAGATGGATAATATTTATTTATTATTCTCTAGTTATCTTGCGATCTTTCGACTACTGAAATATCCAGGAAAAGAGATTGTTTCAACATTATCATATGATATAGTACGAGTAAAATAAAAATTACATATTATATTATGTAGTTATAAGAGAATCAAATGCAAAACATTATTTATTTGTAGCTTATTTTACCTAGTGGCCAAGTGTTTGATTTGAAAAATTGCAATATTTTTTATGCTTAACTCACCACAGGATTTTATTGAAAAGTTGAAAAAAAGAGTTTTTATCCCTGTCAAGATAAATCATTGAGATAAAATGAAATAAAACAGTTATTGGAGATCATATGGCATCTTGGTTAATAATTCAAACATGTAAAATTGTACATCAAAAAGTTGTTCAAAGGATGGATCTTTGCACAGAGCATATTAATTCTCTCTTTTATATTGACGAACGGGCTCAAACATTTCTACATTGATTAGGTACATATATTTGTAAGCTCGGAACGTATACGAAACAACATAACGATATAACCAGTGGATGAATGGCTGTTGTTGATTTTACTATAAAGGCTACGATATAAAGGCTTGTACTAACACAACTTTAGTAACGGAAAGTAATTAATTGGTTCCCAAACTATGTATGAGGTATTACGTATTACGTATATTTGAAACTGTGGAGGGCAATCGATGTTCATACGAGTCCTATCATATTATTATTATGTTACGTCCCGTAAAGTAGTTTGAAATCTTTAGTAGTAGTTGTTGATAGATTCAGTAGCTACAACAAACTTTAAATTACACTTTAGTTAAATATAATTATAAAAAATATGGCTAATAAGAGTATTGTTTTTTTATCTGCAACGATGAGAAAAGACAAGAAACAAATAAAATAATTTGTTGCATAAATAATAAATATAGTAATGCTTTCCCGACGATGTATCACATAAATTTGTAGCATTACCTACCACAAAATTGTTGAGCCTACAAAAACAGTACATAGATCTTAATACTAACGCAGGTATGTAAATATTGTGCATTGAATTCTATATTACATTGATAAGTTAAAAGTCAGTCATATTCTTTAGCATATTCATATCTGTTATTTTGATAAAACCATAATAACAGATAGACAAATACATCATAATAGACCCGATTTAGTATTACATGATAAACGTAATAAAATAACGTACCTAATCGACATCGCTGTCCCAAATACACATAATATACAAACAACCGTCGCAGAAAAAATACGTAAATATACAGAACTAGCAGGAGAAATAAAAAATATTTGGCATTCTAGGTCCGTTTATATAATACCTTTAGTCATGTCAGCTACAGGGGTAACTCCGAAATCTTTAATAAATAATTAACAAAAATTAGATTTACCGGTTAATTTGTACATTAAAATTCAAAAATCTATTATAATAAACACTTGTAATATTGTAAAAAGGTTTCTGAACACAGATATTTCAGGTACAATGCTGGTATTTTGAACCCGCGTTCTGAGCCTAATCCTTTGATATCCTGTATATCTGGATAGGTGAATTTTTCCCGGCATTAGACTGTTAAGTTTTTGTGTGATCATGACTGATCATATGGAGACTTATCTGGTTGTATAATGCTGAGAAGTGTGGATGGCAATTCTGCCGCCGCGTAAAAAAAAATATACTAGATAGATAAATATGTACGTACAATTGTAGCACCTACTTATGCTTTGATCATCGGATGAGAATCTTAATTATTAAAAAATATTAAAAGTAAAAATACTTTAGACTTTTAAATTTATTTATTCACCAGTAACATATGTTTCGGGTTACAGGCCCATATTCATACTTAATTATGTATATTTTATACTCATACTTTATAATCATCTTAATTATGATAAAAGCATTCATTAGAATGATTACAGTGAATAAGCGCTCATTGGAAAATCAAAATTCTATAAAGTAAATATAAACCTAAGTGCTATTATATAAATTTTATTTGATTTTACATCATAGATATGTGAATATGTGATATATTTTATGTATGTTTATTGTATATGTTTATACGTGATATATAAAGGAGGGGTGTGAGGAAGCGCGGGCGTTCGAGAACTACATGGCTTGAACATGTAGATCAAATTCTCAAGGACGGCCGTGTTTTGAGTAAAAGAAACCGACATGCGTGCATGAGAAATTGTATGACTGTGGAGGAAGCGAAAGAAGTATGTAAGGACAGATCTAATTGGCGTTCCGTTCTCTCTGCCTACCCCACTTGGGATACGGCGTGAGGGAATAGATAGATAGATAGATATGTGATATATTTTACTCGTGCTTTGGTAAAATGCTTTTTCATGTTATGATTAGCTAAGTATTAAAAGTTTAACTATGATTGTTAAAAAAATCAGCCAAGAACGAGCTAACTGGATTGACCATAACATCAGACATCTAGGTCTGCTCATCACCCATCGCGGAGGGCAAGACCGAAGGCAGAAATAGGTTGAGGCCGACCAACAGACAACTATTTGGACTAAATGAAGAAAGATATGAACTGTGGCACATACAATTAATGAGATAAGCAGGAAATAGGGAGAAATAGAAAAGAAAATCGAAACGCGTTGCAGTCCAATCCAATGGATTGTAATTCACTATATACCTACCTATGATTGTTATTATAGCGAATTTTTAGTTGAACAATACTAATACTTGGAGACATAAGCATAGAAACATCAATAATATTATAATAGTAGTAATAGTGACAATTTCTCCTGTCACTGATAGCAAAGTATAGACGATGAGTTGTTCAAGAGGCAGTTGTAGTAAGATGTATTATGAGTGTGATTATGGGATATGGGAGGCGTAGACGATCTCCCTAAATGGAAACACATTTTCTGAACTGAAGGACTCTTGTCTAGAGATGAAAAGGATATTCAACAATCTATTGATATCTGGTATAGAATAATTTATATACCTATTATTTTAAATTCTGTCGCCGTGTTTTGCAATAACACATATACATGAATGTGTTATAGCGGATTTAGAAACTCACGTATGTGTGCTATAGCGGATTTTGAAACTTGGCGACACAATTAACAATGAATGACATGACAATTGCAAACCTTTGCGTCGGCCATGTAGCCAAGAGACCACCTGAGTATGTAGGAAATGAAGCACAATGTATCGAAGTAACCGGCAAGAGGCCAAGAGGAAGGACAAAGCGCAGATGGCGTGAAGTAGTGAGAGAAGGCATGCGGAATTGCTATTTTTCCGATGAGAATGTACTCGACCGAACCAAGAGGCAAAATAATACTAGAAAGGGAGACCCCACCACCATATTGAACTAATATGTGCCGAAGGAGAAGAAGAAGACCGCCCGATAGTTGAATTAGTCAGTAAATTGAGTGAGGCGGTTAGTTGAAAATCCGGTATTCGGCCAAATTAGTATCTACCCCTTTCATCACAACTCTCGTCAGTATATACATATGGTGGATGGGCCATCAGAGGAAAGTCGAATATCCAAAGGTAGGTATTCCATCAATACTCAGTTAGATACTCCAACGTATCCCCAATGTCCTTATGATTGATGACACATCCTTTGATAGCTCTCAGCAATAATATTATTATTATTTTTCTCCTATTATTCCCTGAAAAAAAAACATTTACTCGTTCAACGAATAAAGAATTCTTTATTACCTTTCTGTTCGATTATTCATAATAATTATTTTAAATTCCTAATTGTTTTTCACATTTATGACATTTAACATCTTCAGTTCAGCGATGAGGTTTGCCAATCATCCTGAATGTTTTCACTTTTATTGACTGTGTCGGTGTGTAGGAAGAAGAAGATTTCCATAATGAAATTAAAAACAAATGTTTTTTACCACATTGTTTTTCATTGAGATATATGTTTTTTTAACTTATAAGGACATTGTCAATCGGTTGACTATCAACTTTCATGCAAATCGGGTGGTTTAATTCAACTTTTAAAGATTCATGGTTAAATCTGAAAGAGGGGGTGTGGGAAAGTGCGGGCGTCCGAAAACTACGTGGCTTGATCACGTGGATTAAATTCTCAAGGGCGGCCGTAAAATTTTATGAATCTATCTACTTTATTTATTTATAAAAATCTATGTATATGGCGTTCCATTTTCTCTGTCTACCTACTTGAGATTCGGCATGAGGGTATAGTGTTGGGCTTTGACTCTGGTTGGTGCTTTGTTTCTTCCTTTTTATTCATCTTCTTTTACCGTACATGCTACCAGAATCTGGAACAACCTCCCCAACGATATTCGGTCCTCTTCAACTATAGGCTCATTCAAACATAAAGTAAAATCCCTCATAAACAACCCACCATCTCATCAATAGTAGATAGTTCTCACTTAGATACATATAATATAGGTTTATGGTTGTGAATGCTTACATTTTTATCTTTTTTTTTTTTTTTTTTTTATATTTATATAGGTATTCTTGTTTCATATTATATATTTCATTTTCTGTTTATCTTTTGATCTAAACTCACTTTATACTAAAACAGTTCTCAAACATTGTAGTAGGTTTACTGGAAGACATTGCCTCAAGGCAATATGTACGCCTTTTGTAAAATATTTGTATATTTGACAATAAAGTGTTTATTATTATTATTATTAAAACTATCCATTTTTCACAATTTATATTCATAATTTCCTGACAGTTGTAACATTAACCTATCTTTATCAAATCATTGGTCGAAACATGTTGACGGCGTTGCATGGCGGTAAACATTGATATTAATTGGTTTGACGCGACATTTTTAACCCAGTATATTAAAATCTAACATATATTGTATAGAATAATTCGTTTAGTGTGAAATACCATACTATACCATCACGGCATATCCCACAAGTGGGGTAGCCAGCAGACCAGCTGCATATAAAACATACAAGCTGTCTTCTCCGTGCCAACATAAAATCAAGACATTCAGGATGGGTGGCAAACCTCATCGCCGAATTTAAGTGAATTTAGTGTGAAAACTTCATTTTATTACAAGAATAAATATCAATTATACATTTGTAAGATATAAACAAGATAAAATCGACTTCCGGAAGGTATCTCAGCTTGTTCCGCTGGCAATCCTTTATAGAGCACTGAAATAAAAAAAAACAAAAAACATCTGATGAAAAATGAACAGAATGATTAACAAGATTCAAGGATTTCTATTAAAAAAAAAAAATAATGTTAATTCATTAAGTCCTTACTGTATTATTTGCAAATGTTCAGGCTATACCTTCAGAGCAAAAGTTGTATGTTTGGAATAAAATAATAATTGATGTCATCTATTATGTTGACCCAAAGGGATTACTTATAATGCTCTACTTTACCGTCCCGAATCAAAAAGCTTTTCCAAGCTCTTTTGAATGAGCCATGACTTGCATGTGTTTATTATTATATTCGTCAACTACCTAACATTTATCATTTCAGATTTTCATGATCACAAATGAAAAAACAATATTACTTTATGAAAAAAAAATTAGCATCATAGAATCTCTTACAAGTGTGGTGGACAGAAGGCTAATTGCATATAATAAACACTAAGCCATCCTCTCCATGTTAAATTTATGCTGAAATACAAATTCAAATATTTTTTATTTAATAAGTAAAATTTACTACTTAATAATATTATACAATACACACCTTATTACTAAAAAAAACACATTTATTACAAATTTGACCCTAAAAAATTGAGCAGTGCTCGTGCTTTGAGTATACAGTATATAAAGTTTAGTTTATCGACTGACGGTTCTTGGTGGAAGTTCATATTAATAATTTTTAAAATGAAACACGATATATAGTTATTCCACTATTGACTTTATTTATTTTTGCGAGCCGGCTTTCAAGAGCTTCTGCTCTCATCGTCAGGTATAAGTAAAGCCTTTACTTTTGCCTGACGATGAGAGCAGAAGCTCTTGAAAGCCGGCTCGTAAGAATAAATAAAGTCAATAGTGGAATAACTATATGTATATTATGTTTCATTTTAAAAATTACTGTATATAATTACTTTTCCCATAGAGTTCACTGAAAGAAAAGTATCTAGTAATCTATTTTTCTGTCATTTTACAGTGTACTGTAAATGGTAGGTTTTCATTACTTCAACCAACCCCTAATGTAATTATTCATTTTATTTTCTGTGTATTGTATGAACTATATAGAGGATTCTTACTGATGATGTGCGGGAGAAATGAGATAAATAAGTGGATGAATTATAGTATTGTTATTATTTTAGTAGTTTTTTTTTACTTTAAATGAGAAATTTGTGTTTTTTTTAATGTAATGCGTGATTTTATGTATAGGCCGTTTATGTGATTAATTGAAAAAATAAATTATAGTTCAAATAAGAATGTTAGGTTATTGTTGTGTGGCGCATTGAATGAACACAAGTGGAGCATTGCATTTTGTGGCCGTTATTTTAAAATATTGTGTCCTTTGAAATGAGGTTAATTAATTAATTGGATTCTGTGATCGAGGTATTCATTTTCCTCCCATAAGCGAAGTAGTTTCTATTCCTATCTCTATTTTACAATCCCAAACGTGTAAGAAGGTAAAAAAAGTTCGAGTTGTATTGCGCATTTGACCCGTACTAAGAAAAATTGCAATTGGCGATCGACTGCAAACGAACTTTTCGACAATGTACATAAGTAATGTTACGGTACATTGTCGAAAAGTTGGTTTGTAGTTGATCGCCAAATGCAATTTGTCTAGGTACCTTGGTCTGTGAAAAAATTGGCACATAGTATACGAAATGCTGGTGTAGATCATTATCTATACCATGGTTACTCATATTTTTTTTTGTATAATACAATTATATACGTATTGATAAAAACAATATGTATATAATTGTATTTATTCTTCATAACATATGCCTTTATAACATTTTTATTCCATCGCAGATGTCTTCATTTTTGTTGAATAGTAAACTTATTTTGTATACCTGCTCGTAGCTACCTACACTTTTCAACTTTCCCGTACAAGACACTGCGTACTGAATAATAATGGGGAAGACATATCAAATATGCAAATAATGAGGAAATTCTTTTTCAATATTTCTCTTACGAAATTATTTCCCTTCCTGCTTCTTAAGTACCTACGTATCGAGAATTTGTTGACATATAGGAAAAATAATTGTACCTATAATAAACCTACCAAATATAAAAATACTGTGGAAAATATTTTTTCGTCTAAATCAGCCTATAATACAGTATGTGTTGATTGTTGACAACAAAATATTAAACTTGATCAAAATAATATAAAACTACACATACAAAACTACGTATTGGTACATATTATTTACTTAAAAATATATTTATTATAGATTAATATGAAATTTAAGTGGACAATTAAATTTAATGTTTCAGTGTTGACATTGTGAAACAACATTTTAATAATATAAAATATAAAAAAACACTGTTTTATGTTTCACATTTATGTATACCAAAGTATACTACAATTACGCCTAGCGCTTTCACCAATATATTGGCATCATCAGGGCGGAGTATAAACTGTTTATACTCCGCCCTGATGATGCCAATATATTGGTGAAAGCGCTAGGCGTAATTGTAGTATACTTTGGTATACATAAATGTGAAACATAAAACAGTGTTTTTTTATATTTTATAGTATTAAGTGAACAACATTATAAACACAAAGTTTAAAACGATTAGCACACATTTATGTTTCAAAGTCGTTCCCATCGACGAAAAAATGACTGAAAACAGATTAATATGGTCCGGACATATTTTGAGAATATCACAAGATAATAATATTATTATGATAAAAAAGACAATGAACCTAAAAGTAGGACCAGGCAGACCAGTTACCACCTGGATGTCTACCCTTTGTTTGGGAGATGTCGTGATATTATGATGGATGGATTGTTCTTCATCATAAAACTGTTGCAATTTGTAATAACTATAGCATTTCATGTACCTACATAAATACAAACATTTTCAAAAAGAATTTGTAATGTGATTTTACATAACTACGATATATTCCACACGGACATACTTTATATGAAGATTCCTTCTTTGTTATGTTTCTTTTATATTTCCCATTACGTACATATTTTCTTCCCATCTGTTTTCTTATAGACGTATAAGGCCGAGTACACATTGGATACGATTTTTATCCGAGATCAGATCCCGAAGATTGGCATGGATTGGCCACGTCGTTAGATCCGAAGAAGAAATGGCGACTGAAAGTATTGTGCAGGGTAAAGTATTGTGTACCCTAGGGCAGAAGAGTGTTTGGGAGACCAAGACAAAGATTGTTAGATAACATCAACCGAGATCTAGAGGAGCTTAATGCAAAAGACGACTGGCAGTCCATTGCTCAAGATAGAAAGGCTTCGAGATCTATTGTTTTGGAGGTAAAGGTCCTACAAGAGCTTTTCGGCCATCGCATTGGAAGTAAGTAAGTACTCTCCCAGGCAACTCGAGCGCTCGCATAGAACATAAGTATTGGGAAAGAACGAGTCCGCATAAATTCGTACAAAACTGTATTCAATGAGTGTTTGGCATAGTAGTGGGTATAACAATAATGTATCAACCATAACAGGTGGGTTGTCGTTGAGTATTTTACATAATATCGTTCCCTTGCGAAGGAATGTATGTAACATAATAATAATATGAAAAATATTTACTTACAGTATAGTTTATGTGGGTAATATCAACTACTTAAGTAAATTCTAGAGATTATATTATATTCGTTACATTTGATACTTGTTTGTATTCGGCCCATCCGGCTCAATCTTAATCTTATTATCACCCTGATACTATATAGCAGTTGCGTGTTTTCTAAATATGCAAAAAGTCCCTGCATGCCTACACTGAGAAAATACTAACGAAATTTCACAACGAATCTTTGGTAAGTACTTTCAGATTAGGACCAGAGATAGTACAAATGATTCATTAGTACGAATCTATAATATTAACTTTTCGCAAACAAATCGTTGGTAAATATACCTAGTTCGTCGGTAGCCTGGAGGTAGAGTCTCGGCCTCGTAAACAATGGGTCCGTGGTTCGATCCCAGGTGCCGGCAAACTCCCCTTTCACGACACAAGCTTTTAGTAGCTTACTGTGAAAGGTTTATAGAGTTGTATTTGGATTTATAACAAAACCCAGATATGTATTTTTTTTAAATCTAATATATAAAAGGAAGACGTGTGTGTTACAACACTTATAACTCAAGAATGGCTGTACCGATTTGAATGATCTCTGATTTGTTGGATTCTTCTCCGCCCGGAATAAACTATAGGCTATTAAAACATCTTACAAATTCACGGGAAGAAAAAATATGAAGAAAATTATTTACGCCATACATTTTTAATTTCAAAAATAAAAACAATATGGAGAGTTATTGCGCTGTTAGCGCCCCCACGTCGCCTGTTGCATTGTGCTAAAATAATCCGTAGGTTCTGCTATATTAAGAACCAAATTACTATAACTAATATGAACGAAATGTGTACTAATATTTGTTTACTATAATTCGGTAGTTACATGGCAATAGGTTGTATCTCACTAAATCATAATTTTACAGGAGAGCAAAAACAAAGTTTGCAAAAGAGATATTTCAGCCAAATTTCGAGCATTATATATCAAAATGAAGGTAATTATTATTTCTACAAGATAGATGTAACATTCTCTTAATAATTTCTTATACAAGATGTATGTAACATTCACTAAATAATTTCTTGCAGTTTAAAAATATCTCCATCTATCTATCTATACCATCACGGCATATCCCACAAGTGGGGTAGCCAGCAGACCAGCTGCATATGATAAACATGCAAGCTGTCCTCTTCGTGCCAACATACAATCAAGACATTCAGGATGGGTGGCAAACCTCAACGCTGAATTTAAGATGTAAAATGTCTTAATTTTTTCGAACACCTGCCTTTTACAGGACACTCGAAAACTTACGAGAAAGAGTGGGAGACCAATTCTTTACCGGGTGCTCCACGGGATCAAAAATATATAGTTTAAAAATATTTGAGTTTTTTTGCCATGATGATGAAAACAATCTTTCTACATGTCAATAAGTTACGTCTTTTCTCTCTTTATTCTGACTATAAAGAGACATATCCTTTTGCCACATCAAATATAACACTATTTTGAGCATTTTATGGAACAAACTTAAAAACGCAAAAAATGCGAGATTGCCATGTAACTACCTAATTATTCGACTAATATTTATGTATCGATAGATCTTCTGTCACATAAATGTGGACGTGCACAGCTTATATTTGAAATTGTATTTTATTTTTGCAGATGGAAAATTATTATTGAACCAAAAATTGTGCTATTAAAGATGAAAATAAGAATGTGTTCATGTAGGTAGTTCTGATGCAAGATTGTGTAGTGAAATTTGCAGACAGAGAAGAAAAATTACGAAGAAAATTATTTACGCCATACATTTTTAATTTCAATAAAAAATGCAATATGGAGAATTATACAAAATCAACAATGAAGTTTTTTTTATAGATTGGCCTATTTATATGATAATTTTTCTATACATTCTCAAATTAGAATCGTTATCCATACAATTTAACATCTGTAGTTCTGATATTTCAATTTTTAAAAAATCATGGAAAGAATTTTTATAAATTTCAAATTAATAGGTAAAATCTACCTGAAAAAAAAATTAGTACCTACATAATTATATTACGTACTGCAGATAATTTATAAACAAATCTGAGTTAAGTATAATTGTTCAACATAAATTGTTCATGTCGGCCGGTGTGGCGCGGAGCTCTTTCCTTTGAGTCACGAGGTCCCGGGTTCGATTCCCGGACAGGGCAAAGTGAAGAATGACCTTTTTCAAATTGTCCTGGGTCTGGGTGTTAGGTACATATATATATGTATATAGTGCATTGTATATGTGTGTATCGTCGCGTTAGTATCCATAATCAAGATTCATCTAAGTTTGGGACTAGCTCGATGTGTGTGAATTGTCTTATGTAAAAAAAATGAATGTAACTTTCGCAGTTTAGCGGCCCCACCCGTTGTCGAGTACTTTTTTTCCATAGAAATTGTAATATTTTTGAAACTTGAGGAAATTGTTGCCATATGTAGAATTATTTTAATTTGCCGGCAAAAAAAATTCACTTCGAAAATTAATTTCCTAAAATTCCGTACATATTACTCGACAACGGGTGGGGCCGCTCAAGTTTCATAGTTGCTAATTTTTTTTTCCTATAAAAGAATTTTCCAAAAATTTGGTGACCAAAAATAATTCACCATATGGCAACAATTTCCTCAAGTTTCGAAAATATTACTTTCTGTATGGAAAAAAGTACTCGACAACGGGTAGGGCCGCTAAACTGCGAAAGTTCCAAATGAATTATATTTTTTTACACTATACCTTCGATGACACACTTTGACAATTACGGGAGTTTGTAAAGAGATTAATAACATTAATCATTCATAAAGTCAGTGGGAGAGGGCAGAAGATAGGGCAGGTGTCGAACATGTGTTGAAAGGCTTGGTTTGGAGTGGCCAGAGGTCCTGGAAGCAGCGGTGGACAGTTATCTCTGGAGGAGATACTTAGGGGCAAGGGGCCCCCGACCGAACTAGGACAAGGGGAAGAAGATGTATGTATGAAATCGTTCATTGATTCTTAGGCGGTACGAAGTTCGCCGGGCCAGCTAGTAAATAAATAAAAAAAAGATTCGTTGTGAAATTTCGTTAGTATTTTTCTCAGTGTAGCATCGCTGAATTGTAGATATAAGTTTATTATTGCATGTATTATTTGATTTTACCAACACTTGCCTATTACAGGACACTTAAAAATTTAAGAAAAAGAGTGAGAGATCTATTCACTATCAGCCATTTCACGATGGGACAAGAGAGACACCTTTTCCTTATTAATTGTATCACATTGTTAAACTGCATACGGGATAATTTTCTTAAACTTATTATGTTTCATGACACTTAAAGTTGGATATCTGTTATTCGGCCGAATATTGATTATTTCGTTTTACTAATAAATACCCACATTATTCTATTACAAAGTGAGACACTGTATCAGACTGTGACGTGTTACACGTGCAATTAAAGTTACCGTCAGATATCCGTTTTTCGGTCAAATTAGTACCATTTCGTTACTAATAAATACCCTGTTTATTCTTTTACAAAAGGAGACACCATATTATCAGACTGTTTGTGACGTATTACACGTGCAATGACAGTTACCGTAAAATATCCGGTTTTCGACCGATTGGCTGAAATAACCATTTCGTTACTAATAAATATCCACATTATTCTATTACAAAGTGACACAATATCGGACTGTTCGTGACGTGCTAAACGCGCAATTACAGTTACAGTCAAATATCCGGTATTCGGCCAAATGGCTGAATTAACCGTTTCATTACTAATAAATACCCACATTATTCTATTACAAAGTGTCACAATATCAAACTGTTTGACGTGTTACACGTGCAATTACAGTTACCGTCAAATATCCGGTATTCGGCCAAAGGCTGAATTAACCATTTCGTTACTAATAAATACCCACATTATTCTATTACAAAGTGAGACACTATATCAGACTGCTTGTGACATGTTACACGTGCAAGTGGCTAGGAATTGTTAACAGTTTGTACCTACCTACAACTATTATGTATATAGATGTTATTTAATATATACACATTGCCAAATAAATGTCATCCAATTTGTTATAATGAAGATTTTAGATATTATTTTGTTACTCCGTGTTGATTCCCCGGTTAGTTATAGGTCTTAAGTTTTCAAGTGTCATGTAAAAGGCAGCAGCCGTAGTCAAAACACCTTTTTGTTGTCGTTCGACTATACACGAGACGACTTTGCGAGAAAGTAAAGCAGTACTCGTAGAATGTCCATTGTAAGACATTAATTTAACATATTTAATTGAGCGATTAAATATGTCATACATTCGTAATATACACATATTCTCACGAACTCATCACTAAATTTCAGGTATTTTTTGGGTTGTCTCTTCTTCTTCTTTTCGTGTCGGTCAGCAACAAAAACACCAAATTCACATCTACACTACCATTCCCTCCCAGAAAGCAACGACCTCTCTTGCAGCTCCCCCTAGGTGAGTTCGTCCCACGAATTCCTCCCAGTGACACTGTGTGGAAGCCATTGGGAATGTCAGGAGGTGTCCAGTGTCTTGCTCCTCTCCACAGTCACACGCCGTGCTCTCAGCCAAGCCCCATCTCTGGAGGTTCTTTCTAGTGCGTCCCACTCCTGTTCTGATTCTGTTGAGGGTTTTCCACATCGGCCATGGTAGGTCATGGCCCGGAGGCAGGGCTTCCACTGGGCTGTTAAATATTGTTGTAAGTTATATTATACGAATTCGTGCCTTTTACAGGATACACAAAAAATAACGAAAAAGTGGGAAAACTTTCTCCTGCCGAGGATAAAATCATAAGATTGTATTAAAAATTTGCTCTAAACCGTCCAGAACTATTCAGTATTTTTTACGTCCGACATTCAAGTTTGTAAAAGCATTATGTAATCTACGTAGGCGGCTCGTGAAATTCTTGGTAAAGAATAGGCCTAGCACTCTATCCTATTAATTTTGGTAGTTTAGTGTCCTGTAAAAGGCGTGTCCTTCTAAAACATCACATTTAAGACATTGAAAAACTTTAGTTCAGCGATAAGGTACACCATCCATTCTGAATGATTTTTTGACTTTTTTTGTCACAGAGAGGATGACCTGCATATTGTCCTCAATTAACAAGACACCCCACTTTTGGGAAATGCTATAATATCATAAATAAAAAAGAAGAAAGCTATGTTAGAGAAGTTTAGAAGAGATATGAACAAAATGGGCTTTGACTTTTATTTGCATGAAAAAGATAACTTACATGCTTATTATACAAAACATACAAAAAATTCCTAAGGTTTTCAATAATATATTTTTCTATAATTTTTTTTTTTTTCGTTTATCCAAACACGATGAGCAGTCCTACCCCATCCTTTCCACTTTATCCCATCCGTCCCTACTCAACATCTGTGTCGAGTCGCTTATCCGATGTTATTTCTTTTGATTAGGTATATATTTGAGTAGCTTATTTTATGTGTAAATTTATTTTGGTATACATATGTGTTTATTTATATATTTATCTATATATATCTTAAATTATTTTATTTTGTTTTACTTATTTATTTATATAATGTTATTATTATTTGTTTTTGTGTAATGGGTTAGTTGCAAGATATTGCGCTTCAGCAATAAACTCGCCCATTGCACAAAATTATGTATTTTATTGTTATGTTACCATGTTTTTTCTTCTTTGTATACTAATTTTGTGCAATAAAGATTATTATAATTATTATTATTATTATATGCTGTTTTTATGTCGTGAATATTTTCTCCCACAACACCGATTGGTCTGGCGTCTAGTTACACATTTTTTACAGATATTTTTACATATAGCAAGGAGAAACATCACAAGCCAGCCACCTTAATCATTCCCCAACGAAATATTGACAGTTGCAGCTTTGGTTCGACTAGGTTATGTGTCTTCTCGTGAAACATCCCACATTGACGGTATTTTTCGTGTATTATCGCGTCTATAGCATCTAGCAAGGCCGGCCGGAATTTCAGAAACTAAATGACCTTGAAGTACTTGAGAGTACTGAGAAATGCTAACAAGTCTCAGACTCTGGGAAAGGAAACTCCTGCTCTACTCCTCCATGTATTAGGAGGCGGGCAACGTCAAAAGAAACGACGTAGTAGACAGGGACCGATTGTTGGTCGGTATAAGCTAACAACCAACCCTTCTTAACGGAAGATGTTGGAAAGGGCACTCTCTTGCCCGGAGGAGCTAAAATCTTCTCAAAGGCGGAGGAACCTTCGAGGTCAACGGCATGAGGATGTGGAATGCAAGGGAAGCTACCACATTAAAGGCTCTAGCAGCATCCCAAAGTACCAACGAATTATGAAAATGATAAGATCTTTAGTAAAATCTTCCGGAGGTAAAATAGACCCCCGTTCGGCTCTCCGGGTGGGATCTGCTCTAGATCTTGTCATTATGCAGAGTACACACGAGAAAGAAGAAGAGGATGTGAGAAGAAAACAAACCAACAGAAACAGCACACAAGGAAGATACGCCACCTGGAACGTCAGAACTTTGCTGCAGAACAGTAAGCTTGACAACCTAAAAGAAGAGATGAAGAAAATGAAATTAAGCGCGTTAGGAATCTCTGAGATGAGATGGCCTAATCCTGGAGATATGTGGACGGGAGAGTTTCGACTGATCCATAGCGGTAGTATAGAGGGGAAACCGGGGCAAGGGGGGGTAGGAATCATGTTAAGTAAGGATTTGGGGAGGAGAGTAAAGGGGTATGTACAGTATGGAGGTAGAATTATTTTAGTCAAGCTAGACACCAGACCCGTAGATACAATACTCATTCAGGTTTACATGCCAACATCTAGCCATAGCGACGAAGAAATTGAGAGCATATACGAAAACATCCAGAAATTGCTAGATGACACAAAAGCTGAGGAAAATGTGATTGTAATGGGAGACTGAAACGCAGTAGTTGGGGAAGAAAGAGAGGGATCAATCGTAGGAGCGTATGGGCTGGGCATTAGAAACGATAGAGGCAACCGTCTTATTGAATTTTGTGCCAAAAATAAAATGGTTATAGCAAACACATGGTTCCAGCACCACTTTAGACATCGTTATACGTGGAAATCTCCCGGAGACAGATTCCGGTCGCAGATTGACTACATTTTAACGCGGCAACGGTATAGAAACCAAATTAAAGACTGCAGGAGCTATGCAGGCCCGGACATTGATAGCGACCATAATATGGTTGTGGCGGAAACCATACTGAAATTCAAAAGGCTCGAGAAGAGAACCACAAAAAGATGGGACTTAAAGCTTTTAAAAACAAAAGAAGTAAAAGAGAAATACGACGAAAAAACTAAGGTTTGCGATTTTGAGAGCAATGAAAGTGTAAACAGAGTATGGGAGAAAATCAAAGAGAAAATTACTACAGCGGCAGATGAGGTAATAGAGAAAAGAAAGCCGCAAGCTAGGAAAGAATGGATTACGGTCGATATATTAGAAATGATTGAAGAAAGAAGGAGGCTAAAGAACTCGAGAACAGAAGAAGGAAAAAAGGAATATAAAATCTTGAGAAACAAAATCAACACGGAGTCCAAATTGAGAAAGGAATGCTATCTGCAAGAAAAATGCAAGAATATCAACAGAAATATAAAACAAAGGAAATTTGAAACTGCATATTCTGAAGTCAAGCATTTTTTCAATGATAAGACACAACCACGATGTGCTATCCAAGATCAAAACGGCAAACTACTGTTTGAGGATGAATTGATTGTTAAAAGGTGGAAAGAATACCTAGAACAACTTTACAAAGGAAAGAACATACTTGAGGAAAGTAAAGCACTGGAAACAGAATATGACAAAGAAAATAATGGAGATGACATCTTAAGAAGTGAATTTGATAATGCCTTATCAAAATTGAAAGACGGCAAAGCACCAGGTATTGACCTAATTCCATCAGAGTTGCTTAAATGCGCAGGAAGCGGCATGCTTGACACTTTGTATAAGCTTGTCTGCAAAATATGTAACACAGGAGAGATACCTGAGGACTTCGCCAAATGTCTGATACGAGCGCTACCTAAGAAAACAGGCACGACAAAGTGCGAACAACACAGAACATTAAGCATGATATCACACGCTTCTAAGATACTCACTAACATTATAATGAAAAGGGCGGAAAGTAAAATCAACGAAACACTTTCAGAAGATCAATTTGGATTCCGCAAAGAGACAGGTACAAGAGATGCAATTCTGAGTCTAAGACTTGTTCTTGAAAAGAGAATAACAGTAAATAGAAACACGTATGTAGCATTCATCGACCTAGAAAAAGCATTCGATAAAGTAGAATGGGAACAACTTTTTAAGACTCTAAACCAGATAGGAATGAGCTATAAGGACAGAAGAGCAATCTGGAGCCTATACAAGAATGAAATGGCTGTAATTAAAAGCGGAGAGAGCTGCGCAGAAGCGAGGGTAGAACAAGGTGTGAGACAGGGATGCTCAATGTCACCAGCACTCTTTAACTGCTATATACAGCGAGCTATTGATGAACTCAGAGAAGAAATGAAGAACTGGACAGGAGTAAAAATAAATGGGAAAAAAGTCGACATGATTAGATATGCAGACGACATAGCACTGCTCGCAGACTCCGAGATGGAGCTGAACGAAGCCTTAGGGAAAATGGAAAGTATACTGTTGTCAAAGTACAACATGAAAATAAATAAAGATAAAACAAAATGTATGGTCGTTGGAAGGGAGGAAGCGACTGCGAACATTGCCATAAATGGAGTGAGCATCAAACAAGTAAGAGAATTCGTGTACTTGGGCAGCAGAATAAACCAGGACGGACGCTCCAAATCAGAAATTGTGAGCAGAATAAACCAGGCACGAATTGCCTTTAACAAAAAATCCAAAATATTAGAATCCCCTAATATTGATCTAAGCGTGAGTAAGAATCTCACTAAAGCCTTTGTGTGGAGCATTTTGTTATATGGGTGCGAGACGTGGACCATCAGCAAGAGGGAAAGCGGACGGTTAGCGGCATTTGAAATGTGGTGCTATAGACGCATGCTGAAGATTCATTGGTCGGAACACGTCGAAAACGAAGAAGTGTTAACCAGGGTTGGCGAAAAAAGGCAACTCCTCAAAAGAATCTGCCTACAACGAGCTAATTGGATTGGCCACAACATCAGGCACCCAGGACTGCTCATCGCAATCGCAGAGGGCAGGACCGAAGGCACAAATGGCAGAGGTCGACCGAGAGACGCCTATATGGACCAACTGAAGAGGGACATGAGCTGTGGCTCATATATGGAGTTGAAGAGACTAGCTGAGAATAGGGAGGAGTGGAGAAATAAGTCAAAACTCGTTGCAGACCAATCCAATGGATTGTAACTCATTATATATATATTATATGCAGTGAATCCGTTGGCTACCTCACTTGAAGGAATTTCCATTATGCTATTTAATTACTGATGGAGAGATTTTAGAAGTATTTTCAGAGAATAGAGCTAGTTGGTCTTTGCAATAAACTTTTCCTTTGTACTTTGATTGAATTCAATTTAAATGTCTGCCTCCTATGAGACTGTTTGTAATCAATGGGTAATAAAGAATGACTAAATAAATAAATAAGAAGTAGTTTTTTTCAAGTTAACAATAATCTAGCGAAGGCATATATTAATCTAATATATAAAATTCTCGTGTCACGGTGTTTGTTATCATACTTCTCCGAAACGGCTGGGCCGATTTTGATGAAATTTTGTGTGCTTATCGGATGGGTCTAAGAATCGGCCAACATCTATTTTTTATACCCCTAAAAGTTAAGGGTGGTCCACGCAGCGGCGTGCCTTTCATACATGCAAATATGCAACGCATGTCCTAGAATAAATGAAAAATCTTAAAAATTGTCTAATATAGTGTAGAAGATTATTTATGAATTTTTAATTACTATAGTATTTAATTTTTAAGATTTTCCACTCCGATTTTTTTTTTATATTTTGGCCAAAAAATTTTTTTTTTCTTTTTATGGTGAGGCATTAAAAATACATACAGCCCTAAATTTTCACCCTTCTACCATCAACTCCTATTTTTAAATAGCGATATTAGTAATCTAGAAATAATGTATATATTATGGCAAAACAACGTTTGCCGGGTCAGCTATCTAATATATATATTTGTAAATACATATATGTTATATAGAATTTGTGTTTGTCGGATTATTATTTCACATGCAGTCATTGCCCTTTGCTGTTATTATTAACCCCATTTATTTTAATCATGACAATTAATCAACACAAAATTCCTTCACCAAAATGTTGTATCCCTATTAACTAGTTAGATTATATTAATTAATACTATTACAAGAATTCAGTCGGCAATTATTCGAATGTTGAGTAAAAGTTTGTCACAAACGTCAAAGGAGCTTGAAATCTTTAGAACTTATATAATTTCGTGTTAGTGTGCCTAGAATGCATATTTGGGTTCAATATCCTGAAAAAATATCCTGAATCTATAAACTCCTTTGGTTCAATATCCTGAAAAATATCCTGAATCTATAAACTCCTTTGGTTCAATATCCTGAAAATATCCTGAATCTATAAACTCCTTTGGTTCAATATCCTGAAAAATATCCTGAATCTATAAACTCCTTTGGTTCAATATCCTGAAAAATATCCTGAATCTATAAACTCCTTTGGTTCAATATCCTGAAAAATATCCTGAATCTATAAACGGCCTTTGAGATGTGGTGCTACAGACGCATGCTTAAGATCCATTGGTCGGAGCACGTCGAAAATGAAGAAGTATTAACCAGGGTAGGCGAAAAAAGGCAACTCCTTAAGAGAATCAGCCAACAACGAGCTAACTGGATTGGCCACAACATCAGGCACCCAGGACTACTCATCGCCATCGCAGAGGGTAAGACCGAGGGGACAAATGGCAGAGGCCGACCAAGAGACGCATATATGGACCAACTGAAGAGAGACATGAACTGTGGCTCATACGTAGGGCTAAAAAGACTGGCTGAGAATAGAGACGAATGGAGAAGAAAAACCAAACTCGTTGCAGACCAATCCAATGGATTGTAACTCATGATATATATATATATATATATATATATATATAAACTCCAATTCAAAGGAAGAGATTGACAACTAACATTTTATTTATTTATTTATCTACTACTGTCACTTTCAAACATGCATGTTTTTAACGTGTAATTAGTCTGCTGGCTACCCCATTTGTGGGTTTTTGTTTAACTGGGTTTGGACACAACGCGCAGATGACAAAACCAATCACATATTATTTTGATTAGAGAACAAGGTGTACAATGTGCAAAAAATAATCGGAATAAGTGAGAAAGTCGTCCCAACGCTTACGAATAGGTTATTCCTAAAGGTGTACCTATGTGTATATATCTCAAGAACCTTCTTGAAGTATAATAATTTTTAAAGAATTTTGGAATAAAAAATCAGAGAGAAAAAGTGGGCTTAGATAATAATAATATAATGTTAAGGATGAGGTGTTCTTACAATTTATGGAAAAAATACCCATTGAAAAATCTTTATGTTGAAGAAAAACGACAAGCCATGTCGATTTTTGAGCAAATTGTGTTGTAGTTATAGTTTAGCTATTTCTGATAACATTATTCACTTGTGAAAAGTTACATAGGTATAAAGTTACATGTAACATGTAACTCGTATAAGTTACATATTATATTAACAGAAAAATTAATCACAAGTTTGACGGAATTCAACGACATCGCTGATTCGTTTAGCATTAGCAGCGTCCAAACAGCTGGATGAAAAAGTCAATCATCAATCTTCAAGCGGACCATTTGGAGCATTCTCCGAAGAAATATTCCAAAGAACGTTCGTTACCCATCCCAAGGAGGGCAACGAAGGCATTCATTCAAAGGGAATAATAAAGACAACTACTACTCGAAAAAATAAAACAGGTGTTTTATTCTACTAAAGATTATATTTTGTGAGAGAGACGTCTTTCGTCTTATGAGGACATTGTCAATCTTGACAATGATTGACAATGTCCTCATAAGACGAAAGACGTCTCTCTCACAAAATATAATCTTTAGTAGAATAAAACACCTGTTTTATTTTTTCGATATGGAATTCTACTACCTTAACACCGACACAGTGAACAACTACTACTGCTATCCCTTCACTAGCCAGCAGACCAATTGCATTCGGTTAACATGTAAGATGTCCTCTCCGTGATAACAAAACATTAAGGGCGTTCAGGGTGGGTGGCAAATCTCATCGCTGAATTAAAGATGTAAAATGTCTTTATTTTTCTAACACCTGCTTTTTATATGACACTCGAAAATTTACAGAAAAGAGTGCTATACCAATTCTTTGCCGGATACTTTACGGAATAATTCTATAAAGATATTTCACATCTAAATTCAGTCACCTGTCAAAGGTCATCAATCCTGAATGTCTTTATTTTTTGTTGGAACGGAGAGGAATGCTAATTACATACAGCTAGGTTGCGGACTACCTTGCTGGTGGGATATACCACGATGATGTTCTTATTTATTTTTTTATTAATTCATCAAAAAAAAAATTAAATTTCTCGACATAGCATCGTTTTTCCTTGAGAGCCACAGAAATGTAAAGTCTAACGTGGATAGGTACTCGTAAGTTAAAAAGGATTATCTGAATTTCAAAGTATGAAAAGTAGATATTAAAAATAAGGAAATGTTCTCTCCTTCTTCGCATTGAGAAAGTTATCTGTTACAGGCTTTTCCTATCGACACAATTCCCTTAAGGAAAGTAGGAAGAGTGAAGAGCCTTTGAAATAACTCATTCAAGTTTCAATGGAGAATAAATTTAATAATATCTATCTTTGACTCATAATGTACACATACAAAAGATAGGTACTGAAGTATATAATGTTTGTTGAACTTACGTATAGCAGAAAAATGAGATTGTTTTTCAACGGATGAAAAAACAACTGGAGTTGCTAGACAGTGAAAGAAAAGGAGACTGAAATACCAACTTTGGTTACGTAATGAGAGCAGAAATAAATCAACTCCTACAATTAATGATAATTCAGAGAAGAATATCTATAGATTGTTGTCCAGGCCTGCAGTCAATATGGTGGAAGTGGCCCTGATGATCGCCAACCTTTGCAGAGGAGCAGCACTTAGAGAAAAAAAAACAGTCGACTTATTATAATCGTTTCCACTATAGCCGAATATTTATTGAGACTCAATAAATCCTGTTTTAAAAGTTTTTTAGCACTCTAAAAAAGGCGAATATCCCTAAAGTTTGTGAGACGATAATTATACTCCATTCAGTAGTTGCGTTCAGTAGTAGTCCAACAGAGAATTGTGAGAGCCTAAGAGTAAGGCCTTTTGTCCAATACTGGATACAAGAAAAGGCTGAAGGTATGTTATGTAGTGGTGAAGTATGCAAACCAAACCAAACGTATTGTGTTTTAGTCCAAAAAAAGAATGGTTTACATGAACCAAGTTAAAAACATATTGAAAAAAATTCTAATATGAAGGCAGTTCTTTTTTGTGGAAATATTTCTTTGTAAAAACGAGGAGATTATGAAATATGCCAAATTTCTATACATTTTTAGCAAAAATCTGGTAACGGAGTAAGGGAAAGGGGTAGAAATTTATATAATTACAATCAGAATCCTGGAATCTGAATCCCGAAAAGTTCACTAACTCATCCATAATCGAGATATTGAGAAAATATCTTTAACGAAACTAAGTAAAACATTTCGATGTCTAGGGTAACTCGAGTTTTGGGAATCAGAAACCTAAAGAAACGTCCTCAATTTCACTTTTTCGTATTTATGCTGCAAACAATGAATGTCTTCACCTTAACAAGCCGTGGTGAATCTTGGAGACTACAGTTTATTTCGAGCTTAGACACACGTGTTCTATCCACAGCACTCCTTTCACATTCGTTCATTTTCCTGATATCCTCATTCTTCACTCGCAATTTTTTTATGAATCAGTCTCCTCAGTGATCGCATATCCACAAAATTGATTCAATTTTCGTCCTTCATCTACCACCTTCAAGTTCTGCTTGCAAAATACTCCATAGTGTCGGAACCAGAATGAAATTGTGCACCAACATTATTGCCGTGTTCGACACATTGCTGTTGCTAACAATGAACTAAAGTGCACTGTTTATCAGCAAATTTTCTTCTTCTGATGTCTCTATCTTATATTCCATCCCTCACAAACAGACTTTCCAAATAAATATATATGAACCAAGAGGTAATACATCAATCTAATACATACCGCCTACAATTTCCATAATAATAATTCTTGAACAATTCGTGATGACATATTGGAGTCGAGGTAATTCGTTTTATATTCAAAACACGCCCGCCCCTGAATACCTGATAAATAACGTGATGAAAGCACGTGTTCTTCGAAACTTAACATCTTCTTATGCCATCCTTGTAAGACATTACACGATATTTGACTATTAAATGGTAGTAGGAAGGTTACTTATATTTTAGTGTTTTCATATTTATTTATTGTTGGGTTTTAACTCGAAAAACAGATTAATACATTGGACAAATTAACATTTATCACATCATAATTTTTGTACTAGAATAGGTTTCCCACTCTTTTCTATAAATTTTCATTTGTAAAACAAGATATATTATACACTAACGGCCTGTTTAACCAAATCTGGATAAAGTTCTAGATAACCATCCTTAGGATAAATTTATCTACAAGATAAACTGAAGCGAGCGTTTCACCTTCTACAGATTTCTTACGGATTGTTATCCGCCAGATAGCAGTGGCAACGTTGTAACATCATGCGT
>OX388310.1:5659975-5887856 GCA_947579605.1 Athripsodes cinereus
GCCTTTGACAGAATTCTCGAAAACTAATAAAAAATAATGTGAGTCATATTCTATGCTGAAACCTCCACAAAGCGAAATCTTTTGGAATGATACAATTTACGTAGCAAAGTGTTATTTGAAAATCTTGTTATGAAAGCCCATTAATCTATTTATTTTGCTTTCAAAATTCTAATTCGAGATAATCAAAGGACAAAGACATTGAAGTGAAGAACCCTTATTGTGTCTATATTAAGTTTATCATCAAATGGCGTCATTCTGTGCTTAAAAGCGTCGTCATTATCATATTCTGTATCATTTCACACCCACATATTATTATTGCTTGTTTACTCGTAGTAGGTATCTACCTTTCGGAGCTTTGATAAGCTTTTTATACATGTTAGAAAATGTATTTTCGTTGCTTTGTAAATAATACACATTTACTATTTCTTATCAACCCTTTAATCTTATACAGGGAGAAAACAAGTTTTATTTTCAAATAAATTACCAATTACATATTTGATTATCTCCTGTCCATGTCCACGACTTTCTTTGTTGAAAAATGTTCTTATATCATTGTCACAAAGACATTAGTATATTCTTTTTTTAATTTTAGTTTCATTCCAATAATTCCGAAATCGAATATGAATAATGGAGTTAGCTCATTTTAAACTATTTTGAAAGAGCTAGGCTAGAGCTAGGTCATCTTCTAGACTATCAAAAACCTTGTAGCCAAAAAATTGGCTCTTCTTTGGCAACTACATACATAAATTATATGACTGATTAAGAACCAAGTTATAACCCAAGCATCTCTCTCAGATGCCAGAGTGTTATTCACTTGACTATCAATTCACTTGACGATGAAAAAGCAATCTCTGGAAAGCCCGCTCGCAAATTATTTAATAGTCACAGTGGAATTACCAAGAAATATGTTTAATTTAAATTTCGACTACAAATCTTTGAAAACTGATAAGAGTGGTTGTAAAAATCATAGCATTTTGCAAATAGATTGAACATATCATAAATAAATATCACACTTAGCCATTCTATCTATTTCATGTTTTATTTATTTGATTATTATTTCTCGAACAAAAAAATATATGTACAGCGCTAGTGAATGAACAAAAGCACAATCTCTTCATACACCTACGAGTATATTTCTTTTTATCAGAAAATATGATAAAGGTTAAGAAATAATTCCAGAAAAGACGAAACGCTCTTTCCACCTATTTCTATTATATTTTCTATGTCTGCTACAGCCAGTTGCGGTTTATTGAAATCAACTTGTGTGCGACATTTCGTAAATGTCAACTGAACCATTAGTCATTTTTTACGAAGACAGTGCTGCGGTCTTGTATGGATATATTTTTTTACATTCGGATAAATCAATAAAATTTGATTAGGAGACGTTTCGTTTCGATATCATTGTGTTTTTTATTCACTTTATACCTATATTTTTTTATTCATAACCTTTAATACCACATAATAGAAGGTTAACTCGTCCGTTTTTGAGAATGTATCATTTTTTATTATGACAGTTAATATTTTTATGTGTTTTTAATGTAACATTGTATATATTTGGTACCAAACATCGGTTATAACATCAATCAAGTTTAAAAGTATCATAAAATTATCAGTAATACCTACATCTGGGTGTTACAAATATATGCGTTAGGTACATTAACAATATTCATTTCTTAGTTTGTGATTAGCTCAATCTGTGTAAATTGTCCATATATGTATGTTATTTTACACAATTCAATACGCGGAAGGCGAATTTATTGCTAGATTGAAATATGTTCCTACTCATCGGGAACATTATTATAAAATATAACTTTAGTTCTTTTCATGAATCAATAAAAACTATATGTATGTATTTAATTAATTGAATTTCTTGTAAACACTGTTATGTAGAAAATAAAGATTTTGTATTCATTAAACAAATTCCTGAACCATATTGAAGTATTAACATTTTATTTACATTATATTAAAAAAAAAATCTTCACTTATTCGAAAGTAAATACATTGACATGCAACTGATTATACTTAGTAAATGAAACTTTCCATAGAAGGCATTAGCTTACAAATCACTTGTCAGTTAAAGGAGGCTACGAAGGATATGATATGTACCTAGTAACAAGCGACCTCCATATTTAAAATAAGAATGGGGTCAAATACCTCTGTGAGGATTAAATTTATTTATTTATTATGAAACATCCACCTTGTATAAGCTTCTTACTAGATCCACTGAGCTTCTGTTTGAACGTAGTTGATGAATAAATGTAAAATACCTTTTCCTAAGAAGGTGTAAATTGAGGAAAGCTTCAATTTGTTTAAGTGCCTACGTGATAATACGTATAGGAAAATAAGGGTTGGGGAACAGGTTAACCAAAATGATAATACATAGCTAAATAGAAACAAGAAGCCTGCTTAAACCTTCTACGGGTAAAAAAATGAATAATATCAAAATCAAAAACATTTTAAAAAGCAGAAAGAACAAAAACTTGCATTATAAATTTATTTACAATTGTTGTAATCGACATTTTTTTTCAATGAGCAAAAAGGGCAAAAAAGTAATATTTTTGTGCGACTGTTCCTTAGTTTTCATATGACAAAGAAGGTATATAGGTAAACACAAAAATCAAACTAAGTCCATGAGCATAATGAACTGAAATAAATAAAAATATTTAAAATAAAATTCTGCTCATAATCTGCTAAGCCCTAAAATAATCCGAAAACTCCTAAGAGATCTTAAGAAACCTGCAAAACTTACAATATCCTGCTAAATCAAGCCACCGTTTTGCGAGATCTAACGTAATGTTAACATCGAGTATAAATTGCATTGAGACCCAACTACGTACATGATAATATGAAAAAGGTAGACATAATTGGAATGTAGAGGTCACCAAACTAAATTGGAAGGAGTGTGTAGGTCCATACAATTTATACCAAACATTTTCTAATATAGGTAGGTACATTTTCATACCAAATAATACCAAATATTTTCTAAGGTACGTACCAATTTATACTGCCTCAGAAAGGTATCAAGATGCGTGCTTATTCAAGGACAGAATAATGTGGTTCTGCGAAGTTAAATAATTAGTTTGTCTATCTGTATAACTATACCAGAAAAACTATTGAATAACTTCACGTAATGGGTAAAGGATTAAATTCGTCCACTTCACAAAAAATACAGCAATGAAAACAAATGTTGAAATATCTCATTGCTGGATAGAAAGTTAGATGTAATTTATTAGTTCCTGTATTGTCCACTGTCCAGCAGTTAGGTTTGACAATTACTGTTAAGCTGGCAGTGGTTTATTTAATTTAAATAAAATAAAAAATAAAATATTCCGATGTTGTACAAACACACTTGTGTCACGATATATTTCATTACTTCATTGATCTATCATGTTAACAATACAATGTTAATCGATTCTCTGTACCTATAAAGCTATTTAGTTTTTTAACACACTTTAGTACTTCACTTATTTTAAAAGTTTGTAAACATTTTATAACATATTCGTCCTTCAAAGTTTCCCTTAAGAACACGAAACGGATAAAAACTTCCTTCAACGCAGAAACATTGAATTTAATTTTACTCGGCAATATCAAAAGTGATATGAGAATAACGTTTAAAGGTGACAAAACTGGTATTGTAGTTAGAAGATAAAATTCGCATCTCTCAGTCAATTTCATGGAAAAAAACTTGTGTTTTTGTTTTCATCTCATTAACTTAGATTTTTTTTCAAATAGTGAAAGTTGACAAAAGTATATATTATACGGGTGTCAAAAAAACATTCTTATAAACAATACTGTGTAATGTTCGCACCCAATTTCCTACACTTCCCCCTTATTTCGTTCATCAAGTAGAAATTAAGAGTTTTTTTTTATTATTCCCAAGTTATTTCACTTTGTCAACTTTCAACTTCCTTCGAAAAGTTTGTGTGAACTTCTCTCGTAATTATTATTATAAATATTATCATAAAGTAGAGAAAATATCAAAGAGAAAAATAAATTTACATTTTGTTGCTAGATTTTTATTTTATATAATATTATCTTCAAGGGCACGAATACTGATTTTATTTCTTGTAACAACGTACAATGTTTTGAAAAGGACTTTATTTACGTGAGTGTAAATGTATAAGAAAAAAATATTAATTAATTAATTTATTTATTTAATTTTATAAAGTTATAATTATACCTTAAAAATAACTTATAACAAACATAAATTTTAGTCTAACTTACTTACTAAACTTACAACAATACACTCGCTCAGTCGCCTTCCATTCCCAACATTCATAGGGGAGGGTTGCCTAGAATGGACCATTTTCTATATTTTTGTTCACCACGTAGAAAGGAGGTAACGAAACAGAAAAAGGTAACTGGTGTTCCAAAGCCTGTAGTATTACCTTTATGATTACATACTTTGTTTTACGAAAATTGAACTAGTTAATTGGGAAATCAAAGAAAACTAAACATCGGGAAACGGTCCAATTAAGGAAACTAGTTTCCTTAATTGAACCACTGGTTTCCTAGAATGAACCACCAATAAGTTTTAAAAAAAAGTCTTTATTTTTATTAAGAGAACAAACCAAGAATACTAATAAAATTACAAAAAATGTAAGAAATAAATTTTATGTATAAAATATATAGATTTTTATAACAAATAATAGATGCAAAATTACTAAAAAAAATATAATAAAATAAATACTAATAAGATTATAAAAAAATACGACAAATAAATTTTAAGTATAAAATATATAATTTTTTTTAACGAATAGGTAATAGAAATTTAATAATAAATTTTAAGCGATGCACTTTAAACAGAAAAATTGTTTTTCGCTGGCTTTTATACGTGCACATTTTGTGTGCACCCATTTTTCACATAACATGCATTGGATCATGCTACCTTTTTTAATTTTATTGCAAAGAAAACAATACCATTCAGATTCAATTATGTCTTCAGATTTGCTGGTTGATGGCATGTTCGATTTTTTATTTACTTCATTCTTTTTTCCTCTTTCTTTCATCTGTTCCAATTCTATTTTGTATGGACTGCTAGTTATAAGAACTGCTTTCTGTGCTTTCCCATCACCGCATCTTCGCTTTCTTGTGGTACTATGTGGATTCCTCGAAAGTTTCGGCTTGGGTGATATTTCATTTAGCACATTTATGAATTTTCTATATTTTTTTTTTGGTTGGTAGTTGGCATCATTGTCGCTGTCGTCAATTTCATCTGAAGATTCAGAATCCGCTTGTGTTAAGGATGATGTTGTTGGTACAATGTTGGACGGTTGTTCAGGTGGCTCAGGAAGAAGAACGTCAGCTGGAGCAAAATGATGGTCTTGGAAAACGTGACGATTTACTGGCCATATGCCTGGGGCCCGAAATGCGCTTTGAGCATTTCCTACGGTGGCAGCTCTCCCGTACGCTTCATTTAGAAGTGTTGCAATATTTGTATGTTTAATCTGATGACCTTTGTATGTATGTAGGAACTTTTCTTGTGCTTGGATGAAATAACTTTGTAATGGACCAAAAAATGCAACGTCGAGAGGCTGCAAACGGTGTGTTGTGTGACCAGGTAACTGAAGCAAAATGATGCCATTTTCCCTCGCTATTTCCCAAGCTGCAAGATTTTTGCTGTGCGTTGTATGTCCATCCAGCAAAAGGAGAATTTTGTTCTCTTTACTGCAATTCGTGTGATTTTTAAAATGATTCAGCCACTCAACAAACAATTCCGAATTGATGTATCCCGTATCGGACATCTTTACTATGCTTCCCGGAGGCGCTCCGATCTTCAAGTCATCATTCCATCTTTTTCCCTTAAATATTATCATAGGCGGGATATAAACACCTGCAGCACTCACTGCACAAACCATTGTTGTGTTAACGCCACGTTCTCCACTCGTAATGGCTCCTATTTGGTGTTTTCCCTTCTCGCCTATGATTTTTTGTGGACGCTTTTGTACTGTGGTGTATCCGGATTCATCAACATTGAACATCCGATCACCTGTTATTTCAAATTTTATAACGGTACTTTCTAATAGGTCAAAGAAGTGGTCAACGTTTTCCCTATTAAAACCTTTTGCTCTGGCCAAGGAAGTCGATTCCGGGCGTCGAACACTAAGTGAAGGATTTCGTTTCATAAAACTATAAAACCATTTCTTTCCTGCCATTTTCTTCTCTTTGTTAAATGTATGGGCTAAGCCTTGTTTCTCTGCAAGATCAAATGCTAGCCTACAAAGTTCTTTAATTGATAGACCAAAAAAAGAACGTTCAAGTTCGAGGACATGATCAGTCAGAAGTTTCTCCATTTCAGTATCGAACGTAGACTGCCTACCCAATACCTTCACTCCATTCTTGTTAGTATTTTTTTCAAGGGCGTGCCTTCTTATGGTTGCTTTTGGCACACAATATGTTCTCGCACACTCGTTTAATCCATAGTCTCCGTTTTTATATGCTGCTATGGCTCTTTGTAAATCATCTTCAGACCAGCTTCCATACTTCCCTCTATAGTTTTTGTTTAATTCAGACATCATTTATCTGAAATAGAATATTACATAATAAGACTTTCGGTATTGATATATAAAATAACATCATTTTTTTTTTGTTTTGCTGTTCTTAAAGTTTCTTAGGTTGTTAAGAATGTAGCAAACATTTTTTTGTAAAAAGTTTCTTAGGATGGACCAGTCCATCTTAGGAAACTCTAAGTAGTCCAAACCAAGCAACACCTAAATTATTTAATAAATTTAAAATTAAAACTTTACTGAAGCATTGAATATGAAAATAAAGACAACAAATTGTAACTATATAAGCGCATTACAGATTAGTATTAATTAAGAAATTATTAACATACCGTCAGAATCAGGAATCCCTTAGCTGCAACAACAAAAAATAGCAACAAAACTGCACAAAACTTACAACACTGCTTAACGCCGGAAAGACGGCGACTGAGTGACGTCGCGAGATTGTAAGAACCACGAGGTTACATTAGGAATGCAATGTTGCCAAACAAACGTATCACATGTTCGTGGATTGCCGAAAACAGGACCGGTCCAATCTAGGAGCCGGTCCAACTTCGGCAACCCTCCCCTACATTGTGTACAATTATTGTGTCGGTGAACACGTAGAAGAAATCCATAATTAGGTAAATTGAAAAAAAAAGTATTTCTATTATAAATTATTGATTGCGAGAGAGACGTCTTTCGACTTATCAGATTGATAATGACCTGATAAGTCGAAAGACAGTCTCTCTCGTGATCGAAAATTTATAGTAGAAAGAAACATTTGTTTCAATTTACCATATTATAAGAAAATTACTACTACAACTAATAAATCATCACGGCATATTCCACAAGTTGGGTAGCCACTATGCAGCCACAATGGTGTCGGTAAATTAATAATTATTATAAATACATACATAATACATATCATCACGCCGCTTCCCTCGCGGGGTAGGCAGGAAGGATCGAGCGCCACTTCCTTCTAGCCTTGCATACATCTTTCGCTTCCGTCACTGTCATACAATTCCTCATGCATGCTCTCCTGTTCAATGTGCTCAACACGTGACCGCCCTGTAGGATTTGATTTAAATGATCTTGCCATTTAATCTTCGTACGTTCACGTCTCCGAGCACCATTCCTCTCAGCCAAATATTAATTAATATTACTCAATAGATATTTTTTTTACAAAATTATGCAGTAGTGGCGATGAAAGGGGTTAGTTAGAAGATGATGACGATGATTCTGGATGATTTTATTTTAACGCCGTTTAACAGTCCCTAGACCGTCTCAAGGGCGCCTATTATTTTTATTTAACTATTATAAAATTTTTAAAGCACTTTTAATTGTCACTAAATTTGATTAAAATGCGAGACTTTTATGTGAGTTCCAATTGCAGGTATTATTTATTGTCACAAATTTTATTCACAATATATCATAATACAGCGATTAATTCGATTTTGGTACACCGAGTTGTGAAAATAAATAATTATATCCATATAACATTATAATAATACGTTTATACCAAAATCTCCTGATAACTAGTAAACGTATAGGTGGGCTTTGAACACAGAATATACCAAATAGACATCTCAGAGGAGGAGATAGTAAAGTAAACACAATCGTGTACCAGTATTAATAGTAAAGACCATTCTCTTGGTACCATAAATTATAGCAACTCCACCATAAATTATAGATTGGTAGCAACTCATCGTTGAACTGAATTACGGGTAAGAAAGATTTTAAAATTATAACAAATACATATTACTCAATACACACTTCATCTGCAAAACCAACAGATCATGCAAATTCCTTGTAGTAGGAAACACAAAAGGTGTGTCATGGATGCTAACGAGTCGGCTCAGGCTGGTTAAAATTCACTTTACACCTGGTACCTACGTTTACCAATACCACTAATTGCTGTTTAAAATCACTTTGTTCGACATATCCTGTTAAGCTTGCATGTCGATTTCCGAACAGCAACCATCTCTATGATTGTGTTGATTGCCAACTTGAAACACTAGATGGCACCAGAGGACGATACTGTTTTCAACATTTAAACATTAAACTTTTTAAACATGATTTTTTAATGATGTGGAAGATTTATTCATTCCAGTAACTACTACTTACACAGAAAAATGAAAAACCTTAAGTGTCTTTATCCTACAACAAATCCATTCAAATCTAAAATAATTTATTTTATAAGGGCCTTACTGTGTACAAACAACATTTAACCTTCTTTTATTATTTGTCTTAGTGGGGTCAGGGGATTATAACAATCGTGTAGGTAGGTAGTAAGCACATAGATATTAAATGTCCTTCAGAGACAAATAGTAGATACTATCCTCACAATCCTAGTTAAATAATAATGGATGTAATGTTTGCTATTTCATAGATAAGATAGTAAATTATTTCATGTTTCTGGAGAGGAATTACTGCTGTTTTATGACGACAAAGTGTAGGCGACCATTATCAACATACAATCCTTAATAATTTTTTTTTTTTTTGATAATAAACAATATAAATATAATTAAAAAACACTATTACTTTCACAAATTATAATATAATTTGTGAAAGTAATAGTGTTTTTTAATTATATTTATATTGTTTACTATCAAAAAATCAATATGAACTTCCACAGTGTTTGCTCTTCAAAAGTAGAAAAGTCCTTAATAATTATTCCTCAATCTCACTTAAATATATGTTCACCTTTTGTCTGTATGTGAACTCTACCTTATAAACTACCTTAAAAAATACGTTTGTTCAGTACCTACCCATTAATATAGACAACAAATACAAATATTATTACATACCTACATTCTTTTTTACCATTCCAGAATGACCGAAATCTTGCGTATCGAAAGGGAGTTCTTTATTTATTTATTTATTATTAAAACATTTTACCAGTACATTTTTTTCATTATAACAAGTTAGTATTTGTATAATATAATATAAGCATCATTACAGATACTTGCCTCATGGCTGTGTATACACAATGCCTTCGCTTAAGTATGTAATGTGTAGGTACTACAGATACCAAGTGGTTTATCTATGAAGGCATGCTTTAATCTTGTTTGACTTTTTTGAATAGTCGTTGTCATGGATGTCTTAAAATTAGGTGATTATTAGTTGTTTATTAATTCTTAGTTGCAAATTGAAAAAAAACTATGTAAATTATTGGTTTAACACTAGAAAATCTAATATAAAAGGAAGTAGTGTGTGTTACAACACTTATAACTCAAGAATGGCTGTACCGATTTGAATGATCTCTGATTTGTTGGATTCTTCTCCGCCCGGAATAAACTATAGGCTATTAAAACATCTTACAAATTCACGGGAAGAAAAAATATGAAGAAAATTATTTACGCCATACATTTTTAATTTCAAAAATAAAAACAATATGGAGAGTTATGACGCTATTAGCGCCCCCATGTCGCCTGTTGTATTGTGCTAAAATAATCCGTAGGTTCTGCTATATTAAGAACCAAATTACTATAACTAATATGAACGAAATGTGTACTAATATTTGTTTACTATAATTCGGTAGTTACATGGCAATAGGTTGTATCTCACTAAAACATAATTTTACAGGAGAGCAAAAACAAAGTTTGCAAAAGAGATATTTCAGCCAAATTTCGAGCATTATATATCAAAATGAAGGTAATTTTTATTTCTACAAGATAGATGTAACATTCTCTTAATAATTTCTTCTACAAGATGTATGTAACATTCACTAAATAATTTCTTGCAGTTTAAAAATATTTGAGTTTTTTTGCCATGTTGATGAAAACAATCTTTCTACATGTCAATAAGTTACGTCTCTTTCTCTCTTTATTCTGACTATAAAGAGACATATCCTTTTGCCACATCAAATATTACACTATTTTGAGCATTTTATGGAACAAACTTGAAAACGCAAAAAATGCGAGATACAACCTATTGCCATGTAACTACCGAATTATTCGACTAATATTTATGTATCGATAGATATTCTGTCACATAAATGTGGACGTGCACAGGTTATATTTGAAATTGTATTTTATTTTTGCAGATGGAAAATTATTATTGAACCAAAAATTGTGCTATTAAAGATGAAAATAAGAATGTGTTCATGTAGGTAGTTCTGATGCAAGATTGTGTAGTGAAATTTGCAGACAGAGAAGAAAAATTACGAAGAAATTTATTTACGCCATACATTTTTAATTTCAATAAAAAATACAATATGGAGGATTATACAAAATCAACAATGAAGTTTTTTTTATAGATTGGCCTATTTATATGATAATTTTTTATTTAAGCACATTCACGGCTTTCGCCTTTTACATGTTAACAGCACAAAATAAATATAACAACAACAAGCAATTTCAAAGTCATAAAGAATAATAATCAAAATAACAAGTAATAATAATAATTAAAATAACAAAATATAATATTGAGATGTCACTTCGTAAAAGTAATAATTTAATTTATATGTAACGTCAAAACATGCACAAACACACACAAATACAATATCAATGTCTTTAAATAACAAGTAATAAAAATAAAATTTTGAATTAAAAAAATCAATTAGATCAGGGAATAATAAAAAGGAATTAAGAATTAAATAATTTGGAAATAAAAAAAGTTCAGACGACAACTAACAGAAAATATATCTTGACTTAAAAAAAAATCAAGATGAAAATGATTCATACAAATCAATGCATTATAAAACTAGAGAATTATTATAATATGTACACAAAACAAACTCATTTCAAACTCATTTCTATACATTCTCAAATTAGAATCGTTATCCATACAATTTAACATCAGCTGTAGTTCTGATATTTCAATTTTTAAAAAATCATGGAAAGAATTTTTATAAATTTTAAATGAATAGGTAAAATCTACCTGAAAAAAAAATTAGTACCTACATAATTATATTACGTACTGCAGATAATTTATAAACAAATCTGAGTTAAGTATAATTGTTCAACATAAATTGTTCATGTCGGCCGGTGTGGCGCGGAGCTCTTTCCTTTGAGTCACGAGGTCCCGGGTTCGATTCCCGGACAGGGCAAAGTGAAGAATGACCTATTTCAAATTGTCCTGGGTCTGGGTGTTACATATATATGTATATAGTGCATTGTATATGTGTGTATCGTCGCGTTAGTACCCATAATCAAGATTCATCGAAGTTTGGGACTAGCTCGATGTGTGTGAATTGTCTATGTAAAAAAAAAATTAATGTATCTTTCGCAGTTTAGCGGCCCCACCCGTTGTCGAGTACTTTTTTTCCATAGAAAAGGTAATATTTTTGAAACTTGAGGAAATTGTTGCCATATGTAGAATTATTTTAATTTGCTGGCAAAAAAAATCCACTTCGAAAATTAATTTCCTAAAATTCCGTACATGTTACTCGACAACAGGTGGGGCCGCTCAAGTTTCATAGTTGCGAATTTTTTTTCCTATAAAAGAATTTTCCAAAAATTTGGTGAACAAAAAATAATTCACCATATGGCAACAATTTCCTCAAGTTTCGAAAATATTACTTTTTCAATGGAAAAAAGTACTCGACAACGGGTGGGGCCGCTAAACTGCGAAAGTTCCAAATGAATTATATTTTTTTACACTATACCTTCGATGACACACTTTGACAATTACGGGAGTTTGTAAAGAGATTAATAATATTAATCATTCATAAAGTCAGTGGGAGAGGGCAGAAGATAGGGCAGGTGTCGAACATGTGTTGAAAGGCATGGTTTGGAGTGGTCAGAGGTCCTGGAAGCAGCGGTGGACAGTTATCTCTGGAGGAGATACTTAGGGGCAATGGGCCCCCGACCGAACTAGGACAAGGGGAAGAAGATGTATGTATGAAATCGTTCATTGATTCTTAGGCGGTACGAAGTTCGGCGGGCCAGCTAGTATAGAATAAAGATCGATAAAATCCGTTATCCTAAAATTCCCTCCACAATCTACGAGTACTAGAGTTCCCAATAATTTTAGACTTCCATAATGTCATACAAACTACGCACAACACGAGTATTCATTCTTCCAAAGGTCGTGCGGAAATTATTACGCTTTCTTCAGGGATGTTGATTTTTACTTGTCGTCATTGCAAAACTCAAAGGTGCTATTTCTAGATCTCTTCAAGGGTCTGGTTGACTGTTCTGAACGTGGTGAGGTTCGCACGAGGTTAACTCCCCTCTCCTCCCATCCGAATATATACCCTTGATCCTTATTCGGAAAGGCGCTCATTGAGAGCATTTTTCTATGTTTTTTCTAGTTGGTACAAAGTGTTTACAATACATTGCAAAATAATTAAACAATCTTCACTGACTTGTGAAACTCACCTTTAAGGTATATAATATATAATCTGTAAAAATTGTTTGCTCGTATTATATTGATAAAAAAACACATATATACACGGTTCGACGCACTCATTGGGTGTTCCTTTTTCTTCTACATATTATATGACTGGGTGTTCCTTTTTCTTCTACTTTTTCTTCTACATATAACTTTAACTTTTACTTTTTTTCTCAAGACTAATGAGACTGAAAGACTGATTTCTGGTTTTTTGGGATTTGTTACTTTTGTATTTTTGTATTATTTTTAAATATTGTATTATTATTCTTTTTAAATTTACTTTGACTTTTTAGAAAATTTTAACTTTTGCTTTCTTTCTCAAGACTAAGACATTTCTGGTAAGAGTGGAATCTTCGCTGGTCCACATGTTGAGTGTATTAATTGTTAACATATAATGTTGTGACTGTTTGATTCTTGAATATTGTGAAAATAAAAAATAAAAATAAAATAAAATATATTTGTCATAAAATTTCTACGTGTGTATTTTTCTGTGTATTTTGTTATTGTCTTGATTGTTTAATGTGTACGTACAATGATAGCGAAAAGGTTTTAACTGTAAAGCTGTTCATTGTTTTCATTTATAAATAAATAAATAAATATACTTATGAAGGAATGAATATGCATACTCTCACAATAAGATATCAATCGAGTGTGTACACATACATAATGAAAACTTAGATCCAATATGCGGTTGTCGGCTTAAGACTGTGATTGTCTAAAATTATGTCGTGACGTAGTAATATCTACTATGTGAGTATACAGCAGTTCCTCAATTTTCCAATGAATTTTCTCAAAGTTTCCCTTTTGATTGAAAGGCGGTGGGAGTTAATACAAATTATGTTGTTTAATAGTTCCAAAACACAAATCAAATAGACAAGAACTACCAAAAGGCTAAACAGAATTTATTTATTCTATAGGGCTGAATATTAATGATTTTGCGGATTGAAATCACACAATAACATTAATTATTATTTTATAACTAAACCTAACAGTGAGTTAATACTAGTTGTAGCACAAATAGGTGTATTAAGGGGTGGCAAACTGGGACAGATGCCCTCCCTGGAATTTCAAAAATAGTAAGAGAGTAGATAACTTCCTTACTATTTTTGAATTTCATCCCTTACTGCCATGGAATTTAAAAAAAGTAAGGAAACAGAAAGTATTGAAAATTGGCATCAACCCCCCTCCCCCTCTCCTCCCATAAATCAGATTAAATGTTGTTGTTGTGTTGATCTGATAGCGATTTTGTTTGTTTGCACCGATGCAAATGCAACCATAATATGAAAATATTCGTTACTATCGATGTCACTATTTTGACCTAACTATTAAAAAATATATTTATTAATATTCTATGCATATTATATCCTCTTAAACTAATCAATGCTAAGACACTATACATTACTATAGAACTCGATTAATTCGAGATGTTTCAGAACACCTTTTGAGGAATACTCCCGATGCAGACCTTAACTAAAATCTTATCTTCATAGTACTGTACAATTGTTTAATTAATCATGCATGCATATTTCATGCATTTGTTTTACTATTTATTCCACTGGTGTAATAGTGAACACCTATTTTTTGTATAATATTTGGTACATTTATGTATACTATAACCACCTACAGACTTTTTTCAAGATCAAAAGATACAAGATAAGTCCCATATTTCAATGTGCCCGTAATCTGATCATTTTTCTGAGAATAGCCCTTACTTGCCAATCTGAGTAAATGAAATCCAATAACCTTTTCTTACAATTATTTTATAGCAGCCAAAGTGATCCTCAGTAACGTTAACCTGTCATAATTGTCTTATGTTTTATTACCGGCGATGATCACGTTATGAGATTAAAACCATTGTTTTTAGTGAAATTTAGTATCAAATGTTCAAATTTAACATTTTAAAAGTACAAAAAAAAGTTTTCGTGGCCTCATGTTTTTACAGTTTTTAAGAGCATGCCTATATTAAAATACTCGTATATGCGTCATATTAAATATGCAACGACGATATGTAAAAAAAATTACAAGATTTGTATTTTTGTTTGTTAATTTGTTTTAATACATAATTATTATTATTTTGTGTATTTGAGTTATTGGTTTCATGGTAGTTGTTATAGTAGCAGCGTGTTCTATGAAACAAGCATATTTTTTTATGGTGATGAAATTTAATTAAAAAATAAAAGGTATGTTAGATACCGGGCCCTCTGGAAACAGAGATCACCGGAGTGGAAAACAAATAGAAGAGCTTGGAGAAAAACATGGCTGAAACACATCGAGTCCGACCTTCAACACAGACGACTGAAGCCGGAGGATTCAAAGAGCATTGCCGCTGACAGGAAGAGCTGGTCAGAACTGGTTCAAGACCCATGGGGGGCACCTACTGCCGCATATAGGCTCCATCCACGTGAACGACCTTATGCAGCAAGGGCTCCATAAGTAAGTAAGTAAGTATGTTAGATGAGGTCAGAAAGTAACCGTCACCCTAAGGGCATATTGAAATATCGGACCCACGGTGTACGGCGTTTGGAGTATCACTCTTATAGTCCCATCTTCAACCCATTATCGCCATGACGGGCGTTATTAAACCTGTTATAATAAGTCAACTCGTTTTATGGACTATATTTTCACAACGCAGCCTGAGAACATGCCTAATCCATTAAAACATTATATCATATTTATAAAATATTACACTTTATTATAACGAAAATATTACAGGGTGGTATTTATCAAAATATTTCAAAATTTATTTCAAAATAAATATCATCAGACATGATTAAATACTACTAAATATTTTATTAGTGATATTTTAATAATAATCCCTTTGCAACTTCGTTCATCCTTCAAACAGTATTAAAATAATCAGTCAACAAACACACATCAAACCCAATTTCATTATTTATCTACCTATCTATAGGTCGCGCTCTTCTTACCAAGAGCTGTCAATATGGATCATCCACTTGATGTGGAAACTGACATCTGAGACAGTGAGAGCTATCGCAGAGTCGACTTTTCACTTGTTATTAGAGCATTATATCCCCCATACTTCGTCTTAAAAAACCAGTAGGTGTTAATTCATTAATGTATCGGCTCTATATAGTACATAACTATCTCATTTTTACTTTTATATTTACATTATTTTATATGTAGGTATATATCGACGCTCCCTACGTATATGTGCGTAAGTGCACAAACCTAAATTTTACACCAGAGCGATTTAAAGTTTCTATGTAGTTTTTTTGACATAACTTTTTTTCTATTCGACATATTTACTTGAAAATTGGCAGCTATTATTCAATTAATGTGTGTAATAATACTGCGTATTTAATTTCTTTACAAATGCAATATTTTTAGAAATTTAGCACTTACTCACATACATATACGTCGGAAATAAAACAACATCTACCAGCTTAACTACCACTTGAGTTGTTATACGCCGGGATAATACTATTGTGTTTTTAAGGCATATATTGACATGGTTCTAACTATTTACTTAAAATATTTATATTTAATGACAATACGAACTTATTTTATAATAAACCAAGAATGGTTGTTATTTCTGGACTCAGAATTAACGTAGTTTCTTCCTTGTTAGTATTTTCATAAACCTTTATTTGGTCCGACGTATATGTGAGTAAGTGTCATACACTAGCAATTTAGTGAATATGTATGTGCAGATATCTTAAAGAAAATAAATGTAATTTGTAATAATAAAATCAAATGGGTACTCATATTAAATTTATACTTTTCGTGGGCATTGTGCACTTGTGTTATATTACTGTATTACTAGTTATCTTCCTTTGTTTTGTGTATGAAATTGGATTTTGTTTAATAACAAAGTAATATTTAGCAGATTCTTTTCACTAAGGAAAGTTAGATCAAAATAATGAAACATTTTTTCAAACATGGATAAAAGTACAATGTTTTATTAATAACAAGACTTCTAGAAAAATAACAATTTCGTCTTATCAATCAGTGAAAATAAATACCTTTCAATATATATGTATACTATACCAATATTATTTTGTCTGTTGCAATAACATTGGCATTATTTATGATGAAATACTTATTGTTATTACGGTTAGAGGAATTAAGGTACATTCATCTTTATATTTTATGTATGTAAATCATATAATGTATATAATATTTTATATATGTATGGCACCTGCACTGGTTTACACCAAACAATGCATCAGGATGTCCGACGTATATCGGCTTAAAGTCACTTACTCAGATATACGCCGGCGTCTTTAAATTATTTGGTGCACTTACGCACATATACGTTTCAAAAAAGGGTCAAATATCCAAAATTTTGACCCAATTATTTCATCAATGAAAATTTACGATATTTTAAGATACTTAGTGTAAAAAAAAAGCGATTTTGTCAAAAATGTCACTTACGCACATATACGTAGGGACCGTCGATATTATATTAGTATAGGTATATTACCTACATTATTTTTTCCTTTTTCACTTTTAAATGGTTGGCTGGAAGACGTTGCTGTCGCAGTAGGTCCACCGTTCAACAGAAAAATTTATTCATTGTTATTGTCTCTTCTGTCAAACTACTAGATTTTCAAATGACGGCAAAGATTTCATTTCGACAACGGCTTGAAAGATAACTAAATATTCTTTTGCTTTAATTGAAGTTCTGATATTTTGATATAATTTGTAAAAAATATTATGTGAAGAACTTCGACAAATTATTTTCTATTGATATATGTGTATGAATATTGTATAAGTATTTATGTGTAGAGATATTTAAAATTATATGTTAAGTATAAGATTCTGAACACGCGAGACGTGGACCATCGGCAAGAGTGAAAGCGGATGGTTGGCGGCCTTCGAAATGTGGTGCTACAGACGCATATTGAAGATCATGATTAGTCGGAATATGTAGAAAACCAAAAGTTGTTGATCAGGGTAGTGTAAGTAGTAAACTTCTTAAAAAATCAGCAAACTGGATTGAGAGCATATCCGAAGACAGAAATGATAGAGGTCCACCATGAGACACCTATATGGATCAATTAAGGAGGGAAATGAACTTACTGTGGTACATGCGTAGAATTAAAGACACTAGCGTAATATAGCGAGGAATATGTATAGAAGAAAATCAAAGGTCGTTGCAGATCAATCCGATAGATTGTAAATTGTATTATAACGCCTTTATATTTTAAGGCATAATCATAATTTATAATTTACAATCTATCTGATGTGATAATAGTTCGCAAAATATAAAAATGTTATATGACATATTTTTTTTTTTAATTTTATAGCAATATGAGATATTTGGAGTAAGTCTCTTTCTTTTCGTCGATTCCGTGGAAAACCTGCAACATTTAATTTTTAATAAGGTAAATATATTAGGTTAAACATATTTGATATCAATAAAACATTGTTTTACTGATATCAAATATGTTTAAAATGTCTTTTCACAATGTGAACACACAAACTCTAGATCATTTATATTAGGTTAGTTTGTTGGAAGAGATCGCGCTTTTGCGATAAACTCGCCCTCTGTATATTGATTGTAATTAATTTGAATGTTTACCTTTTGTTTAATTGTTTGTAATCAATGTACAGTTAAGAATGAATAAATAAATAAATATTTTACGACAACATTTTTCAAATGGCATCGAGAATTCATTTGGAAATTATAAAAAGATCACTCAAAAATAAAATCCTTAAGTACCGATCTAATGTCGTGGTTGCCAATAAGTAAAATATTTGAAAAGGATTGAGAAAATTATGAGGTAGCATTATAACAATATAATTATTTTCGAGTTAATAATATTTTCCAGAATAAAACAGTAAGGACCTAGTTGGTTATGATAAATTATAAATTCAAAACTTTTGAAAACAAACCCTACAGTGAAACAAAGTTTCGAATACTTTGCCTAAAACAAAATATAAAATAATTTAAAATGCATTTATATAATATTACGTATAGCAATACTAATATACTCATGAAAATGTAGGAGAGACCATATTTCATACTTAGACTAACATAAATTGTTAGAAAGTTGAAACATTCTGATACTCAGTTTTACGTGCAGACTGTACCTAATTCCTCCATGAATATTCAAGCGCATACATATATTATTTTTATTATCTTTTATATGATATCCTGCACTAAGACCATAATAGCTTTTGACCAAGGCGATCTCAGCAGGACAAAAGAACAAAGTAAGAAAAAATAGAAAAAAAAACATTAAAGCTATAAATCACAAAAGGTTAGATATGTATTAGGTAAACGTTTTTAAAATATTTGACTATTATATTATCTAATGATATGAATGTACCTATACGTTGACCTTTTCAACAAAAAATACAATGACTTTATCGCCAAGGTTGATACTCTCCTTTGATTCTGTTATTTTTTTTTGTAAATATGATAATATCAAATACAAACAAAATATAGAGGGCGAGTTTCACGGCGGGGGTGCGATTTCCTCCGACCTACTCAATTCTATATAAATTCATTAAATAATTTATTAATTTTAAAAAGGGCAAGGGGCTACATTGAAGGAGACCCACGACCACCCGGATAGCTCAGAAGTCAGAGCACTTTTATTTATCTTCCACACAAGAGGCGTTATGGTGGGCAACCTGAAGTGCAGGCCAGCCAAAAAGAAAGTACAAGGGAAAAGAACAGGTAGTGTTAAAGCTTGTACGCGACTAACTTCGCGCTCTCAACACACAAAAACAAGCGAAGTTAGTCGCGTACAGACTATAAAGGGACTGGGATATTGATGCTTAATTTTAAGTGCTTAAAATATGTTCTCCTTGATGTACCATTTGAAGGCATGTCCATTTTTGAACTCATATCGCTCCACTCAGAAACAGAGGGTGAAAATTTATAATGATTCAGCATCAATAATTGAATCATATTGTTTTTGAATTTTCCCGACGTTTTGATTTTATTGTTATGTGAGAAGTCTTATTTAATAAATCACAAGACAGTTACATTTTTTTTATGAAAACAAATTCTTTTAGAATGTTTTTTCTAAATAATAAACTTGTATGTGAGTACATATCACGAATACATTCCAATAATTAAATGTGAAATCGTTCATACAAAATATGATATTTTTCCTCAAAACTATCTCAAAGATGTGTAGGGTAGGTTCAAAACTTTTGATAAAATTTATTTAAAAAAAACTTAAAGTATAGTAAAAGCTGCTTATTCCCGAGTGCATATGAAAGCCACTTAATACCACACCTTATAGTGTAAGAAATAAATAGGTCAGTTTTTAAATTACTTACGTATGTATTCCAAAACTTTAACGAAATAAAATGCGAGCAATCGCTAAATTTATTTTTGAGCTTAAAGCTTTAAAAAGGGTTAAGAAATTTCGACTTAACAACAAAGCTTTGGCATCTTCAAGTTTTAAGTATGAGAAAGTGGCTTTGAAGTTCAGTAGGTATACTTATGTGTGTATGCCATGCATAAGAGTATGGGAACAAAGTGCGCCGACTTGTTCTGTTTTGATAATACTAATAACAATATGGAAATCGTTATAAAGCCCGCATAAGGTTGGATTCACACGATTAAATGAAACACGTTTTTCGCAATAAACTTTGCTGAATATGATTTCCACATTTTGCAATCTTTTATAAAAGATTTATTGAAACTACTGCACCATCACGGCATATCCCACAAGTGGGGTAGCTAGCAGACCAGCTGCATGTAAGAAACATGCAAGCTGTCCTCTCCGTGGCAATATAAAATCAAGACATTCAGGATGGGTGGCAAACCTCATCGCTGAATTCAAGATGTAAAATGTCTTTATTTTTTCGAACACCTGCCTTTTACAGGACACTCGAACACTTACAGAGAAGAGTGGGAGATCAATTCTATACCGGGTGCTCCACGGGATTATGAAACTATTAAAGATTTATTGAATAAGTTTGTCCAAATTTTTAGCAGTTAGTTTGTGAATCAATGAATTGACAATAGAATTTTTTATTGTGCATCTGAGCCATCTTGCTAAATAACGCAATGAGAATGATTTGTCTTTTGCATCCAGTAAAGTTGAATGACTGACTCCCTCGTTTGTGGAAAATGGCAACGTAGTGAAGGATTAAGATATAAGTGTTTAAGGTGACATAAAAGAATAACAAATAAATAAAAAAGAATTTTGAAGTAATTCCTTTTTATTTTTATACAGTATTCTAACGCGTATAATGAACGAACTGTATTCACGACGTTAACTTTAAACCAAGATGATTTTTGCCTTTTTAAAGGTTTTTAAAAAATCAATAAATTATATAAACATATTATGAAATTCTCAATTATAGACAAACTCAGTCATTAACAAACAAATATTTAGTATATTATAAGTGAAAAATAAACAAAACAAACGATAGAATATTAAAAAAAAATACATAGGTTCTGCTGAAATATGTAAGTGTATTTGTTGGTAAGTACAAAAAATGTTCCTCTTATTGAAACATTTCAATCGAAATTTCGTAAAAAAACTTTTATAAAAAAGAATGTATGAATCGAGCCTTAGACCAGATCATTACGAGTATTATCAACCGTTGCAGATACAAAGGCAAAACTGAACAAAAAGTGTATACTTAAACAAAGTATTATTCTACACCAACTATAGTAATGGAAATAAGCTTATTAAAATAATGTCATATTCTCTATGTACATTATAACCAAGAAACTTTTTATACCTACTGGCTATGTACAAAATACTTCTGTATTAATTTGAACGAAACTGAAATCTGGTTTTATCTCTCTTATTATCATAGTTATTTAGTTAAGTAGGTCTCCATTTTATGTACTAACCGACCATGTTAATGTGATAAGAAACTCTTCCATTATTCCGCTAATTTTAGTTTAAGAATGAACTTTATACACACCGTAACAAAAAATTACAAAATAATATTATTTCTTCTTCCTTTCGTACCATGTCAGGTCCTCCCGAGGTTGGCAATCACTCCGGCAAAAACCTTCTTGTCCTTTGCTGCTCTGAACAGGTCATCCATTGTCCTCATTTCGATCCACTCTCTGCCCTCCATTATAAGTCGGAGGAGACAATACTTTTCTCCACGCAGCACGTGACCCAAATATGAGACCTTCCTCACTTTGACAATTGACAACAGCTCTCTCTTGGCTCCTGCTCTCCTAAGTACTTCGATGTTACTGACCTTTTCGGTCCAAGGTATACGAAGCATTCTTCGGTGCATCCACGTTTCGAATGCTTCTGACTATTTCAATTAAATATTATTTAAATAAATAAATTATCACCGTCATAATTAAAATCTCCGTATGTCCTTTCATTATGAATATCGTGACCATCATGCTTCGTTCTTTTGACCATCCGTCTCTACTTCGACGTGAATTTTGTGTTGTGTCCTTTTTATTTCATCGTTCATCTTGCTAATACTCGGCAGCTTCCACTGCTTCGGTAGCTATTGATTTTTCCAAATTCTTTAACTCCCTTCTGGGAACGTGTCCAAAATATTTTAAAACGCACTGTCTGTATATATTTGAGAGTCATGTAGACATGCTTTGTTCTCTGAGTCCAATGCACTCGGAGCAATATTTTCCTGCACCACATTTCACTAAATTCAAATGCATCAATCCTCGCGCATATCTCACAAGTAGGGAAGCCAGCAGTCCGGCTGCATTTAGTTATCTAAAAGCCATCTTTATAGTTTCAACAAAAATCAAGATGGGCGGTTAACCTCATCGCCGAATTCAAGAAATAATATGTCCTTAATTTTTCGATACTAGAAAACTTATGAAAAGGAGTGGGTGCCAACTTTTATGCTAAATGCTCCATGGAACATTTTTTTTATGTGAAGTCAAATTAATAATATTCTGATATTTAAGACGCGATATAGAATGCTATCCATCCTGAATGTCACGCTTTATGTTATCACGAAGTGAACAAGCTTCTTGTGATGTAAATAGTTAACCTACATGCTTCACGACTTAGAAGAGATGATGTGACGAAATAGATATTCGATGGCAAACAATGTATGTACATAGTATCTTAAATAAATAAATACATTTTCAAACAATTAGAATCTTACCATTATTAAAAAAAAACAGGTAGGTAATGTTTACAATTTTTTTTTTTTTTTTTAATATAACTAAATATATATATATTTTTTTTTTATATAATTTGTTTTAACATAAATTAATATAAATTATAACTTTATAAAATTAAATAAATAAATAAATAAATATAATTGTTGTGCGTTAGCTCCTTAGACAATGGATGGTCTGGCATAACCTGGGTAACGCAAATAAATTAATGAGACACTTGATACCGTTGTAAGACTCGTAGGAGAAGAAGAAGGAATGAAGATATTTACCTTTCAAGGCAAAGTTAAGACAATTATAATAAAAATAATAATATAAAGAGCAACCTGGTAAACGAAGAATGATATAACAATTATAAAACGCTAAGAGACTTATCTTATTATCAAGAATATTATGATACTCTTGTCCTCCTTATTCCATTTAATCACTCATTCCTTCAACTCATCTCTCGGAAGGAGACAGCACAATACAGCCTCTTCAATTCAGAGAGTCTCTACTCTAGAATTATCACCTTTTTCGATAACACTCTTTATACACTGATATCTATGTTATTTGAAACAAGTGTTTCTTTCTACTATAGATTAAAGTCGAAAGACGTCTCTCTCGGAATCAATAATCTATAGTAGAACACTTGTTTCAAATTACATAATTATGGAATTCTACTACGTGTCCACCGACACAATTAATTCACTGATATCGTTGGTGTTTTGAATATTTTTCACCAGTAAGTAATACTACTATTCTATCAAGGCATATCCCACAAGTGCGGTAGCCAACAGACTAGGAACATGCAATAATGGTTTTCTCTCTATGCCAGCAAAAAAATCAGACATTCAGGATGAGTTGCAAACCTCATTGCTGAATTCAAAATGTAACCTGCCTTTTACAGGACACTTGAAAACTCACGGAAAAAAAAGAATAGGAGACGATTTTTTTGCTAGGTGCACCACGGAAAACCAGTCATATTTTGTAAGAATATTGAAATGACGTCACACTCACAAACTATGAAATTTATTCTTTTTTCTTGCTTTATCAGTAAAACCATAAAAAAATTCGATGTGAATTAAAGAATCTGAATTTTTGATTGTATAAATGTATGTATTTAAGTATCCGAATTTTTCATAAAATTTGAACAAGATCGTTCTTTTTGATAGCTCAAGTGTTGTCTTAGGATGTTTTCTAGCCTGCAAAGGTATTAATATCAAGAGAATATTTAGTGATCGTTATAAGAATTTTAATTGGAGGTACCTTGGTTTCCCACAAGGCTTCAAATTTTTCAACATTCAACAAAAAAAGTATAACGTAGGTACATCTCATTTAAAAAAAATTTTTTTTTGGTCGAAGTTCCTCAAATATAATCAGTTTGGAATTTTATTCTTTAAGTTTTCATACGTCGTGTAAAAGTCAAGTCCAATCAGAAACCTCGATTGGAGAACCATGTTTACACAATGCAACATTGTGTAGAATCTAATCGGAAGAAGTGAGAAAGGTGTCCCAACGCTTACGAATTGGCTCAAGGCTGGCTTAAGTGATCACTTTCGGTGTCCATGGACATCGTTCACCAATTCCACCATTCTCACTCTCACGATGTAAGGTCCACCAATCGAGAGACGCTTTATGCAAACCTTAGAAGCAATTTAGACGGGAGATGAGATCCCAAAATGAGGTTTGCATAAAGCGTCTCTCGATTGGTGGACCTTACATCGTGAGAGTGAGAATGGTGGAATTGGTGAACGATGTCCATGGACATCGAAAGTGATCACTTAAGCCAGCCTTGAGCCAATTCGTAAGCGTTGGGACACCTTTCTCACTTCTTCCGATTAGATTCTACACAATGTTGCATTGTGTAAACATGGTTCTCCAATCGAGGTTTCTGATTGGTTTTGTCATCTGCACCCAAATCTGGTTAAACATAAAAAAAAAAAATTAGTAAATATTCTAAACATTTAAAAGTCAAGTGTTTGAAAACTACAAGACATTTATTTGACTTCTTGAATTTACATTATATAATAACAATAATTTAATAACCTTCCTTTTATGCAAAGTTATGGAATAGAAATGTCTTCTCACTTCCCCAAGTAGGTACCCCCTTCACATTCCAATCCACAATCTTTGCCACATGTTGAATGGGTGTCAAAATGTTATTTAAGATTTGTTTTTTGTTTTGATAGGTAAATATTATTATGCTATTTTAGATTTGCTTTTTTCTTTTTAAATAAATTATATTTTTGGCAATATTTTCTAAAAGAAAACTTGTTTTAATTAAATACATGTTAATATGACATGAAGAGATGGAAGATATACTGCACACGTAGAGATAATCTCGTTACTGAATATCGCCCTAGTGTTTTCTATATCATATTGTTTTTTAAACACTGCTGTATAAGTATCACGTACAAAAAGAATGGATAAATAATAATTATTATAAATATCTAACTTTAAAGCTTTAATTAAAAAGTTGAAATGAATAAGTTTCCCTTACCGGATAACTAACAACTTTATTAAAACCTACGTGAAAAAGAGTATGATCATGTTCATTTCCTGGAACATAAAGGGATGATTAACAATACTCTAAAAAGTTTGTGTTCCAAAATCTTTAATACAGCAAGAATTAAAATATTCATGGATTTTATTAAATATAAAACGTGTTTCCGAATTGGCCTACCAACAGAAGAACATAATAATTAACTTAGAAATTTAACATTTGAAACTACCATATAAAGTTAATAAAGACAATGTCACTTTATTTATTCTGTAGTGTCCCGGACGAGACTTGAACCCGCAACCCATCCTTTATGATAAATGTGCTTTGTCCAATTAATTTTTCGAATAAGGTGACGTTGCCTTTTCTAAGCCTTATATGATAGTTTCATGTGTAATTTAGATATATCTAATACAATGGATAATTGTTAAAATAACATCGATAAATTAACTTTTAAATTTAACACAGGACAGTTGCATTTGCTAAATTTATAATTTATACAGATACTTAGGCAATTTTACGAGTTAACAATATGTAGGTATTATTGATTCCCATATATTTGACACAAATAATAAGAATATTGCTCAATAGCCATCTCATCTGTACAACCAACAGATATTGCAAACTCTTTTTAGTCGAAAACACGAAAGGTGTTCTGATGCGTACGAATCGGCTTAAGATGGTTTGAGTTGTTTTAAAATTGACATAAATTACTTTTTTAGTGGTTGATATAGAAAACTGGAAACATTTAGTGTACAATTATATTATAAGTAGGGTAGAGTATGTACGCTATATTGTACCGCCTATTAAATCGTACCACCTCAATATTTCCAAAACTATGCATATTTTTTATAACATTTCGACTCACATTTAATTGCATAAACTAATCTCTCCTCTTGACGTATTCATTTGATTTGTTTGTGTCAAAATAAATATGTTATGAATAAATTTTTATTTTTTGGCGATTTGATATATTTTTTGCAGTTGGTATCTAAGGGTATAACACATTAATAGGTAATTATATTACTTTGTAATTATAACTGTATAATTCGTAATATGTAAAGTTTTAAATAGTATTTGCGATTCGAGCATGAGTTTAGAGTTTGGTTTGATATTTGTTGTTTTCTGATATTTGAGCGAGTTCGTTAAATCGTACCACTATGATGCTTCTAAATCATACTGCTACGATATAGAGAACCTTTAGTCGTAAATACTTGGTAATGTTTCTGTCATTTTAAACTTATTTGGTAAATGGAAAATAATCTCATAAATTGTTATGGATTTTAGAGTAAATAGTTCTTTCTCCATATCACGTTGTATTAGGCTAAATATATTTTAAGAAGTATAATTATTTGTTTCGTTACTGTTGTACTACTTTTTGTATGAAATTTACGTAGAGGTACGATTTAAATACCAGTGGTACGATATAGTCACCCGGTCTGCTATATCGTACCGATGACTACTTTTTTTTCAAAACTATTTTTTATAATGTTCATATTGTCACTTTTGACCTTCTTAGAATACAGATTTAGATAGCCAACTAAATTTTTACTTATACTTTCATTTGGTGTATTCAAATGTTTACCATTACATTATTTCTTAATCTATTTATATGTTTAATATTTGTGTTGTTTTTTAATGATTCTATTTTTTTGACATCTAATCTAACGAATTTGACAATTATCATCTTGAACTATTTTTAATTGGATATTTGTTTTGATTTGTATATTACATTCTGTCTTTTAATGTTTGCATTCATCAAATTTTGTCCAGTCTCTGTATGGTTTAATTTAATTGTTTTATTCTATTACTATTGCTGTTTTTGTTCAAATTACTACCATTTTTGTTATATCTTAATGTTTATTTTTATAAATTTGTACCAATTCATTTTTTATCAGTTTTTATTGTTGTCTGTCAAATTGTTTTTTCTACTTTGTTATATGTTTAACATGTAAAAGGCTCACGCCGTATACAAGTGATAAATAAATAAATAAATAAATAAATAAATAAATAAATAAATTATTTTTTGTTTTTGCAAAAAATCACTTCTGGCAAAACCGGTACAATTTAGCCAACCTTCCCCTACGTATTAAATTAAAAATATGTGAAAATATTATGTAATGTATGTATGTATGTATGTTTGTAATTTTGTATATTTAACTAATGAGTCTGAATGGGATTTAAAATAATTTCAGAGGCACGTACTGGTATTTGGTTATAATTAAGCTGAAATTAAAAGCGTGACAATCTCAATAATTTAATTAAAATAAAACATCGTAAAATTTATATGTAATAATTATAATCATAAAACGTTGGAACGAACATACTAACACAATTTTAATTTGTTTAACACTCAAGGGCACACGCATGTTTTTTCCGTGGTAGAAAATCGCTTGAAAAAAGGAGAAACAGAAAGCCTAAGACAGACAGGAAAGAAGAGAAGAAAATAAGGCAAGACGTACCTACGTTCAAAGATAGACAAAAGTGACCAAAGAAGTAAGAGATTAAGTGTCGTAATATGAGCCATAAAGTATTGGTACATAACATTTTTGTCTCATTTACTCCTTAAATAAAAGAAGGGAGCAAACAACGTTTGTTTGTTACGTCTCGATACTATGTATATAATGTCTACTACAAATTGTTAATTATAAAAAAAACTGATGAATGTACACTTTGATACTTTCATAATTTTGACGAATACCTGAATGCAGTATAATAAGTTATTTGGTTTGGAAACAAAACACTTTTGCAGCTACTTTGAGTTCATTTTTTGTTCAGTACATATTATACATAACGGAAGAAATCACTTCATAGTGATAATCTCGTCACTGCATATCGTCCTAGTATTTTAAATTCTAAATTTTTAATTGTTTTATTTAGTTTTTCAAATTATTATTATTTTTTAACACTGTTATATTATAATTATAATTTGCAAAAAGAATAAATAAATGAATAACAAGGGCACTGTTTACGCACTTTTATAAATGTATCTTTTTTGGTATTTTGGAGTTTGTTTCGCAAATTCCTTTATAATTTCTATTTCGAGTAAAATATGTGCAAAAGACTTAAAACACCATAAAGTAAAACTATTTATTATAAATACTTAAAGGGTACTATCAAATTCCAAAAACATGACTTATAAATTCTATCTAAAAATTAAATTGTTTACATAGCATTGTGCGACAATGAGCACACAGCGTGTCACGGAATGTTAAAACATAATTACAATATTAGGTACGTATGTAATAGGGAATTAAATCGTTTGGGTGATAAAATAAATAGACGGGTCATAATGATGTACTTTCATACATGTAACAATCTACAATCTAGATACATACCTATTTACATGGATTACGTAATAAAGGTCTCTTCGTATATACATAATTTAATGCTATATTTGGCAGGAACCCCTGCCGAGAACTCAACCTTAGATTATTATTCTTCTGTTTTTCTAAGTGCCGTCTCCACTGCGAAGATTGGCAATCATCAGGGCTATTACCACATTATCAACTGCGGCCCTAAAAAGAGATGTGGTGTCATTTTTTTAATCAATTTTTCAAATTGTACAACCAATTTATTCTAAGGGAAGTGTTTTTAAATCCCACGAACGCTGCACACTTTGAGGTATTCGTAGTTGAGTGGGTCTCAAGGTGGGATCTGCTACGTCAGACGGGTTCACTGCCTACTGAGTGGTACTATCGAAGATGCCAATTCTGGCTTAGTGGTACTGATGGGCTGTAGAGAGTTGAAAAAATAAATACATTGACACCCAAACGGATAAATAGGAGTCCGAAGACACCTGTTCCTGTGATAAACTCGCTCTCTGTATATATTTTTTTAAGATATATCTGGGTTTTGTTATAAACCCAAATACAACCTTATACACCTTTCACAGTAAGCTACTAAAAGCTTGTGTCGTTATTGAATGATTGTATTTGATTCAAATGTATTTTATTGTAAATTTTGATATTGTCAATAAAGAAATTAGTAAATGAAAACTAGAAGTTTTTCTAGATGCAGTATTTCACTAATAATTCCACTCATGAAAGAATCTATAATGCATTTTAAAAATCTATTATTTGAATTTACATTCGCACCTATGTTGGAAGAAATTTTAAAAAAAGGAATAGGTTGACACTTTTAAATAAACTGAAAGCTGGATAAAGGTTTTAAGCTTTTGATTTTCATCTCCTAATAAAATAATATTTTAAACTGTGATAAAAATCGTCAGGTAATCCGAGCCCCATTATAACACATCAAGTGAACGAGATAGATAGTGTAAAGAAGCTCACATCAAGTGTTCTCAGCAAATATCCATCTGAGGAGTCCTTAAGATAAAAAGGATAAAAACATAGAGAAGTTGAATATTTTCAGTTTTTTCTTTGAAAATTTCCTCATCTATTATTAGAAAGAGTCTTTAAATTCCTCTTGGGGAACTTATGGAAACACTGAAATTGTAGCTTTGTGATGAATTCTTAACATTTTTTTTCGAACGTCGCAATCGCGATGTTATCAATGGAACTTTGCATATAAAAATTAATAGACCTTTGTTCATAATAAAGTAAGGATGGAAATAAACATACGTTCTTAGTTTTTTACCTATTTATACGTTTTAGCATAAACCATAAGTGGGTTAACCAGACGATTAACTTTTCAAAATTACAGATTGTCAACTTAGTTCTATAAAAAATGGCATGTTCTTAGAACGCTGTCAATCATTGTTTTGGTTCTAAAAAGACGAAATACATCTCTCCCGTTGTAAATAAATATTATAATGGAATAAAAAATTGAGTATTTTCATTTTCATATTTTTTTGTTACTTTTATATCAATAGGGTGGGTGAAATATGTTTAAAAAATATTGCAAAACAAACACATGCACAGGTATTAATCCGTAGATGAAATAATTATCAAAAAGAAAAAGTGAAGTCGATAATATATTTTATAGTAATAATATACCTTATAAATAATTTACAAAAATTAGATTTACCGGTTAATTTGTACCTAAAAATTCAAAAATCTATTATAATAAACACTTGTAATATTGTTAGAAAGTTTCTGCACACAGATATTTCAGGCACAATGCTGGTATTTTGAACCCGCGTTCTGAGCCTAATCCTTTAAAATCCTGTATATCTGAATTTTTCCCGGTATTAGACTGTTAAGTTTTTGTGTGACCGTGACTGATCATAATTATGGAGACTTATCTGGTTGTATAATGCTGAGAAGTGTGGATGGCAATTCTGCTGCCGAGTTAATAATTGATTTATTTATTTTTTTAAATATAAACACAATAGGCGTGCTTATTGCATGCAAGCAATCTCTTCCAGTAAACCTGTGTATTAAAAGTGTAATTATGTAACAAAATTATATTTAAAAATTAATTATTAAAAAAATATATAGATATGAGTATCTCGGTGTATAGATATTAATTAAATAACGTTCTCGCATAACATTCATCCTTCATCTATCTACATATTGTTTTTATGAAAGGAAATTTTATATAGAAACTAGGTTATAAGCAGAACACCTTTGGGATTTTATTTTACTTTCAAAATATATGATAAGAGTTTGAATTCCTTATACCTGTAGAAATATTTTTCCAGATACTAGCAGCATGGACGATGAAAAAAGATGAACAGAATTCATTGAGTGATGAGGAATTTCCAAGAGTCGATTATCTTTGGATCTTAATAGAAATCCGTGGGAGAGAAAATCGTAATCATTGTTATCTACAATTTATTGTATAAGCTGTGTTTATTTAAAATGTCCATGTCAGGTCAAATATAAAAATAGTAAAACAATTTTGATAACTCTTGAAAAGTCTGTTTTTAATTGGCAGGTCTTTATAACCAACCTAAGAAGTAGGTACCTATATATTTTTTTTTTATTTATTCGAACAAAACACGGCATTAATGCCTTTTACAATACAAAACAAATTAAACAATTTTACACACCCTTCAAATGTAAAAAAATATATAAAAAAATACAGGTAAATTCATACTCAGTCCGTATTACGAAGCCTCACAGAACATTCTGTATGGAGATCTGCTCATGTCGGAGGATTACTCGATGCGGAGACAAAATAGTCGATGAAATGAGGGCACAAGGCAGAGTTGAAAATCCGTCGGATATGATGAATCCGCTTGTCATTCTGAATTTTCTTGAGCTATTAAAGTTTACATTTATTTTCTTTTAAAATTATTATTATTATAATTATTTTCACTCTTGGTACATTGATGTACATATATCCGACCAAGGATTTTGTTGTCTTAAGTCTAAAAATATATATGTTAAGAAATGTCGGTTTCCACTTCAAGAGAATCTTGACAGGTTTCAAAAAATAGAAGCAACGTCTCGAAAATGAAATTTGTTTGGAAATAAAATGTCTTAGAGGGATTATATAAAGTAAGAACATACATTGTTTAAGCTATAAATAAAAAATCATTCTTCAAAATAAAATAAATACACATTTTTGATCTTTTCTTCCTTTTTGACTTTTAAAAACTTGAGGTGGAAACAAGCTTATTCCATTTTAAGTGTATCTATGCACTGAGAAAAATACTAACAAATTTTCACAACGAATCATTAGTACGTACTATCAGATTAAGACCAGAGATAGTACAAATGATTCATTAGTACGAATCAATAATATTAACTCTTCGCCAACAAATCGTTGGTAAATTTACCAATGATTTGTTTGCGAAAAGTAAATATTATAGATTCATACTTACGAATCGTTTGTACTATCTCTAGTCCTAATCTGATAGAACGTACCAATGATTCGTTGTATTTTTCTCAGTGTGCTATTTGAATCACTTTTTCATAATAATGATATTTTTAATGCTCAAATTTCGTTATAACAAGAATGGTGCATGGTGAAAGTGGATCACCTTGGCTGCCTAGGAAATCATGGTGAAATAATAATGACAAGTATAATTATAGCCAAATGCAAGAGATTAAAACAAATCAAGAGCTTTCCAACCTACTCCACTTTGGCGAAAAAATAATATAAAATTTATTGAACTGATATTCAGGGGGAATATTTTAGTTTATCAAAGCTCCATGTTCATATTTCTATCTTTCTTTCTCTCTTTATACTCTTACGCAGTTTCCCAAGTGGAGTGAGCAGACAGGAAAAGCCAAATCAATCTATATTTAAATACTTCTCTCGCGTTCTCCACATTCATGTAATTTCTTATACGTGTTGATACGTCGATTTCTCTTACATAACAATCAAACGATATTAAGAATTCGAGAATGTGATCAAGCCACGAAGTTCCCGAACGTCCGCGCTTTCTCAAACTACTTCTTGACTCAAATTAACACATTCTCTGCGTCATCCTTTCATAATTCATTCGCTCGAATGACCGAACCATCGCAATTTATTTACACGCATACTTTCCACAACACTCGTCTCGGATCTCCTCATTTTCTTAATATCCCTATTCCTCACTCTATCACGCAACAGATTCATAGTGTTAATGTGACGTGTTTAAATGGAAGAAATCACTATATACATCTTGCCACTGCATATCATCACATTTTTTCTAATGTAAACTGCTCTGTTGATTTGGTTATTATGAATGATGATGTGCAAGAAGAATAAAATAAATAAATAAATTAAATAAATAATTTAAGATAAGAAAATCTTGTTGCTTATTTCTAAATTTATTTTATTAAATTTTATACAAGGGACCAACAATATTTTTCATTCGATTGATTATAAACACTAGTAAAATATATCTGACATAATAAGAGAAGGTTAAAGGAAGACCTTCGTAAAATATAACGAAGATAACATCAGTTTATCTTGTTCCTTACTCGACATAATTCCAATAAAGAGATGGTCTAGCTATGAGGTTAAAGAGGTTGTTCTGACCACATATTTAAGGAATTTTCATAGCAAAAGACCGCAAGGACCAGACATTATCCTTGACCTTCTAAAATTAAGCAGAATTTATAATATTAAATATTTAACCGAACATATACTACTACTATTATACCATCACGACATATCTCGCAAGTGGGGTAGTCAGCGGACCAAATGTAGCGGTAGCGGTAGTCCTCTCCATGCTAATAAAAAATAAAAGATATTTAAAATGGATAAAAAACCTCAATCCGAATTGTAGAAAATTACTTACTTTATAGTGAGGTTAAACAAATGCCAATCTATTACAGGGTACTCGAAAACTTACAGAGAAGAGTGGAGATCTATTTTTTTACCAAAAGCTCCAAATACACTCAAATCAACAGCTTTTCTAATTATTTTTTTTGCACTCTTTATCTCGGTGTTCTATTTCTTCCGTCATTATTTTGACACTAAGCGTTTTTTGCGCCACTTTTAACTTTAATGTTTCATGTGCGGAACTTGCAGAGATCTGAAATAATTATAAGATCCCAAAATGATTGCATCTATGGTTTGCATTAAATATTTCTCGATTGGTGGACCTTATTGCGTGACAGTGAGAATGGCAAAATTTATTTATTTATTTATTTATTAAACTTTAAACGGCTATTGCCTTTTTTAAATACAAAATAAAATCCTAAATTAATACATTTTACATCAAAACATATCATTACTCTACTCTCCATACAATTTAACATGTATACAAGAAGAAAACAGTTCAAAAATATCAGCAAAAAATTGGTGAAAGTAGTCAATGAACTCCAAAAAAGATCACTTAAACCAGCCTAGAGCCAATTCATTAGCAATGGAATGCCTTTCTCATTTCTTCCAATTATTTTTGTTGTTTTAGTAAACATGTGAATAATAATTCTTATTAACAGCAATGTACACATATGTATGAAGATAATATTTGTGAATTCAGAGAGAAATAATTTGCACATGTGGGCGGTAAGTCTAATTATCTTAAATAAAAACCATTTACTCTCAAATTAATTTTATTGGGCAAACAGCTGATAGACATTACGGTTCAGATTAAAGGTGACATTGAAAATACAACTGAATTTAATTAAACGTGGAGGTAATTGCCCCCATACCTACACAGAAAATAGGTATATATTTATTTAATTTTATCTATACTCATCATCGCCCCCAACGCTCCTCTCGGGAGCACAGGGCAGAAACCAGCCTCCTCCATTCAGAGCGTCTCTGTGCCAATTGCGTCACCTCTTCCCACGAAATTCCTTGCGCTCTGATATCGTTGTCATAGGGACGGTGTATTGTGAAAGAGGGACGCCCGGGCCTACGGAACCCCTGCGGACGGAAGAACAGTGCTCTTTTTGGCCAACTATCATTGGGCATTCTCAAAACATGTCCCAACCAGGACCATCGTCTCACTTGTATTACGGAGATTACAGGTCTCTGCTGGGTGCGCCGGCGCACAGCATCATTTGTAACATGTTCATACCATCTGACATCCAAAATCCTTCTAATACACTTGTTTTCAAAGCTTAGTATCTTCCGCTCTTGAGCCTTGGTTAAGTGCCAAGACTCGCAGCCATATAGAAGGATTTCGATGATGCTATATTATCTATACTATCGAGGCATTTATCGCATGAGGTAGCCAGCGGAAAATGTATACGTTATAAACATGCAAATCGTCCTCTCCAAGCTGATAAAGGTTAACAAACTTAGAATCGGGCGCATGTATCATCGATGAATTGGAGCAGAACCCAAATACATAACCTTATACACTTTTCACAGTAAACTAAAATCTTGTGTCTTGTGTAAATGAGCAAATTTTTTGTTAGTTACATCAGTTATTTTAATCGTAGAGCAATTGAAGGGATTACAAGTTACTCAAAACTCATAGAAAAGATTGGGATTGATGATTAAAGTTCTTTAGGCATTGATCTCGTTCTCAGCATTAGCGAAGTTGCTAGTTATTGGAAGTGGACATGCAGTCAATTAAATCTTACGGAATCATTCGATACATTTGTTTAATTTTTATCACTAATTAAAACGAGGCCTTTGTCCAAATATGAACTCAAAACGACTGAAGAAAAATATGATAATATTCATATTTTTTAAAAGAATTAGGTATAACAACAAAATAATGTTTTGGAATTAAATATCTCGAAAATAAAGATTTATTTACGATAAAATTAATACAAATACGGAAAATTCAAAAGGATCAAAAGAGCAAGTAATCCAAAAGGTTAGTAGGTACCTATTGAATGGTTTGAATATCAAAAGTTTATAATGAAAAACTTAAATAAGATAAAAGGTACACATAAAGTTATATAATCTACTAATAATATTCAAATCTCGGTGAGAAAGGTCAAATCAATTGAAAGATTAAATATATTTCAGAATTATGGTCAGTTATTAAAAATAATTTTCATTATAAATATGGATGAACTGAATATTATTTTGTGGAGCTCTCAGCAAAGAATCGGTCTCCCACTATTTTTCGTAAGTTTTCGAGAATCCTGTAAAACGCAGGTTTTCGAAACAATAAAGAAAAATTTTCATCTTAAATTTTAAGATTTTCCACCCATCCTGAAAGTTACTTTTTGTTGTTGTTGGTAATAAAAGGACGGCTTGCGTGATTCTCTATTACATGCAACTGATATGCTGGCTACCACACTTGTGAGATATACCGTGGTGGTGTAGTAGTGGTAGTAATAGTATGAAATGAGTGGCCTGTGATCGAAGATAGATAAATCCGTTTATAGTATAACGTCAACAAGGCCCAAAAACTAATTGAATTTCGACTATTTACATACAATAAACTTGCAAGTCGTTCTTTCCGTATCAATAAAAGCTAAGAAATTCAGAACGGGTGGTACGGCTCATCACTGAACTGAAGATATTAAATGTTCTAAAACGTGATGTTTAATGAAGATCTGATGTTTTTTACAGGACACTCAAAAATTTACAGAAAAGTCCTTCTTTACCGAAGACTCCACGGCATTGAGTTTTTAATTTTTTTCTCAAGGCTGTAAACAGAAACAAACAAACTTAATACTTTAATTTTTTTACCACTTCTATCACCTTTCTCACAACTTACTACTATCCAAATACCCTACGCAAACATAATATTGTTAACTTAATGTTCCTACCCGACGTCGCCAGGGTTATTTCATGTCTGTTTTGATATAAATTATTTTAGAATAAAATTAAAATGTTAAATTAAAACAAAAATAAACATTATCATGTGCATGTGAATACTAAATAGGATTGACACGTGATTCCAATTTTGTGTTGCTCTAACATTTGTAATATTTATTTTTTGTACTGTGATATGTTAATACATGAAGATATTTTCCAGTAGTTTTCTTTCATATAAACCATTTACGATCACAACAAAAAAGTCGTTGATGGTGAATTGAACATTAAAAAAAAACGTTATGGCAACACGTGCCAGCGGAACTGTCATACAAACGTCACTTTCATACAAAAATACAATCCAAATTTCCGACTTTTCCGTTGGATTTTCCAAAAATTTTCTTTCATATAAACCGTCTCCTGATAATTACAGACATAACAAAAAAGAATCGGCCAATTCAGATAAGCCGTTTTCAAGTTATGGAGGAACATACATACATGGTCAACTCACTTTTATTTATATAGATTACGAACATTTCTATAAGGGTGACTATACTCGTACACTACAGGCAAGCATTCGTGTGCGCCATACGTTTAGAATTTATACGAGTAAGTGCAGTATGTTTTATTTTGAATGTGTATGAACAGTTTTATTATTTTTATAATAACGTGAAATATTCATGAAATATGCCTGATTTACACGATAATTGAACTTTTTATAATAACTTCCCCTTTCACGACACAAGCTTTTAGCTTACTGTGAAAGGTGTATAAGGTTGTATTTGGGTTTATAACAAAACCCAGATATAGGTATCTTTAAAAAAAAAAACTTGACATTAGTCGCTAAACTGCTAAGTCAGTCACTGCAATGATATTAAGTCACTTGCGAATGTTTACAGGTTACCGTTGAGTTTTAAGTTTGAATATCACGATACGTATATGTGAAAAAGTATTATTTTATTTAAAGATACTGCTGTTTGTTTCAAAATATTTATCACAAATCATTAATGTGATAAAATTTCTACACACTTGTCGCTACAAGATCATATTTAGAACCTAGTAAAATGTTAAATAAAATATATAAATCTTGTCCCAAAAATTCGGTTAACATAACCTACCTTCTTTTCAGACTTTTCAGACAGACTTTCAGACCAATATTTATTAATATTTTAATCTACATTTTTTTACAACCATACTTATTTGGATGAATATTATTTTTTGAAATTTTCATTTAAAAATTTAAGGTATCAAAACTGTTGTTAAAAAAATAACCAATACTCATATGAAAATAACAACCGAAAAGTATCCATGCATAGAAACTGCGATCACCGAAAATCAAAACTAAGCCTAGATACATTGGAATACGAGTGTTAGTGCGAGTACTACGGTCGTGTAAACCTTTTATAATATCATAATACATAACTATTGAAGTTGTTTACACTTGAACGCTGAAGTCATTACTAACAATAATAATAATAATAGTATTAGTAAGAGATTGTCATGTGTGATAATAATATAACATAGAACAATATAGGACACGAGAGAGCGTGATAACATGATTTTTAAATAACCTACAACACTGCTACGCCAGTTTGTATGTAAAAATAATATGTCACCCAATAATACTAACTACGATAATAATATACTTATTTATTTTTCTGTATGTTAAAGATAATACTATCTATATATCTACACTATCGATGCATATCGCTTGAGCGAGGTTGCCCGAGGACTTAATGAGGATATCATCACAAAAGTGGTGTAACCCACAATTTTCGTTGGTCACGGTTCTGGTGTAAAATACATTACTTACATTATGAACGTTCAATGCAATAGTGGAGCAAGTCACCTTTTAATAATAATTAAACCAAAGAAAATAATTTTCATAAAAAAAAAACAAAAGTTTAACAAAATTTAATTCCCCATTAACTTCTAAAGAAGTAGTCTGGGGTTACACTCTTTTGCACTGATAGCCTCAAGTGCATGTAATGAACATACAGACTATTCCTTTTGTGTCCTTAAATATAAGAAATACAGGATGGATGTCATATCTCATTGCTGAATTGAAGATGTGCAATGCCTTATACGTGATGTTTCATGAATACTTATCATTTACAGGAGACTGGAAAACTATAAAAAAAGTTAGAAATCTATTATTTTCCGAGGGCTCCACGAAGCAGGACTACACAATAAGAAAAATCTCTACATAAATCAAAATGAGAAAAAAACGCTTCAAAGGAACCGGGAACATAGGAAGGGATTAGGGGACGGTTTACACAATGTTACTCTAGGCTGGCTTAAGAGATCACTTTCGGTGTCCTTGGACAACGTTCACCAATTCCACCATTAAGCCAGCCTAGAGCCAATTCGTAAGCGTTAAGACGCCTTTCTCACTTTTTCCGATTACATTTTGCTCAATGTTACATTGTATAAACATGGTTCTCCAATCGAGATGTCTGATTGGTTATGTCATCTGCATCCAAATTCGGTTATCCATCGCCCTCAACGCTCCTCTCGGAAGCACAGGGCAGAAACCAGCCTCCTCCATTCAGAACGTCTCTGTGCCAATTGCGTCACCTCTTTCCACGACATTTACCGCGCTCTGATATCGTTGTAATAGAAACGGTGTATTGTGAAAGAGGGATGCCCGGGCCGATGGAACCCTTGCGGACGGAAGAAGAGTGCTCTTTTTGGCCAACTATCATTGGGCATTCTCAAAACATGTCCCAGCCAGGACCATCGTCTCTCCTTCGGAGATTAACCGAATTAGAACCATCGTCCTAATTCAGTTAATCAATGAAAAAAATTGTAAATATTCTAAGCATTGACTGAGAGTCGTTATTACCCATATTTATCCTATTAACAATGTTTAAAATCACTGAATTGATATTTCTTCCAACTATTCATATTCTTACAATATCAGGATAATGACGTTCGTCGGTAATTGAGAAAAACTTGCTCTAATCCCAAGAAAATGTATATTGACATAATTTGCACATTTATAATAGTGTCATAGTACGGGAAAAAAAATCACATATTATTATTATCATATATATTATATTGAACACATTATTGGTACGTGATTATTTCGTCGTTACAACATTCTGAAGATTTTATTAAGTACACAATAATAATAATATCGTATCATTCTTCTTCTTTAATGACACGTCGTTAAATACTTTTCTCTCCGTTCTCTCGTAAATGGGATACGGGATAACCAATAAGAGTCCCAAAATCTTTTTCTACTTTCGTCAGAAATTCTCGTAACGTAGATACTAAATATGTGTAACACAAGAGGTGACCAACTTGTTTTACATTTACTGTGTCGGTGTTAAAGTAGAAGAATTCCACAATGAAATTATGAAACAAATGTTAATTTCTACTATTACTGAGAGAGACGTTATTAATTGAAGGACGTCGATCGCCTCACTAGGCGTCCTTGAAATCGACAATGAACTGATTGGTAATGTTCTTGAATGACAAGAGACATATCTCTCAATTAAAATCAAAATAGTACAAAAAACATTCGTTTTTTTAATTTTAACTTTTTCTCAATAATTTTTTTTTTTAATTTGGTGAATAAATTTGAAATACTCCTCAATCTCTTTGATTTTGATGAGGAATATTTTCAGTGAAATGAAAGATATGGTCATTTTTGGTAAAGTATATTTTGTGACACTCAGAATGTTTGTATTTATTATCCATTTTTCAGAAGTGAGAACCTTTTTTGTACGTCTCATATTCAAAATAACTATCCCCCCCCCCTCCATCACCAAGTTTTACTTGATTATATCCTCGATTTCGTTAAAGAATAATTAACAAATTTGTTTGATTAGGTTTCAAATATCAAAAAGGAGGTCCGAATTCCAAAAAATACGATAAGTGGATGTTTATCAAGGGAGTATAGAATTACAAAATAGTGGAGTGTCCTTTTAAAAGGAGAACGGTTGGTCACCTGATTATAATATGTCAAACATTTCGGAATTCTCTGTAAAAATGTAGGTATATAGCGTAGAGTAACTGATCTGAAAAAAGTAGAATCAGTCAGAATTGGTGACTCAAGGTGAACTGAGAAATATGTATTTGGGATTGTAGCGTAGAGTGGGTTAGAGAATTAAGGCGAGGTGGTTTGATGATGTACAGCCGGTGGTGATTTGATTCAGGCTGGTCAACAGAGGAAATGTGAGTAGGTATATGAGCGATTGTTGTAGGCTATAGATGGACGAAAAAAATTGAATACAGATTTTATACCTGAACGGCTAACCATACTCTCAAGTAAGAAGATAAAAGCAAAGATAATATTTGGAATATGATCATAACACCTAATCAAAAGGTCAGCTGCCGTGAAATGGAACAGGAAATGTTCCAATTTAATGAGAGACACAAAACAACCTGGAGAAATGAACGCTTAGAATATTAAGCAACTTTTTTATTTTGTTATTTTGCTGGATTCTCTCGACTGGTAGATCTTATTAATTGTTTCGTAGATTACCCGGCAAAGATTGGTCTTTAATTTTTTTTTATAAGTTTTCGAGTGTCCTATAAAAGGCACGTCTTCGAAAAAATAAAGTTATTTAGCGTTGTGGTATACAAACTATCCTAAATGTCTTCATTTTTTGTTGACACGGTATGCTTGTATTCTGGAAACATGGTTCTCCAAACGAGATACCTTCTACTTATGTTGACAATCTAGGACGCAGCGCAGAAGTAGTAGCTATGCAACAAGCTCAAAACAACAAAGAGTAAAAAATATACACTCTCAAAATACAAGTTGTCCTCATTTAACATTAATTAACTTCTTGGTTCCCAAAAAAAATATGTAATTTTTTTTTAAAAGATATATCTGGGTTTTGTTATAAAAAAACCATTGCATACTAATATAATATTTGTCTACTATATAATATTGTTGTATTATTGTTTTATTATTGAATAAATAATAATAAAAAAAAAAACAAATACAACCTTATACACCTTTCACAGTAAGCTACTAAAAGCTTGTGTCGTGAAAGGGCAGTTTGCCGGCACCTGGTATCGAAACCCGGACCTTGTTTATGAGGCCGAGATTATACCTCGAGGCTACCGACGAACTCAAATTCTTCAGATTTCTTCATATAAGTTTATAATTTTTATAGGCCTAGAGAATTAATTTTAGTCCTGGCTGGGTCATGTTCTGATAATGACGATGATAGTAAGACGAAAAGAGCACTGTTCTTCCGTCCGCAAATGTTCCATCGGCCCGGGCGTCCCTTTTTTCAATACACCGTCCCTATGACAACGACATCTGAGCGGAGGGAATGTCGTGGGAAGAGTAGAGTACGCAATTGGCATAGAGACGCTCTGAATGGAGGAGGCTGGCTTCTGCCCTGTGCTCCCGAGAGGATCGTTGGGGCGATGATGATGATAAAATTATATAATATCGATGTCTAGAAATGGTTTTTATTATTGTACAATATAATGTGTATAAGTAAAAATGATTAAAAAGTGATTATTCATTTCAGGCATTCACAACGGTAGTGTTGTTACTATTTACAACAAAGAAAGTTGTATTAACTGATAAACACGACATTCGTGCGTTATATGCTCGATTTACTATTTTATTATTGACTCTTTTGTAATATAAATAATTACTGAGTAAGTATAAAACTATATTTGTATCATATACGTGAGTATAAAACTGCATTGGTAACGGGAAATCGAAAAAAAAACACTATTTCGTTAACTAACACAAGGTTTTAGTAGCTTACTGTGAAAGGTGTATAAGGTTGTATTTGGGTTTAAACCAAAAACCCAGATATATCTTCCATCTTAAAAAAAACTTCCACGTGACTTTGTTATCTAAGCTTACTAGTATGTGGAGACCCTCGACTCCATTTTCAGGCGATTAGAAGAAAATTATTCAAGCCACTTTTCTTCAATCGTCTTAAGATGGAGTCGAGAGTCTCTGAATATTAATAAGCGTAGACATAATAAAGTCACGTGAAGTCTAAATAGTGTGTTTTTTTTTAATTCACCTTGAAATAGATTTCCAACAAACACCTTTAGTCAATGACAACAAAATTTTCCATTTGTGACAATCATTTATTTATTTTTATTATTTATAATACATTGGTATAATGTATCATAAAATTATAAGTTATTAAATTCGATGCACTGTGGGCGAGTTAATCGCTAGGTTGCATATTATCTTCTTTCCAACCCGGATATGTAAGAAATAAACTATATTTTTCACACACACGTATGTACAAAACTGTATTTGTAACATATACGCAAGTAAATATATTTATAAATAAATACTATTTTCAACAAGTATAAGATTATACATTAAACCATTTGTAAGTAATATTTTTTTACATACCTATACATAAATATATAACTGTAGGTGCTAGTGGCGTATACATATATAAGTACATATAACTATATTTGTAACATTATACGTAGGTTCCTAAGTTTAAAATATTATTTTTGTAACACATAATATAACAATAAGTAATATTCAAAAGAGTAAACACAATATTGTTACAATTTTAGTATATGTACCGCCGAAGCGATTCCAAGTAAATATAATAGACAACCTTGATTATGTAAATATTACTTATATAAATAACAAGGGTCTTATAGATAAGATCGTATGTAATTAATTTGAAGAGTTCAATCCCCGAATATAAAGGTATATTCTCATACTGAAATCTTACTGAAAACCAATGAAAGTCACATCTTATCGGATCTTTTTTCAGATTTTTTAGACGTGTCTATTTTTATGATTATTTTAATAGAATTTCACCTTTGAAAAAAAGATAGGTAGATTACCATATTTTCATTGATTTCTAGGTAACAACTTTTTTAATTTTATTTTTCATACACACTCACCATATCAAAATCTTACTTATGGATGATTGTAGGTCAAGGCTGGTGTTAGTTTTGTCCGAAAGCTGTAATGGTCCCAGTAGAATGTGATGGCTTTGCAATGATAAAGGTAATAAAAATATTCCAAATATATGATTAAAGATATCATTATGAACAAAAAAATCATGCTTCATACTATTTTGAGATGTATAATAACCATTGAAAATATCTATCTGCGCAGACGTGCTGAGTTTGGAAACCTGCTGCGCATATGGCATACAAATCTGAATCAAATATTTAGTAGTCAGTGCGCAGGTCCAACGAACTGTCATATCAATTGGAAAAAGGTTAAGTTTGAATTTCGAATATTTAGAAGTCAAATTTAAATTTATCGTAAAATCAGTTTAAATATGTTTCGGTTATATTGAAATACATTTTGATTAATATTTACACCATAAGTTTTCATATTTTTTTTTTTTTTATGTAAATAAGGTAATCATGATAAGCAATTTGTAGGTTAAATAATATGTACATAAGTTAAAACATTTAATTAAAATAAGTGAATTTAAACTTACCATAAAAACGGAGATCAAAGCAGTAGTTTGTATTCCAATTTCCTTAATTACTCCACAGTCTGATGTGATCACAAACAACCTTATTATATAATACAATTAATTACAACATATAGATACTGAACATCGCTACGTGATAAAATTATTTTCAACATTCTCTTTTATAAGGTTAGATTAATATTTAATTAACTAAAACTTACACCATTAACAGTTAAATGTTATTAACGAACTTACTGAACTTTAATTTTCTTAAAAATCCGGTCACTTTTCAGCAGCCTTACATGATTGAACGAATTTTATATTTCAGATTCGAATATATATATTATATTATTATAAGCGATACGCCGCTCAACAACATCGCGATGTATTGTTATTTTTACGAATTTCTTTCCCGTTTCATTTCAAGTATTATTACACGTTGTATTAGTAATAGTTCTAGTATAAGCACTTCACGATTACAAAAGTGTGACAAGAAGTGATTTACCTTTTGAGGCGTGCTTAATTTGAGGTTGATATTGTGTTGTACTGCCACCGTACAACGTGTATGTTATTATTATTGATAGCGAGGTTATGTTGGCAATGTATGCCAGTAAGGGGTGGGTTTTAGCTTTATACGTAATATGCGTACGTCTCCCATAACGGCTGGGGGGTAACTGAATAGTATCAGCAGCGACTGCCCGGGTTTCCTCCCGCAACGCTTACCCAACCTTCCCTGACCTACCTCGCCTAACGAAACCCCCGATGTTCGGAGGCATTTTCCATCCCCATGTGTCGTAATAACTGAATGTAAACCTGAAACCAGTAAAATACAACTTTATCAAAAGATCTTTTCCTCAGAATGAAAACCAATTTCTATATTGATACTACTTTACCTCTTTTTATACTTTTTGTATTTTTTTGAAATATGCATAATGCGCAAGGAAATTTTCACTGGCTTTTTCTTTTCTAACGTCAAATTTAGGCACGTGAAGTTCGCACTTTAAGAAGAAAAACCATTTTTTTTATTTTTTATCATCCTTATTAAATTTAAATAGGGACATACCTATACTATGACTTATAACTAAACGTTTAAAAAAAAATGTAAGATTCAAATTAATATTTTTTTTACATTCACCATAAGGCGAATCATTATATATTTTATATATTTTTTTAATTAACAATTCGCGTTGCCAGACTTTAACATGTCGTGGGGCCTAAAATGGCCACATTAAGCAATTCATCTACATAATTAATCTTCCCGAATTGCCAGCAGATCCGTAGCAATTCCTCTAATTTTCGTAAAATTGTCTCGATTGTAAGCGATTTACCCGCAATTCATTTCATCAAATGAATCATATTCGGTGAAATGTTGCCGTTAAATCGTTTTACATTTCCTAATATGATTCATATAAAGTAGCCTTTTTAGCCCCCTTGATCATTCATAAACGAGGGGATGCTCTTTAAACAGAATAGAATAAAATGGCCTTTTACATGTCGAAGATTTACATACATAGTTCAAATTATGTACACAGCAGCATAAAGAGTAAGGATAAAGCAAATTTTTATGAAATTTTGATGAAACAATGAAAAATATTACTGTTCTTCAATTAGATTACTTGTATATGTAAGTATAATTTTTTGATCGAATACTTTGACAGAATAATAAACAATGTACACTGTACAGTGTAAAAATACATTAATTTTATACATACATTACAACGTACTGAGGACAAGTTATCGCAGCACTGCGATATCTTCCAACTACCATGGGATACCTAAATAAATAACTCTTTATTAATAAAAATAGTACTCCGTGAACACTTCACAAAAATCATGGGCAATTTACAAGCTTTTATCCTGCAAGCAATATCTTCCAGCTAACCAAAGAAATAGCTGATATTATGTACACAATGTACGAGTATATAATTATAATGCAATATTAAATTTAATCATAAATACAGTCTTAGTCGCGAGTGGAAAATTAAATATGTTTTAAATAATGAATACTACAAATGAAAGATTAACGCACAAGAAGGAACTTTTTGGGAAAAATCAATCATTATTTAAATAAATACTATGGTTTGGACATGTTGAGCGAATGCACGATTTAAGGATGACGAAGAGGATGTATTTAGAGGGTATCTTTTCCCGGATTATTTTTGTTCCCGGGAAACGGGAAATTTTAAAATGAATTTCCCGGGATTACCGGGAATCCCGGGAAATTCATTATTATATTTATAAATATTCAATTTTCAACAAATTTGGTATAAAAACTCTCATAACTTGTTGACCCTTGCAAACATTTTGATTTGATAAAAAAAAATCAAATTTTTGTTACCAATATAAGTAATTTGCTTAAAAAAAACTAAATAGCTGACTGACGAGATTTATTTAGGTACTCTATGTTATATCAAAATAAAAATTGTTTACAAAATACATAAACTTTTAATTTTTGATCATCCTATCAAGCAAAAAAATGTTATGGATTTTGGCAAAGCTTTTTAAAGATTTTTGACTTTAAAAAATGAGAAATTTCGACAAAAAAAGATTTTTTATATCGGTTAATATCCATGAATAAAACAAAAAAAAATGACAGTTGGCTGCACTAATATTTTTAAGAACTTTCTAACTTTTCGAAATATGTAAAAAAAAAACATGAAAAATTGTAGGATTCTTATACATTGTCGGCCAAACACACCTCCGATTTCGAATTATATTTAGAATAATTATGCTTCTTTCAAACGAATACATTGAAGCTATAATTAAGTTTTTTTTTTAAAGTATAACACTTATATTGGTAATTAATATTATTTTTCATATTTTCATATCAAAATATTCGTCAGCTTCTACAAGTTTATCACGACTATTACAGTTAACTAAACAAAGATTTCGGTATCGGTATGGCAATCTGCATGACTAATAATTTGTATTTTTTCCCGGGAAAGGATTCGTTTTTTTCCCGGGAAACGGGAAATAAAAATTAGAAGGTTTTCCCTAGAATTCCCGGGCGGGAATTCCCGGGAGTAACCCTCTAGATGTATTTATTTGCAAGAGGGGGTGTTAGGAAGTGCGGACGTCTAAGAACCACGTGGATCAAATTCTCTAGGACAGCCGCATGTTGAGTGAGAGAAATTGGCGTGAATGTATGTGAAACTGGGTGAATGCAGAGGAAGCGCAAAAAATTAAGTAAGGACAGATCTATATGACGTTCCGTTCTCTCTGCCAACCCCACCTGGGACACGGTGTGAGGGTATGGTATAGTAGGGGAGTTTTTAAATAGACTTAATATTCTTATTTAATTTTATTTATAAATACACAGTATACCTTGATATTACAACAACAAAACAATATTACACATAGTAAAATGCTCCCTCCATAAGCAACCAAATGCTTGTGCGGAGGGACTTTATAAATTTTATCTCAATATAAGACTAAGAAACAGATGTGCACATACAGTACACAATACTTGCGAATATTTATAAACAGTAGTTTATTTATGTACGTGTAGGTATGTTGTTTCAAAGTTTTACAATAAATTTCAACTTCTTGACCGGAATAGAGTTTGGTGCTGGTCAGTTGGTTAAAGAAAAAAAACTTGACATTTCTGTTTCGGGTTAGTTGTTGTGCTTTTCTGTACATTTGTTAGTATTTGATTTTGTAGCAGATAATATTTTAATGTCAACATCTTATTCCCCTTAGAGTTTTGCGATAAAATGGTCACCAACATATTGAGTATGTCAACAAGTTATTAAAAATAACTTCACTACACATTATAATGCATTTAATGCATACTTTATTTAAACACCTTTGATAATGGGTTCAATTTTGAATGTATTGATATTTTTCGGTCTTATATGTTTTAGGAAGTCTCTCAGACCATCGAAAATCTACTACTACTATACCATCACGGCATATCCCACAAGTGGGGTAGCCAGCAGATCAGCTGCATGTAAGAAACATGCAAACTGTCCTCTTCGTGCCAATATAAAATCAAGATATTCAGGATGGGTGGCAAACCTCATCGCTGAATTTAAGATGTAAAATATCTTAATTTTTTCGAACACCTGCCTTTTACAGGACACTCAAAAACTTACGCAGAAGAGTGGGAGACCAATTCTTTACCGGGTGCTCCACGGGAAAAGGGCGGAAAATAACCTATTTTTGTTATCAATTGCGTGGTTTGGGATCGAAAGTAGACAAATCCAAGAAATGTTCTTTTTTTAAATAAATAGGGTGGAAATATTCCTTCTCTCAAAATCTATAAATTTTAAAAGAAAAAAAAGGAGAGAAATAAGTTTTTATTGAATACAGTTACAATTAATTTTTGACCTCTGCTAACATTTTAGTTCAAATAGACACCTATGTCCAATTTCGATTCCAAGCCACTCAATAGTCATTGGACCGTTACACCAACAGCGTATAAAAAATCGTTTAAATAACTCACAAAACTAAAATTAGGATATTGCAGGAGCCGTTTGTTTCCTGTCAGTGATCCTGTTACGAACATTTAAGATTGAATGTATTTATCTATCATTTTATGTATTTAAAATATTTCAGCATTTGCCACGACTATCGTAGCCAGAGGACTGCCTTTACGTTTTAAATATTGTATCCTCTTTGCACTTTTACAAAAGGCATCTTGGATAAAGGGTTGGCTGGAAGAAATCGCATATGCGATAAACCCGCCTTTTGGTAATTTATTGGAACAAAAACTTGTAAACTGTATAATATATTGATGCCAATAAAGTTTTATTTATTTATTATTTATCTATTATAAAGCTGCATGTATTTTAATAATAATAATAAAAAAACTAATATTCTAGTACGTATTTGTTGATCTGCATTTTAGATTGTTTCCTTTCTGGTGATAAAACATCATTGATTATTTAAATCAATTGTTGAAGGGTGTTTGTGTTCACACTGTGAAGAGTACTCTTGAGAATGCCCATTGAAGTGGGCGAAAACGTTAGAGTTTGAATAAATGTGGTGGAAATTATAACAGTGTTTTGATTGTTTTATAAATATTGATTATTTAAATTATAATTAACATTTTTTTATTTTATAACTGACATTTTAATCTATTATAGACTAATTCTTACGACATTTCAACTGTTGACTAAATTTCTTTTGATATTTAAAATATTTATACCATTTCTCATAGATTGTTTTTCTTTCTTCTATCTACTTGACATCTCCAAACTTAATTTTAATTTAAATTCTTGACAAATGGCTAAACATTTCATTGACATTCTATACTATTTTATGATTTGACTAAAATTATTGATATTTTGTATTGGTTCCCATCTATGTTTTTGTTTTTCGACAGTTTTTTGTTCTTATCTTGCTCCAGCAGCGTTTGTTGATGAGAAATTTGATTTGTATGTTTTTTTTGTATATTTAAAAAAAAAACATTTAAAAGGCTCACGCCATGGAATTGTAAAAAAATAAATAAATAAATAAATTATTGTCACCTGTTCGGCAGGATTTGTTTTTTTTTATCGGTTTCTATGGATTTACTATAGTGCCAATAATATCTATAGGTGTATAATGTTGTTATTGTAAGTATATCCGTATGTATGTTGCAACTATGATGTACAGTTGAATGTAAGATGTATATCTTATTATAAATTGTAATTTTATATCAGATGTGAAATGTATTTTTTTAAATTTTATTTTGTAAAAAGCATAAGCCGTAGGTATATTTAATAAATTAACATCATAATGAATGAATAAAATAAATCCAAATCATATAAACACTATCATCTCATAATTTTGTATTTAAAATATTACATATTGAAACGTAAAAATCAAATAAATATATTTATATTATTTCTGAAGTACGAGTTATTTTGTTGTTTTGTCGTTGAATTCGTGACTATCATTTGTCAAACAAAATGATTCATGTTATTGTAATCCATAAAATATTAGTATACTATCATTTTGAAACAAATATTTCATCCGTCTCCGACTTAAGATATGTGTGTTACATTATAAATGTTTCGATTACTTACTAACTGTCACCTGCTTCAACTGTCAATAATATTATATTGACGTCTGTCATATTAGTTTGTTACGTACAATGAAATCGAAAGGAAGAGCTTATGAATAATATGGAAAGCCGTCTTATTAATAAACCTAGATCAACTGAAGCAAACAAACAACCAATCAACCACTGATCAGAACTGCCAAAATGTCATTTGTTTTTTGATCTGATCAATGGTTTATTGCCTAAGTCGATCCAATTTGATAACTTACCTACTTACTTATGCAGCTATTTCTGTCCACTGCTAAACATAAGCCTCCCCCATATGTCTCCAGGCATCTCTGTCCTGATCTTACTGCACCAGCGATTCTTTTAATGTCGTCTGACCAACGTGTTGGAGGTCTTCCTCTACTCCTTTTATCTTCACGAGGTCTCCACTCCAATACCCTCAAAAGATATTCAATAATAACTTAGACAATTTATGTTTGAATAAATGTCTAATAATGATTTTCAAAAAAAGAGAATTATAGCACATTCTGAACAAAAGAATCTTCATCCTTGGTAAGAACATCCATGCTACGAATTTACGAATCATGGTCAATTTTGTTCCGTTACGACGGTCCAACTGTACATATAAATAGCCAAGTCTACACACTAAATCGCCTCAACACAGGCATACGCCTAGTGAGGCTATCAAATATGTTAATTATGTTATGTTATGTTAAATATGTATGTAGAATGAAAATTAATAAATAAAAAAAAAAAAAAAAAATATAGCCAAAACAGATATGTAGATTATAAAGTCTTTTATATTAATTTCATCTTTTTGATTACAATTGGGTATGTTAGATTGAATAATTTTACTCTTTGCTTATTTTTTACTTCTGAACTTTAATGAAAATCTGAATTAAAAAATCTGAATGAATCTTATCATAAATAAAAGAATTTTCGAAGAAGATTCAAAGGTCTTTTTGTAGTTGATTTTTATTGACATCGTCTCTTCTGTTAAAAATAACAGATATGAATGAGTTGATAATTAATTTTTGCTCCACAAGAATCAATACTTGAGTAGATTGAAATTATAAGAACAAATCGCTCTGTAAAGATAAGATGTATAATTTCTCCTTGTGTTCCCAAAATAAATGTTGAAAGCGATAAAAAAAAACCAAACTTATCGCCATAGCAAATACCTATTTGATGTAATTGTAAAACTTTTTTAAGAATGATCAAATTATTATGTTAAAAATTTAGAAAGAAGTTGAGATTTTTATTACATAAAATTTCACACCATAATCGTTGAACGAGTATATCACGAAAAAATTAATGAATATTTTCCATGAAGTACATCGATTAGGCACTTTAAAAAAACCTCGCGTGAGCGCCATTACACTTCAGTATTTTTTATTCCTGAAAAAGTTTTCACAATCTGATGAATTGAGTTGGAATAGGCATCAAATGAGTATATATTTTCATGTTTAATATAAAAATGAGAAAAAGCTTGTTGAAGATTATTATTCTACCAGGCAAACACTAATGATGAAAACGCTTTTTATGCGATATTTAAATGAAAACAAAAATAAAGTTTAATGTAATTCACAATCACGAACTTCACGATTGTTAAGCCGTTGATTGTGTTTAATATTTCCAACGTGGATATTGGTTCTACACTTCTGAGGCGCTCTTAAGGTGATAGTATGGTTGCATTGTAGTTTAACATTACGACTGTTCAGTAAAAATAAATTTCGAAAATTTGCTGACAAATTGGTTTCATTTCTAAATGATTTCAGTTCAGCAACTAAGCTTGCTATTCATTCTGAATGCAAAACTAAACCTATCCACATTTTAAGACAGAGTTGTTTTCGAAGCTGTACCATAAAGGGTATGCAATTTATAAAAGCAAGAATGCCAAAGGGCGAGTTATTTTAGCCATCCTTACAGTCTGAAATATAATTTTAACATTTCTTACAAAGCCTTCATTACTCCCACATACAATTTAGATTCTGTTCTTTGGTACAAAGTAGCTTTGACTTTGCTTCAAGGCGAAAGCTCCTGGCAATACATGTAATTATAGTCTTACGATTGTGAAAATATCTGAATATGATATATTTTAATCAATCTTTGTTTATTTTCTCTTACTCTCATACCTAAGAGGCTACATTGTTCAAGAGGTTTTGCGATTTTCATAGAATTTAAGGACATTTTTGAAATTCATGGGTACACGTACAGTAATAAAAAGTCTTTGGACATTAATTTGGCCTCTGGTCCAAAAGAGAATATTGTTTGAATTGATAATTATGCTTGCTTGTTGCTTGTTGAAGTCTTATGTAAGTGATTGTTACGAGTATTAATATTTATTAACTATTTGTTTTTACGTTTGATTTGCAAGTAGTAACACACTACTTTAATCCTGAGAGGAGCATTTAAGACGTAAACGTAGAATTAAATATTCAGCCAGCCCTTCAAGCTTCCCATAAAGATTTTGCTTAGAACAGCGAACATTTATATAGAAGTTTCCCATTTTCTGTGATATCCGTGTAAACCTACGAGGTAGTCTTCAAAATACACGCTCCCATACATATCTAGTTCAAATGATACCTATTATTATTGAAACAGATGTCTTAGATATTATTTTACGTGTAACTTAGGTAAATAATAGTTAATATCATTTAATTATTAAATTAATCGGCTTGTCTAATTAATGTATTATCATTATTCGTCCTCATCTGTTATAAACGTCGGTGTCGTTTTAATGTTTCTAATTTGTTATCTTATTACGTAATAAAATAATCCTCTTATTACTTTATCTGTTATAATAATTAATTATTGTTGTTTTACTTATTACTATTGTTATTCGCGAATTTTAGATTTTATTGACAATAATTAATTCTAATTCGATATTCTAAGAATTAAATAGTAATATTTTATTTTTACCTGCTAGCTAATGTTAAAATAATAAAAAACATTTTCATATAATATTATTTGTGATTGTTTTTTATTGAGTATTTGTTTAATTAAGAACTAGACGCATTCATAAAAAAAAATCGACAAACGCACATATTCAGTTCTTAGTGATTATTATCATCCGAAAAGCTTTTAATTTTTAATCTAAAAGTTTAACAGAAAAGTTTAATAATATTTAAATGGGTTCTTTAATGGATCAAATGAAAGTGAACAGTGATATTAGATTTCCATCCTGTCTGCCTTGCCTTCCCCACTTGGGATACAACTTAAGGGTCTAAAGGTATATACATAGATAGAGACTTTTGAAATTGATATTTTTTTTTTTATTTAACACGTACCTACCTACTTACATATAGACAAATAGGTAGGTACTCAATATTGTATTATAATACTTCCCTTTGTTGACTATGGCAATACTTTTATAAGTTTATACTTTCATAATACATATTTTATTTAAAGTGTGTAGGATCTACTTGAAAAGATATTGCGCTTCAGCAATAAACTCGCCCATTGCACAAAATTATGTATTCTATTGTTATGATACCATGTTTTTTTTTCTTCTTTGTATACTAATTTTGTGCAATAAAGATTATTATTATTATCTCATATCTCATTTATTAAACAAAACAATATTTGATTCTACATTTTGAACACAATATAAGATTAACATTTAAATAAAATTTAAAAATAACATTAAGTAACAAAAACCATAAAATACACAAGTATAACTCTTTCAATGGGATAGTAAACAATAGATTTTTAAGTGTATTTTAGTAAATGTGTAATATATATGTATTTTTGTGATATTTTTCAAATAAATAATAAAAAAAAAAAAAAATTAAAATAAATTTATGAATATTAAAAATGTAGAACCGCAACATTATTCGAGTTGATTCTTCCATGATGTTCTATGAAATAGTACAATCATGGGAGATCACTTACAGAGCTACAGGGACAAAAACCTTCTTACTATCCTGGTGGACGATAGAAGTACGGCCTCCTGCATGCTGTATTTGAGCCTGTCATCTACTCCCAGTTTTCTGAGATTGTTTGACAGATGACCGGTGGTTATTGATTGCAGTCTGCTCGAGATAGAGAGAAGTGGTATGAAGACGTAAAGAAAATGTCTAGAAATGTTCATCAATAGACGCTAAATAGCCCAATGTAATTTATCTATTATTGAGTTGACGTTTATCTTGTAAAACTTCATGTTTATATATGAAAAAAAAAACTATTAGTTTAAGTTTTACTTAATATTTAATTAAATAATGACCTGGTTTCGGTGACTAACGGATTAGTTTGACAAAGACTTTGTAAGTTGAAACCAGGTCACTTTTCAATTAAATATTAAATTGAACTAAAACTAATGGTGTTGTCTTCCATATGTATTCAAAATTATTAAGTATTTGGTAAAACAGTGTGTGATATACTGAAAAATATGGATATATGGAGAATAAGTGTATGCGAGTGGAGTATCAAGTGTAAAGCTGCCCAATCTGCTCTACAGTTTTCTTTTTGTTTTAAGAAGGAAAATAAATTAATATCCACCAAAAATTAATATCCATACATCTAATCAAGTATTTTTTTTTTTTTAATTTTCACATTTTTAAAACAAATTGACTACGTTATTATCAAGATAGAAGCAGTTTGTAAAAGAAAAAGGGATAGATAGAGTAAACACATTTTCCCTACATTCATCCCTTCAGTGTACCCACACACTGTTACGCAGTGGGTAAGGTCGTAGACATCAAGGTTGTCTTGTACATTTAGTTTTCGTTTTATTTCCAAAGATGGCATTGGTGTAGGCAATTGTGCGTAAGTTTATATTCAAAGCACCTACATAAGAAAATTATACAGTGTTATCTATTTTATTAACTGGAATTACAGTTCGACTTAACGTGTTCGTGAAATTCTTTAAATAAACACATGTTTAACTTTTTATTATTATTTTGAAACAGGTACCTAATCTATGTACTTATTCTAAGCATATTGTCTTTCGAGTTGAATAGCGATTAAACATAAATCTGTAAGTTAGGAATTTGTTGAAAGTTGAAAACATTTGTTTACTTACTTCAGCCCAACCCAGCCCTTGTTGGGTCTGGCTTCAAAAACAATGGATCACCATACCTTTCAATCTTGAGCAATAGATTGCAAGTCATCTATAAAAGAACTGAATTTAGTGTTTGTTTTCGTTGTATCCATTTTTTCGATATTTTAAACTAGGTGTACCTAGTCAATTTGTGGTAAAACCTTCCTTGACAAAACCGAGAATGTCATGAATATTTCAAATTTCTATAACGTTTCCAAAATCTGACGACGGTGCTTGATATTATCCAATAACCTTTGCCTTGGTCTGTCCAATGGTTTTCTCTCCTTGTAAAACATTAATACTAGATTTTAATTTATATTTTTAATTTTCAACCACTCTAGACATCCAAGTGTGTCATAAAATCATAAAATAACTAAACTTTTAGTTCTAAAAATATTACAATATAAAGTGACTAATGAACACGAAATGTTTCCATTGTGTGACAAATACAAAAATAATAAAAAGACTACAGTTAAAAGCTTTCCATCATAATTTATAAATATTAACTTTAATGTTGTTGAAGCTCTTTTTAAGATAAGAAGAGGAAGTAGGAAGGTACGCAAGCTTTTTACACTCGCTCTATCTGGTAAGTTTGTTTTATGGGAAAACCGACATCTGGTCTATTAAATCTTTTGACGAAAAGCGTCAGTGAAAATGTTGTAGTCTTAAGAAATGGCCGTTACTTTAAAAAATCACTTTAACGAGTATTCTTTTTACCTTCTTTTTTTAATTTTTTTTACCAGCAAAATAATAACTGCTCATTTGGACATTTTTGAGGCTATTATCTCTCTCCTAAGACCAGACGCATTTTTTGCGGAAATCGGAAAAAGTATTCGTTTTAAGTGAAACTAATGATAATCAATATCTTAAGAATACCTTTCAGTAATTTTTTTTTAATATTTAATAAAGAAGAAATCAATAATAAAACTACGCTATAAATGTTCACTTATGTGATTTCACTAACCCCTTGTTGTCCCCAGTAAAAAATAGTTCTAAGAAAATTTTCGTAAACTCTCACTTACAAGACAATAAATATCCACGTTTCATTTTTTCAGAACAGTTTTTCATTCCCAATTTAAAGAAATATGTTATTTAACTCTGCAACTATCGATCTACTTCATCTTAGCCACGCTAGCATTTTGTTTAACCTATTTTAGACCTAGATTTTCTTAAAAGTATTTTTCTACGTACATCAAATCATTATAAAAAAAAATTATAAAATCAATTCGTAAATAGGTATTAGACAAAATATTCATTTACTTCTATATTTATTTATATCACAACTATCTTGTACCTAGTAAAAACTTTTATAATGACATTTAAGTTTTTACTTTCAATTTTGTATATTCTTGTGAATTTAAGATAATATTTTTCACTCTGAGAAAAATAGTAACCACAGGCATATTTTGTATTTTATGAAATAAAAATACACCCACAGCTACTTTTAACATCGTAAACTTTATGTCAACGTTTCTGGAATATAGACTCAACATAATTATTCCTGTTGGCTACTTAAAATTTATTTTGTTGGCTAAAACTACAACTTCAAAATCTTTTCAGCTACATTTACGTTTTCGATATCCCTCTCAAAGTTTTACACCTAATGGAATGTCTTCTACGCAATATCATATATTACTGAACTAGTCAATAAAAAAATGCATTGGCTGATAATAAATATATGAGCTGGTTTGAATAAAACAGGATAGGGTGGAGTTTTCAGGAGCGATCGTCATCGTCGGAAATAACTAATACGAAACTTGGAGAAGAATAAATAAATTTAATATAAGTTAATCAACGGAAACTATTAGAAATTTATTCCGTGGAGTCCTCGGCGAAGAAAATCTCTCCTAAACTTTTTGAGCGTTCCTTAAAAGGTAGGTGTTCATCTAACAACGTGAATAATACAGTTACATCTTAAATTCAGCGATGAGGCATGTCATCCATCCCGAATGACTAAATTTTTAATTGGCACAAAATTAATAATTGGCATGTTTATAACATACCTACATGCAGTTTATCCACTGGCAAATCCACCTTTGAAAAAAGTCTGTGATGGCGTGAATTGACTAAGAATACCTATTTTTGAAATCGTATCATACCTATGTATAAATGTGTTAATATTATTTTCATAATAAAGATATTATTTTTTCATTCCATTTTGTCGGTAGCCTGGAGGTAGAGTCTCGGCCTTCAGAACATGGGGTCCGTGGTTCGATCCCAGGTGCCGGCAAACTCCCCTTTTACGGCACAAGCTTTTAGCTTAGTGTGAAAGGTGTATAAGGTTGTATTTGGGTTTATAACAAAAAAAAAATGTTTTATTTGTCTCCAAATAAGCTAAGTTGTTGAATCTTTACTTATTATAGTGGTGTCTTCATTATATGAATAAATTTGTATAAAAATCTTATTCCGTGGGGCATTCGGTAATGAATTGGTCTCCCACACTTCTTTGTAATTATTATTATTATTATTGGACAATATTAAAGTGTCGTTTACGTGCCGAAGCACCTCAAGGACACTGTACAATTCATAAATTCTAGGACATTACATCCACGTCATATTATAAATATAGATATATACATAGATAAATGAGAAATCTTGGATACATAAAGGTATCCACGTCAGAAGTTCAATACTACATTGAGTTACAAATATTTTAGATACAATATGTATCCACGTCAATTATGTAAAACAAAGTATAATATTTGAAGTCAAAAGAAGTTTGTAAGTTTTCGAGTGTCCTGTAAAAGGGAGGAGTTCGAAAAATTTTACATCTTAAATTCAGCGATGAGGTTTGCCACCCATTATAAATGTTATGATTGTATATAGGCACGGAGAGAAAAGCTTGCATGTTTATTTTATGCAGCTGGTCTGCTGGCTACCCGATTTGTGGGATATGCTGTGATGGTATAGTAAATTATAGTATAGTACCTATAGTAGGTATAAAACATGAAAAGGACAACGTAAAAATAAAAAAATAAATAGGTTGCTTCTCTATATGTACCAACTGTACAATAATACTACAAAATACTTACATTAATTAACAATGCCGAATGTTTTGTTATATGATGTAGTTTGTATGTATGTATGTCTGAAAACCTCTCGTAGAAGAAAAATGGCAGCACTCACGTTTTTGCTGACAATAACGGATAGTTCCGGTAGGTAATAATATAAAAGAAACTGGTTGTATTATCACTATCCATAGTAGGTAATATTATAGCATTGCCGCCATTTTGGGTTCAGGTGAGAGCTGATATCACAATATACCCCCCTGAGTCCTCTTTAGTAGACATGTAACGGATGAACGGAAAGTACCCGGTGTTGGACCAGACTTCAATATCCGGTTACCGAGACGAAGCCTATCCAAATATCGTGTATTGTATTGATAATTAGGACATATGTACATTAAACAGTGACCTAACGGACGGTGAAAATATAGACAGACAAAGACGTAGCATTAGTATCATATCCAACATGCTTGATAGGAAATTTTTCAAATGCAACGCACATATAAAGATTATTATTCTAATTAACGCTTTTTGTACAAACTTTTACACAATGCCAACTATGGACGAAAAACAGACTTTCTACTTTAAGTAAACTAAGAGTACAATACAATGACGCACATCGTATACTTTTCGGATACGGACGACACAGCAGTGCATCACAAATGTGTGCTGAAGGAAGAACAAAAGATTTTAGAGCGACATTGAGAAAAAATAAAATTAAAGCACTAAGCACAATTAATGATTTCTAGTCCGAGCCGCATTTGAACGTCAGACACCACTACTGACTAAAAGATGGAAAACACATCTCAACCAACAACAAGTGCCATAAATAATAAATTATGTGTCATAATATATGTCATTTTTATATTCTATGGTGAGGTGTGCCACCCATTCTAGATGTCTTATATTTTTGTTGTCACTGAGACGACAGCTTATAAGTTTACCACATACAATAAATCTTCTGATTACCACACTTGTAGTACATATATACCATGATGGTAAATTATTAGTAATAGTAGCGGATATCTGCTAACCGGCAAAATCACAGTCTGTTGTTTCATGTCTAAGCTCTCTGTAAGCTTTTCAGAAACAGCTTTATACCCCTCAGAATGCACACTAGGGTAACCAAATTAATATTACTATTTGCTCACGAGCCTATCGAGAAATCATCTTCTCTCGTCTTTAACTACATATCCCTTCTTAAATATTTGAAAAGTATTACCTGGTCAATTCTATATAAAAAATCACATCGGCACAATTTCATTCCCCATTGCGATATTAAGCTGAACATTTTTTTAAATTCAAGTATACATATTTTTTTATTTCCAAAAATATAAAGCTTAACTTCTACAAAATAATATCTTTAAACTATACCTCACTTGAATTTAAATATGAATTCAGATGTTCTTAAACTAATCACAAGAAATATTAATAACTGCCTTGCTAGAATTAAATCTATTCTGAGGCAATATAGCTCTTAAATTTGCCTATATAACTGTATTCTGGAAGCTTTCGAGTGTCTGTTAATGGAAAGTTTTTGGAAAATCTCATGTAAGCACAAGACAATTAAATAACATCTTCGATTCAGCGATGAGGCATGCCACCCACTCTGAATGTCTTATATTTATATAAGCATGGAGGGAACACCCTGCATGTTTATTGTCTTTTACACGATACTCGAAAACTTATTGAAGAGAATGAGAGACTCGTTTTTTTCGGAGACTACCGAGGTGAATAATCCACGTGAACTTGAGTTTAAATTTTACTCCTGCTTAATATCAATTTTTCTCTCTGAAGATAAAGCCATGCAAAAGGTATGTGTTCAAAAAAAGATAAGTTTACCAACGTCTTGATTTTACTATATCGATGTTATTTTTACAATTAACCATTGTATGAGGTCACATGTATGTAAATTCAACACACGAAACTACCATATAAGGCTTAGAAAAGACAACGTCACCTCACTTGGTAGTGCCCCGGACGGGACATGAACCCGCACTCCCATCTTGTCGCGAGATGTGCTTTGTCCAATAAAGCTACCGGGCGACTTACCAGAGGCTCCGATATTCTCTCTTATAAACCCCAATGACAGATTCATGTGTAGGTATTGTTCTGGGATACCTAGTATGGGTACCATATGCTGGATACTTCGATACTTTAAATTTACGTCTTGATTTTATGCCGGCATGGAGAAGACCAGTTGCATGTTTATAACATGCTGCTTGTCTGCTGGCTATTTCACTTGTAGGATATGCCTTGATGGCATTGTAGTAATTATATTAAACATTGTGAAAAATCAAGTGTTCCATATTTTTTGAATTAATAGTCACAAGCTGAAAGCATCTATCTATCTATCTATCTATCGGGAGTGATTGGTGCAAAAGACACGTTCGTGTGCACTCGACATGCTTCCCCGAGATTACTGTACTAATAATAATAATAATATAATTGACGCTACACAGATCCATACCAAGCAGTGTTCTTCTCTTCCATTGCCACAGTGCTCGCTATTATTTTTACTTCTGTCGTATTGTTGTGTTTAGAGAGCCGTGCCGTTCTGGACCACTGGTGTGGCGCTGGATCGGAAACAAATCGACACTTTTAATAATATTATTATTATTGGCTGTATTGTTAAAAGAAAAATCTATACTCACGTCTTCTTCTAGATATCTATGTATTTGATACATTGTGTTAGACTATAACTGCCTTGAACTATTGAAGAACTGAAGAGGTATCTATATACAAAGTTATGTGTATTTTATACGAGTATGAATGGAGTTATATTACCATTTGTCAAAATCTCTTGATGTTTCTGATAAAACAAATTTTATAAAAATGCCATGGACATTCCCAGGATTTGCTCTTGGAGAAGTTTTAGCAGCTAGGCAAATTGATATTGAAATTTGAAAGGTTTCACAATCTCTCCCCCTCTGTGACCACCTTTAATTTTTGCAAAGTTATACTGATTCAGTACTCTTGAGAATGCCCATTCAAGTGGGCGAAAACGTAAGAAAATCTTAAAATCTATTAAAAAAGTAAGCAAGAAGTATAACAATTACAAACTCACCTTTATAATATAACTTTAACACAAATGACAACAAGTTTTGAATAAAATTACAGACCAAGTAAAACAGCACACCAATGACTTTCAACGAACACTGGTAATACGGTTTACCACTTAAAAACAAAATATGTTTTATCGACCCAGTGGTGTGAATTTTTAAAATGTGGTAAGTAATATTACCAGTAAACGTCTACAGATAGTATTAAAACTGTATGGGTCAGTTTTCATAGAAGATTGTATTAAATATGCTCTTAACTCTCGCCGTCCTAAAATGTGTAGCCAGTACACATGCTTCTGTTTATAATTAATATTTCAATAAATACAATAAATAGAAGGTCAAGATTTTAGGTAATCCTCAGTCATATATTTACGCATCGAATTAAAAAATTATATTAACAATAATTGGAACTTATTGACTATTTCAAAGCCATTTTTTGGAGAATGGAAATAAAATTACAAATACAAACAAAATATCTTACTAATACAATCAAATGCGCGATATATTAACTGTATCTCACGTGTCTTCGACTGCTCGTACTCGGCTGTTGTCGTTAGATAGTGAATACTATTTACGTCTCGCTCTCGCGAACTGTGCTGAGGAATGACTATGCGAAATAGCACTCGGTCGTGTTTTCTCATTAGAGATCTATTATTTTACTTCCGAAGTTGACTTAAATCCAGAGGTTTCAAAGTGATTTATTATTTCCGTTCCATAATAATTTCAATAATTATAACTAGGTAGGTATTCATTTTACATTTCTAAAGAGGGAAAGGTGTATATCATATAACATTACTTTTCAGTTCATTTCTTCGTGAGGGCACTTCATTTATGGATTTATTAGCGATTTATTTATAAATATTATTATATAAACATTTCAAATAAATATTATTATCTACAATTAAAATAAACATAAACGTAATAATATTATTTTTTACGCAGCGGCTGAATGGCCATCCACACTTCTCAGTATTATACAACCAGATAAGTCTCTATATTATCAGTATCAGTCATGATCATACAAAAACTTAACAGTCTAATGCCGCGAAAAATTCACCAATCCAGATAACAGGATATCAAAGTATTAGGCTCAAAACGCAGGTTCAAAATACCAGCATCGTGCCTGAAATATCTGCGTTCAAATTTTTTTTACAATATTCCATGTATTTAATATTATAATAGATTTTTGAATTTTAATATATAAATTTACCGGTAAATCTAATTTTTGAGTTAAATTATATCCAGAATCATTAATTGTGAAATAAAAAAAATATTTAAGAGTTAATAAAAGTGCGGATTCTTCGAGAAACATTTGGAACTAAGTTATAAAATTATTCATCTTATTGTATCTATTACTGCTTATAAATTTTACGGTGTAAATGATTTTTAATTTTATCTATTTTCTGTAAATCATTTTTTTATCTGTAAGTTTGTAAGTTGCCTGTTCTTTTTTTTGAACTGTTGTATGGACTATTATATGTGCTGGTTATACTTTAATTTTTTATTTACTTTGATTATAATCTTGATATGTGTACATACATATATTTTGTCTTAGCTAAATCCTAGAACAAGTTGGATAATCCATTTTCTATGCATTGATTGTCTTTATAATTGTGTAACAATAAATAAATTAATTAAATAACATATTAAATAGTTTGCAACCACTGCAGTTTACGCAAATGTGTCGGACCATCGGCCGATGATTGCCGATGAATGCCGATTGCACAATGCGTCGCTATGCGTGCGGTCAGCCGTCAGTTGGCCTTCGCTATTCATAATGAGTTGTTTTCTCGCTAGGTTCATGAGCGCTAGATAATGTTATTTTTTCACGTTTTCAGCAATATTTTATATATTTTTTAGGATTTCCTATACAATACTTTACTTATAACTGTCCGAATGGTTTGGCTATGATTATTCCTATTTTTTCTATCTTAAACCGCTTATTTGAAAATGTGTAGTCACTACACATGTTAGGAGCGCGCGTAGGTTTTTGATTTCAGTAAGGCGAAGGTTAAAGACCAAGTGGTAAGATAGTTTACCAGAAAACGTTAAAGGGTTAAATAAATTTAGTGAAAATATAACAGTGTTTCTAATTATTTATAAATTATTTATTCCTATAGTTAGTTTGGTTTGTTTGTGTTTTTGGTTTGGTTATGTCGTTTACGCGTGAATTTTTTACCCCCGTGCCGCCAGATTGTCATTTTTTCATTTGAAATATTTCATTATTCCCCCCGTTTTCTCTCAACAATTTTAAAGCCGCCTTATATTTATTGTGACTTCTAGAGGGCGGATAGCTTCCATTTTAGATGCCAATTTTCCAAACTATTCCAATACTTTAACACTAAATTTACCTAAATTCCTACTATTTTTGAGATCTTAGAGTTGTAGACATCCGCACTTTTTGACCTCGTTCCTGAATTCTGATGTTCTTTGCTATAAATTAGGTTTATGGTTTTATCAAATATTTAATTCTTTATAATTATGTGATATTTTAATTCTTTATAATTAGATATATTTTTATGATAGTCAGTGAAATAGAATTAGATACAACATTATACAGTTATAAGGAAGTGCAACACATATTCTGATATTATTTTAATATTCTGAGGGAAAGGAGTCCTGTTTTTTTCATTTAGAGAAATAATTTTGGTTTTATGAAAAAACGAACGAAATAATAACATAATATCATTCCATATTTCAAAATGATGTAGGTTCATTGTGAAAATAATTTGGAATATTCTAAAAATCTTTGAAGTCATATTTATTTAAAATATATATATTAACGTAATTTCACATTGTCTGACAAAATAACATATTTTGTTAATGTATTATGTAATATGTAATGAATATCTATTCTTTTACTTCATAAATTGTATCATTCATTGGTATTCAAAGTAAATCATAATAAACCAAACCCCATTATTTATGATGATACAATGAAATTCTTGTTTATGAAAAAGGTAGTAAATTCTAAGAAAATATAAAACTTTATATTAATTTATAGTAAGAACTTAACGAATCGATTGAATTGGGTAACGTATTTATTAATAAATGTTTGTTTGATTTGAAAAGTTATTAATAGATTGATAAATGTTTGAAATATTTGAAGAGTTAATACTGTCTGTGATGTGATTTCTATTTTAAACACAAAACGCTCTTTGATTGACAAATTAATAATCTTTTCTATAAAAAAATATAAAATTTTGAATGATGTACGATCAAACGATCGTATGTCATAGAAATTTCTGCTGAATTTAAAATATTATTATGTAAGTGTTAAATTAAACTATGTATTTTTTTCGTAACTATTAGTCATGTAACATCTATAATTCAGCAACAAAGCCCTAGGAAAACACTGGGTAGAAGTAGAATCTCTCCACACCTTGGATCCCCTCAAGATCCTAGACTTCATAAGATATCTGGTACTTGAGGGTTCACTTTGACTGGCAAAACCAGGAAAGCTGAGTGAGTATGGGAAGTACAATAGATCTTATAAGTCGCGGTGCATACTATCCCCCAAATATAAAATAAATAGAAAAAAACAGCAATAAGTTTTGCAATCTATTATGAATATATATTTTTTTTTACACATTGGGACTTTTTCGGACCCTGGTTAATATCCAGATACACAATAATAATAAACACTTCACGTTGTGAAAGCTGAGTCATATGGTAACAAGATTTGAAGCATAGTAAATAAGCTTCTATTTCAGTTCAAATTTGAGCGTTGTGTGCAGTCATTATTTCCCTCATGCTCATTGAGTTCAAGTCCCTGTGTTCCCAAGTGGAATGAAGACAGTTGTCAAATAAAAAAAAAAGAACATTAAATGGGTTTAATTGCTGGTGTACCCTGATGGTAGAATCTCGGACTTTCAGTCGAGAGTCCCGGGTTTGATTTCACTCGCTACTTACTTTCCCAACTTTCACGACACTAATATATTATTGCTTCTTGTGAATTTAATCAGGACGTATTTGGGGTATTTCAAATCCAGAATTATCGAAAAAATGGGATGTTAGAAATAGTTTTATTCCTTAAAATCAATACCATTAACTTAACTTATCAACAGTACGTTTTATTTTTCTATCGAATAACAATTTCTGATGAATTTATTTCACTTTATATTTAATATTATTAATTCGTTTCTGAGTTCTAAAATTACGTCAATTATTAGATTCCTGAAATAAAAAAAAAAAAAACAACAAATAAATTGTTAGAAAAAAGTGGAAAAGTAATACTTAGTAAGAAGTGGAAGAAAGAAAATATAACGCGCAACTACGAATACTTTTATTCGTGTTATAAAAACTTTTAATATCGCTTCGAATTTTCCAACTTTAGTGAGCAAACCTTTTGTAAAGGTGTGTGTAATGTCTTCGTCTTTGAAATCATACTCTTAATTATTTTCTTTTCATTTCGTCCTTTTTCTTGCCTTTCTTTATAATATTATCTTCTTCTGAATGAAGTCACTTTGAAGGACAAAATATCTTAATGTATAGATACAGAGATGAGCATGGTTAATCAATATTTAACTAAGTTAATCGTTAAATCAATGTAATTTATATATCCCCCTTTCCATTAACTTTCTAGTGTCTGGTTGGTAAAATATCTACCTTTGATAAAGTGTGTCGTCCAAACTGTATGTCCTAATTTATATTGGCAAAAATAGGGCGACTTGTATGTTTATAACATGCAGTTAGTTAGTCCTGGGCAATTTTAGTAAATGCTGTGATAAAAACAAAAATAATTTATCAGAAACTTCGATTGGAGAACCATGTCTACACAATGCAACATTGTGTAAAATTTAATCGGAAGAAGTGAGAAAGGTGTCCCAACGTTACGAATTGGCTCTAGGCTGGCTTAAGTGATCACTTTCGGTGTCCATGGACAACTTTCACTAATTCCACCATTCTCACTGTCACGATTTAAGGTCCCCCAGTCGAGAGACGATTTATGCAAACCTTAGAAGCAACCATTTTTTTTGTCATCTGCACCCAAATCCGGTTAAACTATGAAAAAATTAGTAAATATTCTAAACACAAAAATAATTGTTAATTTTAAAATGAGAAAGTTTACTTCGCATTCATCATATTTTAAATTGTTCATCATCATAATCACTATTATTTCGCCTTTTAATGCTGCTCTTAGGAGCACAGGGCTGAAATCAGCCTGCTTCATTCAAGCCTTTCTACATCAATTGAGTCACCTCTTCCATGAGTTGATAGTATATTAATTCTTCTTCTGTAAGTACCCTGTCAGGTCTCCCTGACGTTGTCGATAACTCTGGCATAAGCTTTTTGGTCATGCGCTGTATGGAACAACTTCTTCACACTGTTGGATGCCAAAATGCGCGTCGAGAGGCTGACAGAAGGCGGACATCGTGGCTGCGCAATAAACGAGTATATTATGGAACCTTTTTGCTGGGAGTTTCGGGTGACAGACGCGATATACGGCGCCCTTAAGGTAATGTTGTGAGTAAACGGCGCTTTACAAATTGTCCATATATACATATATATACCAACAATAAATTTCTGAAACAAAAAATATAAAAATGATCCCTAGCACCTATGGCCTTTAGCTAAGCCAGTACCTAAGGTATCACTTCAATGATAAAGTCAAAAGTAATATTTTAATTTTTTTCGTTAAAAAAAAACCAAAACTAACGAACTCAATCAATTTCTTTATTTATTCTTTACTGTACATTGATTAAAAACAATTACATAAAAGGTATACATTCAAGTTAGATACAATCAATATACAGACGGCGCGTTTATCGCAAAGGCGCGATCTCTTCCAACTAACCCAAAACGAAAATTAACGGAATAATAACTAAATATTTTATTTCATTTTAATTTTTCATTATTTCTTTAATCGTTAAGAGTCCAGTTTTGTATACAAAGATATTATTTGCTATTGTTAAATAGGTACATTATATTTTTTATATAGCACAGTGTAATTTAAACGACATTAAAAGAACTCACCTTAATAAAATGTGTAGAATATTACATCCATTTTCTTTATGAGAATAAAAATAAGGTTCTATAATGATTTTAAAACCTATGCAAACTACCTGTTTTTTATGTTCTTTGAGATAAGATTATTATTAAGGATGTACATGTGTTTTATTCCATTATATTGTGTATATTTATTATAAAAAAATGTTAAGTGAAAACATAATTTTCAAAACCATAGAATTTAATTTTTGTTTGTACACATAATAATGAAACGTACATTGGGTAATGAATAAATTATTTGAAAATTTAATACATTAAATAAAAAAGGTATGATTAGAAGAAAGTGAAGGGTACGCAAGGATAGGAGTAAGTGGTAAAGTAAACTGGGTCCTTTCTGCCAACCCCAAAGGAATGCGACATTATCATCAAGGTGATGATGATAGTGATGAATATATGTATGTACGTAAATTCGAATAAATACCCGTTCCCATAATAATTATATAAACATTTTTTCAATTCGGGAAACCGTTCTTTTCTATACAAGCTTGCATCCATTGAGCACTGAGAAAAGGTACATCTCCAAATTCAATTGATCTATAACAATAAATTATTTTGCTCGCCTTACTATTGATATAATAAGACGCAAACAATCATTTAATTATACGTAACAGTAAATTTCTCGGCGCTTACCATCATCTTTTGTGTATACTTATAGATTTTGAAATTATTCGGCTCCTTTACCAACGTTTTAGTTAACTAAACATCCGTATGGCGCTAGTGGATTTAAAGAGTAGTACTCTGTTTATTTAAAAAGTGATCTTATCATATAAGACAATAAAGTAAAAAACGCGTTGGCACGTCCGTTTACTTACGCTGTTACTTCGTTTCCGTTTTTTCTGTCATTTTTCGGTATGTAGTTATGTACCTATACAAACAAGTAACAACAAATACAAAAGGTGTTCGATCGAAAATATTGCGTTGCAACGATTTCTAATCTTTTGTTATTGAGAAAGTGTGAATTTATTATTCTGCTGACCGTGAAGTTAGTGTGTTTTGTCAATGAAACAAAGCTATGTATCTTTTTGAGTTGTTAAAGTCCTGGGGATTTGAGGATAAAATAGAATTATTCAGTAGTAAGTACCTACCATCACTTATTTGTTGTTTGTCATATTGTTTTAATTTAATGTGCAATATTTATTTATTTCTACTTATATTCTCGTAATTATATACATAGTTTTCACTCAAGAAATGTTATGTTAATGAAATGATTGCCAATAAATGTGCTTTTGCACAAAAAACACCAGACTACATAACTAACCTAACCTACAAATCAGTGTATAAATAATTTTGTGCTTAATAAAACCACAATATTACACCGCATTGTTATTCCCAGATATAATGCTACATTAAAATAATTCTAAATTATTGAAGTTTTGATGCATTGACCTAAACTTAATATATTCCTTATGTTTTCCCACAGAAAATAAAATGGACATTGATATTGAATGAACAAGAAGTAACAGAGCTGAGACAAAGATACCACTATCATCTAAACGATATGGAGTGAGACATCACAATATTATTATTGTTATTAATTCTATTATGTTGGAAGTGTTGGAACAGGAATATTCCAAAAAAATGTACTGCACTACAAGTATAGTATGTCTATGGCTGTTTTATTTGGTTTCCTATAATATGGTGTATATTTTTATGTATGTTTTAATGTGTGTCTTTATTAACTGTCTTTATTTTTATTTTTTTCCTTTGTAATTTTTAATAAACTATTATTTTACGCAAGTAACTACTTAAAAGATTTTTTTTTTTTTAATTTCCTACCTACTTTTTCTACTTATATTAATCACAATGTTTATTTGTAAAGTGTGAATAATTATTCTAATAATATTATTTTTGTTGGTACAATTATACCGTTATTAGAAAAATAGATCACATTTTACAACTAAACGCGATTAATATTATGGGACTTTTGACAGCTACATTTTGAGGTTATGTATAGGTACCTACGTAAGTATGACAAGTAAATCAATTGATTCGTACCAACGATTCGTTCTGCAGCCAACTTCAAGTTGATGACGTCACTGTGAAGAAGTTGTTGGTAAATGTACCAATGAATTGGTTGCGAAGTCAATAGATCTGTACTAATGAATCGTTGTTACGATCTCTGGTCCTAATTTGATAGTACGTACCAATGATTCGTTGTGAAATTTCGTTAGTATTTTTCTCAGTGAGCGTATTTCTGAAAAGTAAAATTATATTATAATTACATAGGATGTTTTGTCATTCATATTCATACCAACGCGTTATTTTCCACAAATGGGGTAGTCACTAGCTACACTAACATTCAGATTCCCCTCGCCTTGCCATAGAAAAATGTGACATTCAAGATGATGGCATTCGTCATCGCTAATTCAAAGATATCTTATACGGACACGATATATATTTTAAAATTACTGGCCTTTTACAAGACTTTCGAAAACTTACATTGAAAAGTAGTAGAATTATTATCTGTCAGAAAATCCACGTTATTGATGATGATGATTATGGATGATTTTGTTTTGACGCCGTTTAACAGTCCCTAGACCATCTCGAGGGCGCCGATTATTTTTATTTAACTATTATAAAATGATTAAAACACTTGTGACTGTCACAAATTTGATTAAAATGCGAGAATTTTATGTGAGTTCCAATTGAAGGTATTATTTATTGTCACAAATATTATTCACTTATTTGAAATTTTTAACAAGAGTTTAAAAATAATATTATATATAATGTGTTACAATCCACTGGATTGGTTTGCAACGAGTTTTGACTTTCTTCTCCATTCCTCCCTATTCTCAGCCAGTCTTTTCAGCTCTACGTATTTGCCACAGTTCATGTCCCTCTTCAGTTGGTCCATATACGCATCTCTTGGTCGGCCTCTGCCATTTGTCCCCTCAGTCTTACCCTCCGCAATGGCGATGAGTAGTCCTGGGTGCCTGATGTTGTGGCCAATCCAGTTAGCTCGCTGTTGGCCGATTCTCTTAAGAAGTTGCCTTTTTTCGCCTACCCTGGTTAAAACTTCTTCGTTTTCGATGTGAAAAATAATAACACCCATACATTGAAGGACCCACCGTCCACCCGGATACCGCAGAAGTCTGGGGACTTCCATTTATCCGAAATTCTACACTTAACAAATCTTGTCCACACCGGAGGCGCCATAGTGGGCAGCCTGAAGGGCTGGCCGGCCAAACCACCAAACCGCCAAAACCTCCGTGTGAAATCTTTTGACTAAACTCCTTCGATGTACCTTTATACGAGAGAAGCAAACATATACAAAAAAAAAAGAAAAGTAATCAAATAAACAAGTTATCTTAACCTAAGTTACAAAATAATAAAAAGTAAAAGTGCGTAATATATTTACAAAATAATTGCATAATATTATGGAACAAAAGCTGAGTTGAGGTGTCCAGAGACTTTTACTAGGTTATTCAGGCCGGCGAACCCGAGGGTCGCCGTTACCGGGGCTGTTGCAAAGACGCTTCCCTCCCCAAGGGACATCCCAACCAGACCTAATACTCTCCACCAAGGGAGACAGGACAATACAAAGACGAAAAAAAAAAAAACGAGTTCGCCCGCGACAGTCAATAACACCCAAAAAATTAACTTTATATAACTACTATAGGTACTATACTATACCCTCACGCCGTGTCCTAAGGGGGGTAGGCAGAAAGAACGGAACGCCAAACAGATCTACATATCTTACACACTTCCTTCGTTTCCTCCACATTCATACAGTTTCTCATACACGCACGAGAGAACGGAACGCCAAACAGATATATCTTTACACACTTCCTTCGTTTCCTCCACATTCATACAGTTTCTCACACACGCACGTCGGTTCCTCTTACTCAACACGCGGCCGTCCTTGAGAATTATAACTTACTTATAACTTATAACTATTGAAACTAAAAAAAAAAAAAATTTTTATTAATTTGAACAATTTTAAGATAATATCGTTAAGTGACTACAATAATTATAAGATGATAAAAATTAATTAATGAAAATAAACACAAACTGTTAAACCAAATTCAATAATAGGTACATTCACCTGGTTTTGACTTACAATGTCACTGTCAAACGGTTTCGACTTTATAAGTAAGAACTCTGGCTCTGAGCCCGTAGACAATTTGTACTTGGCGATCGCCTACAAACGAATTTTCGTCAATAACTGCAACAATAACGCATAATTATACGGTACGTGTAGGTAGATTGTCGAAAAGTTCGCCAGTAGACGATCGCTAAGTACAAATTGTCTACGGGCTCTGGCTATTTTACCTTTTTTTCAAATATGGTAAAACTCTAACAGCTTGAATTTATTTCCATAACAAAAAAATCCACGTTACAAACGTGTTATCTCGTGATTCAATTATTATATTAAGGAAGGGTAATATTAATTTTATTATAGGGATATTACAAAACGAAAATGTATACAAATATGCCATAGACTATTAGATATAAATAAGAATATCGTAACCTATAAAGGTAGGCGCCATAATTTATGAATATCAGGAGAAGGTATGTAGGTTTGCATATATTTATAGCCGAGATTGATTTTTTAAATGTTCATCACGGGGCAGTTTTGAAGGTCAATAAAGCGAGATCAGGGATAACGTTGGGTAAATCGCCCATTAATAATTTAGACGCGCATGTTTGGGTCACATAACCAACCAAACCCACACCTTAACAGATTGTATTCAACCTGACGGATATTATAATACATATATAATATAACACAGGTACTTGTAATCATTGGCGTACTTTTTTATATACTATGCATAAAACAATAGGTTCAACATAAAATTGCGTACTTTTAATCATCATCTTCACCATCATCCCTCTTGCCTTTCGTGTTAAGCAGAAAGAATCGATTGCCACTTACCCCTATCCTTGCATACACTTTTCGCTTTCGTCACTATCATACTATTTTTTATGCATGCTCTTCTATTCAATATGTTCCGTACATATCCGTCTGAGAGCACCATTTCTTAGCCGTATAGATACATTTTCATTGTCATTTTGTCCTCAAATAACTTTTTCATCATAGCTTGTTCACTTTGATTCTTGTCGTTTCCCCAACTTTCATTCAGAATCTTGCACTTATTAGCGAGTTTTTCATTATTTAAAAAATCATATCTTAATGATTGCAAGCATGATATTAAAATTTCTTGAACGTAAATAACACTAATGATTGCAAGCATGACATCACATTTTTTTTAACGTAACTTACACTTATGGTTGCAAGCAAGAAATCAAAATTTCTTAAAAATAACTTACAATGAATAAAACGGGACTTCGAATCAACATTTCTACCTTCACGTTAAGAATTATTAATTGCGATAATATATATTGCATTATACATACAAGATATCAAGTTTGGAGTGTATCATAGTAGATAAGTAGAGTGGATACATATTTTCTTAAATTCCCAAATTCAAATAATATAATATTACAAATTTAGCGTTGGAGGGAGGGGAAAGAAATTTAAAAAGTAAGCATTATGTATTTTTTATTTACATATAAAATATTGTAAAAGAAAGATCTATCAATCTTGCAAAGTTTAGATTTCCCTTGAAAATATATATTGAATTGCTTCTTGTATTATTGACTAAACATTAAATGTGAAAATATAACAAAATATATAAAAATGTGCAGTCCCGTCACTGCCACTTATACCCACGTAACATTATATAATAATACGCTCAGAATATTTTCCAACAATACTATATTATGGATACAACACCCTCACGCCGTGTCCCAAGTGGGGTAGGCAGAGAGGACGGAACGCCATATATGTAGATCTATCCTTACATACTGTTTCCGTTTCTTCTAAATTCATTCAATTTCTTTTTTTTCAATTTTTTTATTTTTTTATTTTTATTTGTTTATAAAGTTATAAATGAAATATACAAATATAACTTAAATCTAACCTTAAAATAGTTTGTGTGAATTTGCTTGTTATCAATGTACAGTAAAGAATAAATAAATAAAATAAAATAAATAAAAAATACATTTCTCATACACGCAGATCGATTTCTCTAACTCAATACATGACCGTCTTTGAGAATTTAATTCAAATGGCTAACGCATGGTCGCCTTTTTCACGCAGAACTTTTCAACTAGATATATTTTTTATTTAACACAATATACGGCAATTGCCTTTACAAGTATACAGATAAACTTTATAACGTCACACAATCATTCAACACATGTACAAAAATATAAAAACAACATAAAAACAGACAAAACATTCTACAGTTAAAGTCAAAAAATAAAAATTTAAATACAAATAAAATAAATTCATTAAAAGACAAATTTCAGTCACTAGTCAAGATATTAAAAAAAAAAACAAAATATTATTTTACATCTGATACGCCAGGAACACAGAAAACAAACCTGCACCCTCCAGTAAGAAAGTCTCTGCTCTTTTTGTTTTGAAACACTTGAGAATGTCTTCGCTCCAGAATCGAAGAAACGAATGCCTCACTCAGAACCTTAGTATTTTATAGAATGCAAAATTGGTGAACGTAGTTAATGAACACCAAAAGTGATCACTTAAGCCAGCCAAGAGCTGTTTCGTAAGCTTTGAGACGCCTTTCTCACTTCTTTCGATTAAATTTTTTCCACAAAGTAACATTGCGTAAACAAGGTTCTGCAATCGTTCTGATTGGTTAAACAATGTATTAGCTTTAATGGTAAAACAAGAATGAAAAGTATTCCGATATACACAATTAGTATTCAGTAAATTAATGATGTCGAAAATAAAGGCGCGTTAATAGCTCTCCATTAATGGCAAATTGCGACATTGAAATTTTACTGAAAACAATGCTGAAAAATATCCATTTACATGAACCATCACAACATCTCTCATTGGTAATAAACATAAGTTAGTTTTAGAAAACTTATCCCGTATAAAGCACACTTTAAGATCTACGAAAAAATATTAAATTCAACAATGATTTAATCTAATTTTCTCATAAATATGTCATGTTTTAAGTTGGTGCAGAGTGAACAATATGTATGTTTATCATACGTAGTTAATAAACCGGCGACTTTTTATGCATGAAGAAATTTTAATTTTAATTCATAAAGATTTTTAATAGAATTAATTGTTTTAGTTTTGCAAGAATTCAATTACAAAAAAAAAACAAAAAAAATATTTCTATGATTTCATCAGAAATTACGATATATATTCTGATTTTTTTTTATAACATTTCACATTAACTAAAAGTTGTGACTCTCTTAGCTTACCAAGCTCTCATATACCTACAAAAAAGTTTTTTCATCGCTAATATCTAGGTAGGTAGGTACTACCAATTATCTACCTTTATTGAATGAATTTGTATGAATAAATTCATTTACTTAATCGGCTTTGTACAATAAATCCAATTATTTTGGAACATTTATTTATCTCGTTTCGATATATTTTCGATGCGAATAATTCATCGAAAAATAAAAATGTTTTGATATCTACAGTAAAATAAAAAACAATATAGGTACCTATACCCACTTTATATCGTAGCTTTTTTAAGGTTTTCATACTGGGTAAGCCCATTGTCAATAGTTAATAAGTTGTAATGGTTCATTGAATAAATATAAGGGGATTAGGTATAATATTAACACAATATTTTCAATTAATTAAACATGAATTTCCACCAAGTACCGTCGGTTGAAAATATCAACTTTACAATATTTTCATTTTCATTTAAATTTTGTGTTATAGAAAAACCAGTGGTTATCTATGGTTCGGAGTCCTGGTGTATGACCATAAAAGACCAACAAAAACTTCTGTCTTTTGAAAGTTGGATTCTAAGAAAAATATTGGGTCCACGACCGGGTATTGCAGAAGGAACCTGGAGGCTTAAAGGCAATGAAGAAATTCGCACCACAACTAACCAGCCTTTCATCACAAGTGAGATCAGATCCCGAAGATTGGCATGGATTGGCCACGTCGTTAGATCCGGAGAAGAAACGGCGACTAAAGGTATTCTGCAGGGTATACCCGAGGGCAGAAGACCGTTAGGCAGACTAAGACAAAGATTGTTGGATGACATCGACCGGGATCAAGAGGAGCTCAATGCTAAAGACGACTGGCAGTCCATTGCTCAAGATAGTAAGGCTTGGAGATCTATTGTTTCAGAGGCAAAGGTCCTACAAAGGCTGTTCGGCCATCGGAAGTAAGTATAAGTTATACGAAACATTACAAAACACAAGAAACATAATATTTGACTGCATTTTACTATGATATGATCACTCATGCAAGAATTGAAAATACTCAACATTACCTTAACTTTCGTACTCGAATAAGAGTCAGTAAGCTATGATCATTGATTTTATAGGCTAGCCCAATTTATGACGTTATTATTTTTCCGTAGTACCGTGTACTATCGCGTATACTTGAGTTACTATTTGCAGATGACCTCCTGGATACCTCACTTGTGGGATACGTCGTGATGGCATATTTCAAGAGTCCAAAACTTCTATTTATCCATTTGAGTGACCAGTGTCTTTTTTTCTTTTTTTTTCTCAATTATTTTCAGTCCATTAGTACCACTAAGCCAGTATTGGCATCTCCGACCCTACCACGTCAGTGGGCGTCGGACTTAGCTGATTCCATTTTAAGACCCGTACATCCACGAATACCTTAAAGTGTGCAGCTTTCGTGGTATTTAAAAACACCTCCCCAAACGTATAGAAGAAGTAGTAGATAACATCGCTTTCAAAAGGTAATCAATAATTTAAACTACATCCTGTGTTCCAATTATGTTTAATCGTCTAAAGCCATTTCTACTACGTCTTTTTCTTTGAAATTCTTCTCTTAGATACATTATTAATATCTTTCACAAGTAGAATGTAATATATTTTTTATAGCATAAACGATCGCCATGAATAAATAATTAATTAAAATGCCATGTTCTTTCAGACACAGTTTCCTGCTACGAGTAAATGTAGGATTCTGTGAGGAATAAATATAAATGAATACAAGAAATTAAACTAGGAAAATATATATTTTAACAAAATATATTAGAATGTTTTTGGTGAACAACAAATGAATAAAGTAACATTAAATTTAAAAAAATATTCGCGAAATACTTATACCGTTTCACTAATCTTGTCAATTTAAAATGGCAATTATTCAGAATTTAATTTTAAATTACTTTACTGTATTTGAATGATTTATTAAAAAAATATATTGGCACGAAGAGGACAGTTTGCATGTTCCTTACATGCAGCTGATCTGCTGGCTACCCCTATTGTGGGATATGCCGTGATGGTATAGTAGTAGTAGTAGTAGTAAAAAATACACGGCTGAAAGAAATAGTGGATGTAGAAGTGGGCGTTAGCGGTGGAAGTTAAAAGTGTGTAATGATAGGATCAAAGTATTTTAATGAACTTCGTTGCTAAAACAACGTTTATCAACCAAAACCAAAAAAGTGGGTTTATCAATTGTGTCGGTGCACACGTAGTAGAATTCCATAATTATGTAATTGAAACAAGTGTTTCATTCTACTATAGATTATTGATTCCGAGAGACACGTCTTTCGACTTATCAGGTCATTATCAATAAATCTAAAATTTCCAGTAAGTTACATTGTTCATAATAGGTCAGATAATGACTATATAATGAATTTCTTTTGGAATCAATAATCTATAGTAGAAAGAAACACTTGTTTCAATTACATAACAAAAATGTCGGTTTTAAGACTCGTTCGGTAAATAAAATATTTGTTTGTGATGTAGACTGAATTTACATAATAAAATTGCGCTCGGGCCTTTCAGTCGTCCCCACAAAAAAAAACTGCGCAATGATGATAAATGGTGATGAGTAGATAAGGTTTTTGTAAAATCAATGATGAATAAACAAAGAAGATTTAAGATTACCAATGACTAGTAGTAAGATAGCGTAAATTTGTACTTTTTATAAGTAAGGGTATATTTGTGTGTTTTTTTTTCAAAGATGTCTCATACAGATAATGTAAATATATTATTATTGTATTGTTTTTATTACACTCTACTTACTTAACATTTTTATTATTTCCTTTGTTCTACTTGTTTACGAAACAATTTGCGTTTCCTTGAAATAATAATACACAGTAAAAGCCTCAAAATCTAAACCAATTTACATGAAGACAAACTTTGTTGTGTACATTGTATTGTATTATGAAAATTTAATCAAAATATTTCATTTCGATTGCTTTCAAATATTTTTTTCAAACAGTTTTTTTTCCTCTATCAATATAATTGATTTGATTTTATCGAAGGTCATAATAAAAAGCTAATGTTTAACTACACAATACATTACACCCTCACGCCTTGTCTCAAGTGGGATAGGGGGAGAGAATGGAACGCCATATTAGCCTATCTGTACATACCTACTTCATTCTTTAAATTTCTCAGAAATACATGCCGATTTTTCTTACTCAACACGCGGCCATTCTTGAGAATTCGATCCACGCGAATGTCCGCGTTACCTCACTCTCTTTCTTTCAGATATTTACCAACACTCTCTTCGTCATCCTTTTCATCCGTTCGTTCCAGAGACCTGAGTCAATTACACACTTTCGTGTCACGTTCCCGCTCCGTTAGCGTTCGGGTGCAGACGATGTTGCTCCAAAGTGTTAATTTTCGTAACTATTGTGTATCTTAGCAACGAAATTGACATTTGCTTGCAACTTCGTCTATACTCGAACGCTAACGGAGCGGGAACGTGACGCGAAAGTGTGTTATTGACTCAGGCCTCTGATGTCTAAGCCATCACAACTTATTAACACTAATTTTATTTTCAACAATTCTTTCACATCCGCTAATTTTCTAATGTCCTCATCTGTCGATTTATCACTGTCTTAACGTTTTATCAAACAATCTCCTCAGCGTTTCTTTCACTTTCTTCCCTCTTCAACCATGACCAAATTTAACTTGCATGCATACCTACTCATATAAAAAAACTTACCTATGTTAAAATAAAATGTTCAAGATTAAACCTAGAAAAGGTAGTATTACAAATATTTTTTTTCTTTTTTTGAGACTGAATAGATAATAAACAGAATTTTAGCTCCTGATTTTTCCTAACCATCAAGCTAACGATAACTCGATATTGTTTTGTTGCCAGTGATTAAACACTCATTGATAAGAAAATCTGTTTAATAGAAAAAAAAAATCCTTAAATTTCCTTCTAAAATAAGGGGACGTAGTAAAACGATCTATGTTGAAGAGGAAGAGTAGTTTGATCCATAAACTTTTCACTTAGATTTTCCAAGATCTTACCCCGAGACCAGTTACATAAACATATCGATCACCCAGTTTCATAAATATTACTAATAACCTGAAGTTGTATTATTCCTATGTGACGTGTCAAAGTTTTTTGGAATCCAAAAAATAATGTTGTGTTGTAAGTCTACGGATTTTGAGTTCGAAATATTTTGTACATCATTCAAAAATAAATACTTCCTGATACCATTTAAGTCACTTACAAAGAAAAATGACGTTGTTAAAAAATTTGATTAGTTTTTTAACTGCCTTGTGAATAATTCCATTTCATTGTTCAGTGCATTTAAGAGTGAGTAGGTACCTACTTGTGCCTTCTCCGAAGGGTCGCAAAACTTTTTATTCTTTCAATTCCAAATGATCGCACAACTTTTCCACTTGATCTTATAAGTACTCGTATAGCGTCTCGAGTCTTCCACGATTCTTCTACCTTTATTCTCTACTTCAAAAAGGTCTAATAAAGCCTTTTGGATTTATTGGAATTATGACGAATGAGTGGTTTCCTTTCATCAATTCTAAGAATATAAATACACCAATAATAATTATTATTACTAAAGATTAAACTCATAACTTGAAAATTTAACACAATATTTAAAATGTCAATATAAAACATCAAAGGCTGATTATTATTATGTACTTAGATTGAAAATTGACTTCCATTAAAAAAAAATCTAAGGAACAACATCAAATATTTTGAAATTTGTGGTAGACGTTTTTTGTTTTGAATTTTTATCGAATTTGTTTATTTTTAGATAAAATGTCTTTTTGGCTTTGTCACATTAATTTAGTAGTTATATTGAATCAGAAATAAAATATTAAATCATGACTTTTCCTAACTGCTGATAGTATTTTAAGCCGTTCGATTCTGATATGATTATTTTTTAAATAAATCTACATTTTCTATTAAATTAATTAATTATTTATATTTAATTTTATTTAAATTTTATCCATAAATACACCAACCTACTCCATAAACTATCACACAATAAAACAATTATTTTTATCGTGAAGATAGAATGAATCTGCAGAAAATTCAAAACTTTCTCTCGATCCAACCATTTTGAAGTCCAAAACCTTTAATAAAGCAAGTGTTTGGTTAAAATCGCCTTACGATTACAAGTGCCAAACCAATGCCCTACGAATAATAATAACAAATAAAAATCATATTTTGAACCACTCTTGATTAATCATTCCAAATTTATCACACTCACCGATAGTCAACCTATTGCTGATAGTGATAATATGACAACCTAATTCTGATAAGCATGACACAGAAGAATTGGGAATGTTATCTAAGTTTAAAGAGTACTCTTATCCAAGCCTTAAGTCGATTCATAAGCGTCGAAGCTCTGTGCTATGTACTCCTTAGGAAATTCACATATGTTTGTGTATCATATACAACATACCTACCTAGTTACATAATACCTATTCAAATAGGTGGACTATCGGTGAGTGTGATAAATTTGGGATGATTAACTTAGAGTGGTTCAAAATATGATTAACATCAACACTTCTGGTAGGTAAAATCCAGTTCTCGACATCCGAATGTGTCAAATTCATAGGTAGGTAACATAAAAAATAAAGATAAAAAAATAATATCTGATAGCGCTTTCGTCAATCATACAATATATTGTACAATGAGACATATATTTTTCATTTGTATAACAGTACAACATTGATGAAAGTATCGAAACGATAAAATATTATTAATTGAAAACATCACTAGCTCTCATGCTAAAAATAAAAGAAAATGTTATGCTCCCGACAGAGCTATTATCATAGCGTTTTTTAGTCAAACAGTTATAATATTGTTTCTGACATTTTGACACTTTTAATGCAGTGGATATGAAATGCAAATAAATAATAATGATACGTCAGATGTATTGTATAATAATATTATTATGTATCTACTGAAAAGAGATTATATTTCTGAATTAAATAATATTATAGTCGTTTTCACTGCATGGCTTTCATAAGAGCAAAAAAGAAATTATTATGTATCGTTTTTGTGAGTATTTCATATTTCAGTGGATTGTTTCATCAACTTGAATTAAGATCTACATAAGTGGATGTAATCATTTTCAGTAACAGTTAGAGTTAGATAAAGAATTGGTGTCCCACTTTTTTGTACGTTTTTGAGTGTCCAATTTCATATTTTTTTATTTATTAATTAAAGTAAAATATAAATACTATACCATCACGGCATATCCCACAAGTGGGGCAGCCAGCAGACCAACTGCATATAAAACATGCAAGCTGTCTTCTCCGTGCCAATATAAAATCAAGACATTCAGGATGGGTGGCAAACCTCATCGCTGAATTTAAGATGTAAAGAGTCTTATTTTTTCGAACACCTGCCTTTTACAGGACACTCGAAAACTTATGGAGAAGAGTGGGAGACCAATTCTTTACCGGGTGCTCCACGGGAAAAAACATAACCATTAATATAAACTTATTAGCGATGTAACGAATATTCGTATTCACATTAGCATTCGCGAATATTCGCAGATTTCAAAGTATTCGTATTCGCAAAAAAATATGCGTATGTTTTGCGAATATTATTTTGGTAGATAATCAAGTATCGGATATTCGGTAAAAGTACCGGATACTTACCCGGTACATTGTAAAAAAATAGGTACTACAAGAAAATATTCTTTAAGAAAACCGAGGACTTTTGAAATATTTTAAATTCTTATAAGTACCATTTTGAAAATTCGGCGACGGGGGGTAGAAATTTTAATGTTTGAGCAATTGTAGAAATTTAAGCAAGTCAATATTCGCTATTCGCATTCGCGAATAGTAAAAATCACACATTCGTTACATCACTAATACTTACATACAATTTTTTCTTAGAAATTACATAATAAGTTCAATAAATATACTCTCCAAGTAGAAAAGAAAACAATTACTTCTAAAATTTAGCAATAAAGTTTGCCATCCATTCTAAATGTATTTTTTTTAATAAGCATGGAGAGGACAACTGGAATGTTTATTGCATGCGGCTGGTCTGCTGGCTACCCTGCAACAGTGATATCTAACTAATCTAAAATAATTATTAAACTACTAAACTATTCAATCTTTTTTAATTAACTATTCAAAAATTTCCAATTCTTCGCCAATATTCATTCTATCTTTGATAAGAAAAAAGTTCGTTAAATAGATTTAGGTACATCATTATAAAAGAACGAGTATGAATCGAAAAGTAAATATATAATAATACCAAAGGTCAAAGGAAACTAGTTTACCCAATTATATTCGAAACGCCGCTTTTATCGTTTAGTTTGAAACAATATTACATCAGGTAAAAACTTAACTAACTTAGAACCGATATTTCAATATTGCCTTAAGGTAGCCCACATTCTGGGGGACATTAAAGGACTCGATGATCGCCTTGATAGTGCAGAATTCTGGGAACATGTTATTTGAGTTCGTCGGTAGCCTGGAGGTAGAGTCTCGGCCTCGTGAACAAGGGGTCCGTGGTTCGATATCAGGTACCGGCAAACTCCCCTTTCACGACACAAGCTTTTAGTAGCTTACTGTGAAAGGTGTATCAGATTGTATTTGGGTTTATAACAAACAAAACCCAGATATAGGTTTCTTTTTAAAAAAAAATAATCTAATTTCTATTCTAGAAAATAAGTTCATTCGGGAGATGGCATTCGAGTGAGATTCCTCACATCATGTGTGGAAACTTTATACTAAAATTTTCGATGTCTCTCTAGCCGTGAGAAGTAAAAAATTGTAGGTTTATCAGTAAAAGAAATTAATAACAAAAGTTTTTTTTTTGAAATATAACAATAGTAAAACTTAGTGTATACAAAATTATCATAAAATGTCTAAAACGCTGAATTAAATGAGGTGTTTTATCAAAATTTGATATCTTTCTTCCTTTTTCTTTTTTTCCGGCAAGGCACCCGACATCGAGTGAATTTGAACATATTTAAATGCACAAAATTTGATATCAATCAACACACTTTTGATATAATCGATGAAAGTGTCTAACCATATGAACTTTGCCTTATAATTATTTTGGTGTAGTATACGTACCAGTGATAGGGTTAAGTTTATAGTATGCATATGGAAAAAATAATTGAATTTACGCTTACCTTAGATAGGAGCCGATCTAAAGGTTTATTGAAATATCGGAACTATGCACCTAAGTATAATCATATAAAATACTAAACTTTTCTTTTTCATATCGGATGAATGGTTCAGCACGCACATTATTATTGTATGGAGGTACTTCATATCGTGAAAAAATAGAGTCTTTGAAACAGTACATATTGCGCGGAAGACAAAAAATACGATGAAACTCTTATTAAATAATACTATACTATACTATACTATACTATACCCTCACGCCATGTCCCAAGTGGGGTAGGCAGAGAGAACGGAACGCCAAACAGATCTATCTTTACACACTTCCTTCGCTTCCTCCACATTCATACAGTTCCTCATACACGCACGTCGGTTCCTCTTACTCAACACGCGGCCGTCCTTGAGAATTTGATCCACGTGATCAAGCCACGTGGTTCTCGGACGCCCGCGTTTCCTCACACCATTTCTTTCAGATAAGTATATCCTCTTTGTCATTCTTACCTCGTTCATTCGTTCAACATGCCCAAACCACCGTAGTTTATTCACGCGCATTCTGTCCACAACACTCTTCTTGCATCCGCTCATTCTTCTAATATCCTCATTCTTCACTCTATCACTTAAATAATATTCACTGATTATAAACTAAATAAAGTTCGTTTTTTTCGAGATTAATATGTAGTAATGATGATTAGCTTTTCACAAAACTGCGCAATTCAGAACAAAATCAAATTTATTTGTTGTAAGGTTTCTAAAAAGATACAGGAGAGACGATGATCATGGCTGGGACTTGTTCTAAGAATGCCCAATGATAGTTGACCAAAAAGAGCACTGTTCTTCCTCCGCAAGAGATCCGTCGGTCCAGACGTCCCACTTTCACAATACACCGTTCCTATGACAACGACATCAGAGCGCAGGGAATGTCGTGCGAAGAGGTGATGCGATTGGCAAACTACAAAGCAATACTTTACTGGAGTACCCGACAAAGTATAGAGCTCCCACTTTATACATGCCGTTTACAGGACATTTGAAAGAGACAAGAATGGTTTATATGTTTTTTGTCAGCTTTTACATAGAACTACTAATGAGTATAATTTAAATATGTATATGGAATAAATATACATTTTTTTACAAAAATAATCATTTTCATTATAAATCCAGATTATTGAATCCCTAAAATTTAAGCTGAGCTTGTGTTTTGAGGGATAATTTCATTATTACATACACGTATATTTGCTCATAACAAGGATTTTCAATTAATTAAAATAAATACAGTAACAAATTAATGTGAAAATTAACATAATTATTTTGAAGGTCTGTGAGTATTTGCATCTTTGTAATTCCTTCAAGTGTGGTAGCCAGTGGACTAACTGCATGTAATAAACATGTGAGTTGTCTTCTCCGTGTCAACAGAAGTTAATACATTCAGAATGAATGGCACACTAAATTTAAACGTATTTTTTTACAAATTAATACCTGTCTTTTACAGGACAATTGAAAACTAACAGAAAATAGTGGGATATCGTTTCTTTGGCAGAAACCTCATGGAATCTTCTTCTAATTATAAAGCATCCTTCCTCTTTTCGATACTTTTACTTATGGTAAACGCTACTTTTGGGGATTGGATTTGCGGACTTTATTTATTTATTATTTATCATTATAGTATCATCATCATCATCGCCCTCAACGCTCCTCTCGGGAGCACAGGGCAGAAACCAGCCTCCTCCATTCAGAGCGTCTCTGTGCCAATTGCGTCACCTCTTTCCACGACATTCCTTGCGCTCTGATATCGTTGTCATAGGAACGGTGTATTGTGAAAGAGGGACACCCGGGCCGACAAAACCCCTGCGGACGGTTTATTAGGTTAGTCATTATAGTATAACAGTGTTAAGAAAAAACAATAGAAAATTTAAAATACTATGACGATATGCAGTGGCGAGATTATCACTATCAAGTGATTTCTTCCATCTAAACACGACACATTGAGATATAATTATACCTAGTTAAAACAAATTTGATGAATGTTTTTTTTTTACATTTTTAGCTTTTTTAAATATTTCACATTTTTATATACGATTTAGCGTTTTAAACTTTTAGTCGGTAAGAAAGCGATCTTAATTGGTTTGCTCATTGTTATAACTAATTAATAATTTAAATTTATTGTTATACTATACTATACTATACTATACCATCACGGCATATCCCACAAGTGGGGTAGCCAGCAGATCAGCTGCATGTAAGAAACATGCAAGCTGTCCTCTTCGTGCCAATATAAAATCAAGACATTCAGGATGGGTGGCAAACCTCATCGCTGAATTTAAGATGTAAAATGTCTTATTTTTTTCGAACACCTGCCTTTTACAGGGCACTCGAAAACTTACGCAGAAGAGTGGGAGACCAATTCTTACCGGGTGCTCCACGGGTTATATGTTACAACTGTTTAATCCATAATACAGAATAAGTAAAATTTAAAAAAAACTTACAGGCCATCCATTCATTTACGAACGATAAGGGTACATCTTTCTCAGTACGAATACGATCAATAATTGAAATTCTGAGATCAAATTAATAATTAATCTGAGAGCCTTGTTGTTCTGTATCCAGACCTGTTTAGAATTTTAAATGCGATTACAATATTCCAAATAATACCTACTTATGTATAGATAATATCTTCTGCCATTATCCTTGATATCCTAAATATATATCTACTTATCCTCGAGAAAGATTATATTCAGAGAGTTGAAGGACGAGCTACTTAAAAGATAATAATATATTATTATCAAATCGTTAGTCAAATCAATACTTTAAATCTACTACTACTATACTATACCTGCACGCCATGCTCCAAGTGGAGAAGGCAGAGAGAACAGAACGCCAAATAGATCTATCTTTATACACTTTATTCGCTTCCTCCACATTCATACAATTTTACATGCACCTGTCTTTGAGAATTTGATCCACGTGATCAAACCACGTTGATCTCGGACGCCCGCGCTTTTTCACACCCTTTCTTTCAGACAAGTATATTATTTTGTCATTCTCAATTCGTTTATGTGTTTATTTTTTTTATTTTATTTTATTTTATTTATTCAGTAAGGATCAGACAGTTGAAACAATTAGTAAGTATAGACATTAAAAGACAACAATAGACAAACCAATTAAGATCCCCTTTTTACCAATCTTATAAACATAAATTTGGGACTTAAAATTATAAAAGACATATAAATGTAAAAAAAATGAGTAAAATCTTAAAATGTAAAAGTGTAAAAAATGTAAAAAATGTAAATAAATGTAAAAAATTATAAAAATGTATAAAATATATAAAATGTCTAAAATGCAAAAAATTGTAAAAATGCGAAAAATGTAAAAAAGTATAAAATGCAAAATCTAAAATCTATAAAATGCGAAAATATGTCCAAACCATCGTAACTTATTCATCCGCATTCTGTCCACAACACTCTTCTAACATCCGCTCATTCTTCACTCTATCACGCAACGTTTTACCAACCATTCATCTCAGCGATCGCATTTCCGCTGCATTTATTCTACTTTCGTCCTTCTTCAACCTACAACTACAATATCATTAACGGGCTGTTTCACCACCAATGGATAAAGTTCTAGATAACTATCCTTAGGATAAATTTATCTACAAGATAAACTGAAGCGAGCGTTTCACCACCTACAGATTTCTTACGGATTGTTATCCGCCAGATAGCAGTGGCAACGTTGTAATTTCATGCTTTTGTTGCATGAATGTATGCACGTAGGTAGGAATATATCGTGCGTTGCCTAGGAATATAATTATCTAGGTAACGCACATGTAAACAAATTTTGACAGTTTAACACTATCTAAGACTTATCGGCCGGATAACTTATCTAGAACTTAATCTATAGGATAGCGCCGTCAGGGAGTCGTGAAACGCATTTTTCGTTTTATCCGTTAGATTTTTGTTGGATTGGCTATCCGGCACTTTATCCAGAGGTGGTGAAACAGCCCGTAATTCATTCATTCATCCAGACTGCAAAATTCCTCACGGTAATAAAAAAGGGAAACATTCCTCTTTAATACAGAGAGGTTTGAATGAGCGTTTTTTTATTATCAAATAATAATTGTGAATCGAATATATTTTGAAAAATTGTTCGAATTTTTGAGTAAATCAAAATTCAAAGCCACAACAGATACCCGTAGGTACATCTAATGGTAACAACTGGTTTTTGCATGGTTTGATTTGCGACGCTATTTCCAAATTCCCGTCATCTTCCATTCTCCTGTTTTCAGAGCGCTGTTTTTGCAATTAATATTAGCTGCATATTATTTCTTTTTATTATTAATTTATTATTAATTTGAAGATTCCATTTTTCTGATAGATTTTTAAACACACCGATTATTATTTCATTGATTGTATCGGCATTAACTTTGTGACACTTCATTTTAAATCATCAAATAAAATAAAATAAATATTTATTAGTATGTTTTATGTTACTGTTGAGTAAGACTAACGCACGACCGGTTTCGCGGACGGAAGTTCACATCATCATATTATTTATTACTGTGTCAGTGATTAGGTAGTAGAATTCTATTACGGCATTAATAAAATAAATGTTTTTTTCTACTATATGATTTATTCTCCAGAGAAAAACGTCTTTCGTCTTGTTAGTATTGACAATGTCCTAACAAGGCGAAAGACGTCTCTCTCGAGGATAAATCACGTAGTAGAATAAAACATTTGTTTTATTTATTTCACGTTGATTATGTTGCAATATTCGCAAACTTTATGTTATTTTGTAACAGGTACCACATGTACCTATGCTTGTTTAGTAAATAAGTAAAGAAACAAATATTAAAATCCTTTTTTTCGACATTTTTGCTGCTAATTTCTTAACCTCTTGAGTCCTGAGATACTTTTTGATCAAATTTTTAATTTTTTTGTGATATACGAGTCTAAAATAATCTAAAAGACTTTTAAAAAATATTTTAAAACTTCCTCGTGGAAAATTCTGAATTTTCTTTATGTCATATATATATGACAATAGGTCTCAGTGCAAATAGATTTTTCTATGTTGTATTTCTATATATTACTTAACAAAGTAAAATTTGTAATGTGTTGAAACATTTCATTATCATTAAGAATAAGAAAAGTTCAAAAATAAAAAAAATTAATAGGAGCGGGGACAAAATCTCTATTCCACATGTTGATTTGAGGTTGAACAGGTCTCCCGTTTTTTTGTCCCCTCGTTGCAAATCTAGAGCGCACACAGGTTCTGCCTCGGATAAGCGTTCTTCTAATATTTATAACAAACGTAGTTTGTGGATCCCATGTCTTCTATGGAGCTATCAAATGAACTGGACGAAGAAGAATTGCCATGTACAGATATACTTGGGTTAGTTGGAAGAAATCGCGCCTCTGCGATAAACTCGCCCTCTGTATATTGATTGTATGATTGTCTTTGTTTGAAATTTATTTTTGTGTGAATTTGCTTGTTATCAATGTACAGTAAAGAATAAATAAATAAATAAAAAAAAATATAGTAGTGATATTAAAATCACGATTTTCATCAGATAATTCAAAGTCAGACTCTTCTAAAGCATTTAAAATATCTTCCTCATTCAAATTTAAAAATAAATGGGTAAATTAATATACATTTTGATACTTTAGAAAAATATAAAGTTGAAATTTCGATGATATAGGGACCTCTTGTAATATCAGTATGACATAAAAATATGAAACAAAATATTTTGTGACAAAAAGACACAAAATATCAAAATAACATCACCATTGAATAAAACAATGATTATAAAATGTAATCCGAATAAAAAAATAAAGAAAAATTCACTGATTACTCAAAAATAAAAAGATAACTTATATGTCTGGCGAGAGAAACTCGATTTACATGTCACTTTGTCCACCATTTTTAAAAAAATTGTCACATTTCTAAAACAATTCGCTAGTTGTGCCATAAGCAATGTGTTAAAAAAAGATTCATCTACAGGAGTTTTGAAGAATTATGAATGAAATTTGTTAGATGGCGTTGGAATATTTTTTTGATTTTAATGTAATATACATATATATATGACAGAAGGATTCAGGAGGTTAAGACTGCTTAGGTATGATAAAAAACATAAAATAAATTTAATTCCTTTATATTTAAGAATAAGATAAGTAACTACTGTTAATAAAATATCTTCCTATAATTGGAGCAGGTGGTTTGAAAAATTTGAAAAATAAAAATATGAAGAACATAAAAGTGGTTCATAAAAACCATTTTAATTAAAAAGGGTTGTGAAGTTTATGTTCATTTTTAAACATCTTTCGCGAAGCCTCAATATTTTTGACATAAAAGTCAATAAATTAGCGAACAATTTTATGTGGGAGTTCTTCTACAGAGTGTTTCGAAAGACTTTGAAGTTGTTAACTTTTTTACATATTATTAAAACAAGATAAAACCTTGACATCCTTAAGAAATATAAGAAATAGATTATAAATTCAAACAATGCTTTGTCGAATATTATCCGGAAAAACTGTATTAAATTTTACAAATTCTTTAATAAGTAAAAAATCTATTTATCTTGTTGGTTAGTATGTAAACATTATAAAAACTAAAACATATACTAGGAAATATTATTATGAAATTCAAAATAAGAAAATAATAATATATTATTGTAGTCCAAAACAATTTTCTTAAAAGAAATATGTTTTTTACAGAGAGAAATAATCGCTAAACTAGTGATAGGGTCTCGGTCTTCCAAATAAGAGATCTTGATTTCGATTCCTGTAGCAGTCAATCTACTCCAACTTCACGACGTATGCATGTTGCTTGCTATGAGTATGTGAGTAGGTTTATTTCATACACAGATTCATCACCTAAAGTAACTAAAAGGTCATAAAAATAACAAAATGGATATTTGTAGGTAATTAATCCCATGAACGATTATGAAGATTTTCAAGATTTCGAATCGGTCGTGTTTAATAATTAAGTTGAACTATATACCTCTACATATACAATTTTCAAAAAAAATGTGATGCATGTGATGAGCATGATGCAGAGGAATTGGGAATGTTGCCCGGGCTTAAAGATTACTCTTAACCAAGCCTTGAGTCGATTCATAAGCGTCGAAACTCTATATCATGCATATGTACATATGTTTATCATAATACAACATAATTATGTACCTACCTAGTTAATATACCTATTCAAATAGGTTGACTGTCAGTGAGTAGAATTAACTGGAATGATTTATCTAGAGAGGTTCAAAACCAAAAACATGGTTAACATCTACTTTTCTTAGTAAGTAAAATCCAATCTCTGACATCCAATTGTATCAAAAATTCATAAAAATATAAATATGGAGTTTTAAAACATTTATAAATTTAATATTTATGAAACAAATTATGCAAAATAAAACTTCATTTTCCAAAATTGACAAATTCTATGAAAATTGTGTAAAAAATATCGAAAAAAAGCAGTTTTATTACGGAAATCAGTCATATGCTAATGTAATTTTTGAACTCTTCTTACATTTTACTGAAAATGGATTTTCAGTAAAATGTAAATTTCAGTAAAACTTTTTGAGAAGTCTTTTTTTGGTACCAAACCGCACATTTGCTTAAAATAAAATATTATTATATGAATTCAAACATGATACAAAGTTGACATTGAAATAAAAATAGCCCAACCTTAGGTCTTTTTGTTTTCCACAGCAAGCAATAAGCAATAAAATGTTGTTATTTACATCAATGTAATTCTAACAAAAAGAAAAAAACATGGTATGGATTTATTTTGAAATAATGTTCATTTTTCGATTTTATATTTTTGGGCAAATGGATTACTCACTTATAGTTTATGCGATAAAAAGTTATATTACATTGAAATTTCTACGTATTTTGATTCCGTAAATGTTATTTTCATTCAAACAATATGTACCTAGGTACTCGTACACGTTTACACTTTTATTCTATTTTCAAAGGCCATCCACTCGTTTACAAGTGATCAGGGCTCACACATGCTATTGACGAGTCTAATATTTTCATACTGAGTAAACCCATCCCTAACAATTAATTATAAAGAATGAATATAGTATCTAAGTTTTTTAAATAAATATCAAAAATAAGGTGAAAAATATACTACCTTTTTATTTTAAAAGTTCATTAATGTCAATAAAAAATATGTTAATTTTGAAATCATTTCACTACATGTATGATTGTCACCCCCCCCAAAAACTGACAATGTCCAATGTAGTTTGACATTGCAAAAAGATGCACAAGATTTGACATGAAGATTCGTTGGATGTAAAAAATAGCCCATAAATTGGTCGCCGCATTTGAAATCAATAACAAACAAACGGATAATTTTGGCAAAGACAGTCCATTTTTTGATGATTTGGAAAACTTTGAACCAAATATGCCGATTTGCAGGGAGGAAAGTCCTCGTATTTGAAAGAAGTTTATTATCATATCATTTAGTCATTATTACCATCACGACATTTCCCACAAGTTTGGTGGCCAGCAGAACCACTACATGTTTTACATTGGCATGACATAAAATTAAGCACAGTTTGTGCTTTGAAGATTTATATAAGGTTTACGTGTGAACTAGTACGCACATGGAGTTAAAGTAAGATGATATTTCACGAAATTGGCACAGAGACGCTCTGAATGGAGGAGGCTGGTTTCTGCCCTGTGCTCCCGAGAGGAGCGTTGAGGGCGATGATGATGATGATGATTTCAAGAAATAAGCTTCACTTCAGAATGACAATCATTCAGTTGACACTAAATTATTCTATGAAGAAGAAACTGTTTAATTATTTAATTTAAACAATAGAATGGTTTGAGTATTTAATTCTAACTACGTGTTTTGTTTTATTCATCGGTTATTTTCTGTTTTCTATTAAAAAAATTATCACGACTACTCTCATCTCCAGAGAATAGGTTGGCACCGACTTTAAATTGTGTTTTCATAGTGGTTTGTTTAATTTTTGTATTTTTTACCAATGTTTTTAGAGAAAAGATTGCATTATTTTTTATTTATGAAGGGTGTAATAAATATTATATGAAGAGTTTCAAATTTAGTCATTAAGTCAAAATCAAATTAGATGAGACATCTAGAAATAATGTTTTTTTTTATAATTGTTTTTCATTTGTTTGTAGCGAAGTTTGAGAAATCACATTTCTCTAGGGCGGTGCTTGAGAGTGTAATTTTATTCTTAAAATATCTTTAAATTTTATATGAACAAAGGTATATTATTAATAAATGTCTCGATATCTGAATCATTTCCATAAATTTTCGAATGTGAACCAGAACCAGAACCAATTAAGTTTCCGATCAGTCATTAGTTACATAAATGCCGAAAATGTTTTCCCATCCAGATATAGGTACCTACAGGATATCAAAGAAACATCTGTATTCAAAAACATCCTTACGATATTACAAGTATTTATTATAGTAGATTTTTTAATTTTTATGTATAAATTTACCGGTAAATCTAATATTGTTGTCAACTGTCATTAACTTATAAACGATTTAAGTATGGTATTTTTATTTGTAAGATTATTTTTTGTACGGTCAGTGTAACGCGGAGGTAACGCTTTTGTTTTTACATATGTCAAGAGGTCTAGGGTCCATGCATGTTATGTTATTGTATATATTTTTTTATTAATCCAATTTCATCACTGTTGTTTGACAATCGTAAGCTGAGAGACTGATTTAGGTATAGGTATAAATAAAAAACATACATGTGATACATTTTATAAATAATTCACAAACCATAAGAAATGTATTCACAAAGTTTTTTTTTAGTAGGAAACAAATGCTTGTAACATTGAATGTGATAAATAAAATATAAACAGTAAAATTTTCACATACTGAAAATAACCAAAATGCCTAACAGCAGAGTATTACCGCAAATGGAGTAGGTAATGTTATCTTTTTGATCTGGTAGACCATTGAAAGAATTCCTACAGTTACCGTAGTAAGTTTTCAACCATTGAGGGTTAACCACAGTATGTACTCGTACCTATAAGGTAGTGGCAATTTCCACGTAGCTTCAAAAAAAGACTAAATTTAATTCATATAAAATATATACATTATTGTGATAAAAGTATTTGATTGTGGATTGAGTTGTACCCGTTGTATGGTATGTAGGTACCTATTCTCCGATACATATGTAGTTTTTGACTTGGTTTGTTTGCTTGATTTTGTGACGAATATGATAAAAGGGTATATGTATTGGATACTAAGCGTTGTGATGACGCATATTGCATCCTGATTATGTTTTGTGTATTTTATTATAAAATTTAGGCATAATTCACTCGATTGCGGATGCATTGCCGTAAAATGAAATAAGAAGAAGATTGAGATGTACATAAATAACTGATTGAATCATATTATTATTTCTTTGAATGATTAAGAACTCAATATATTGGTAATGCATAAGTGTAAGATTCATCATTATCATCGCCCTCAACGCTCCTCCCGGGAACACAGAGCAGAAACCAGCCTCCTCCATTCAGAGCGTCTCTGTGCCAATCACGTCACCTCTTCCTACGACATTCCCTGCGCTCTGTTTAAGACGTGTAAATCATAAATAAAGTCATAAAATAGTGACCTGGTTTCGACTTTTAAGTCATTGTTAAACTAAGGTTATAACATGCCGTGTTTTTGCTTAAGTACTTTGTTAATAATATTATTGTTTTTGCGAAGACATAGATATAAGCAATAAAATGTAATGTAAAGAATGAATACATACATACATACATCTTCTTCCCCTTATCCTAATTGGGTCGGGGGCGCATTGCGCATAGGTATTTCCTCCAGAGATTCCTGTCCACTACTGCTTCCAGGACCTCTGTCCGCTCCAAACCAAGTCTTTCAACACAAAATTTTGACACCTGCCCTTGCCAGCTTCTTCTAGGGCGGCCCAACGGTCTTCTGCCCTCTCCCACAGCCTCCAAAGATCTATGTGGTAATCTGTCTTTTGGCATGCGGAGCACACGTGACCCAGCCATCGCAAGAATGTATAAATGAATAAAATAATTATCAATTATGTAGGTACTTTATTTATCTACTTTATTTAAGATGTATCAGGAGTACATGATATCAGAGAAGATTCAATACTTACCTAATCAGTATAAGTTACTCTAGGTTTGTATCTGTATACAAGTAGGATGTAGGGTACACAAATACATAATAATATATTACCTACGTAGTGCACATCGTTTATCAAGAACACTCTACTGACATTTGCCAATATGTTACTGGCCACTGCTACTTGTCTGATGAGATAAACATAAGGAGAAGAGTGTGTACCTATGTATGTATGTAGCATTAAGCAACTATAAATCTATGTATCAATGAAGTAAGTGGCAAGGAACTACGACATTACGGACAGACGGAAGAATTTGAATGCAAATACATTCTATTTTTTTCCATTCTGAAATGTTTTGGAAACACGCAGTTAATATATTATGGTGACATACTGTACATAATATATTGTGGTGACAGATAACGATAATACATATTAAGTAAAAAACCAGTAAATTATACCAAAATAAAATACATATTAATTATATTACTTTTCATACATACAGCAAGAATTCACCCAGTAAGCTAACTGAGGAGCACCTCAGTGGAATATTTGTCAACAGCTACAAACTCACACAGTAAGAAAAATATGAAGATTTTTTATGATTATTTATATTGTCGGAATAAAATAAGTTCGCATTATTTTCAGTATATTATTGAATGACTTGTACAATGATTGGAATAAGGTATTCGTAAAACGAATAATTTAAACTTTTTAAGTCAGTTTCACCTGAATTCAGCGAGAAGATATGCCACTCATCTTAAACGTTTTAAATTTAGTAAAAGTTTATTAGATGGCATCCGCTAGTCTTCTGGCTACCCCACTTGTAAGAGTTCTCATTATGATAAATATGTACCTACCTATAGATAAATTGATATATATTATTAAAATAAAAAAAATTATAAGTAAAAAATACTTAAGAGTTTTACTTATAATTTTTTTAATTTAAAAATGGAGTTTTACTCATTTAGTGAAAACAAAATCAGTGATATATATTATGTCATTGAATAATAATTATGTAGTAACGTAATTGCAACTAACATGTATTATGTACGACATAAATTTATTTAACATTTTACAGATGGAATATTTGTCAACACCTATAGTTTAAATTTTTTCTGTCACAGTACAAAAACAATATTATAAATCGCAACAAAAATTATACAAAATTTACATATCACAGAAAAAATGTAAATTGATTAACAATTTTCGATTTAATTATTAATAATGTTTAAAACGTATTATTTTCCACGTCACATCATACTAAACCTCGTGGAAAATTAAAATATGTATTAAGGTATTAATTTTATTCAGATTTTCGATTTTATATTAATTCAATAAAAAAAGGGATTGGTTAACTCTCGAGGGCACGCGCGTTTGAAGATTCAAATTTAAATGTTTGTTTATCAATAATAAATAACACTTTCAAAACAAACACTTTTTTATGATTATTTTTTTTGTACCATCAAAATTAAGCAGAGTGTTTTTCAAAATTTATGGAAATCTTTTTATTTGTTTTTTTTTGCTGTTTCCGTTGTTAGATATGAGTATGTTATGTTGCGAATTTTATTTCTTATTTATTAGAACAGTGTACGGCTTAATAGCCTTTACAGTAAAATAACTTAAAAAAACATACTTGAAACAAACACAATCAACATCATATTATTATGTTATGTTGATTGTGTTTTTGTCATTGTTTTGTAATTATCACAATGTATTAAAGGGATAAACCATATATTATATTATTATAAATAAACAAATAAATCGATATGTTTAAGACTCCATCCTTTGGGTTAAATAATGTTCCGAACTTTATTTCGTGGTGCTGTCAAAAAAAATATACAAAATCCTACATTTTCCAGGACACTCTAAAACCAACAGAAAAGAGCTAGTAAATACTAGGCCTATTGTTTAACGATTACTCCGCAGGATAACTGATGATTTAAGTTAATCAAAACACTAACGTTACATGATAAAATGCGTTCATCTTTAAGTGTTAAGTAATAAATTAATCTCCGTACGTGAGTTAGATTATCCAAAGTTATTACAGGTAATTCCTTCCTGTTCCTACCTTCACAATGGCCTGGAAGACACTCATCCATAAAATTATTATGCATACGTCATCCTGAACTGGATTTAGTTCATTTAATTTCATTGTTCATTCATACTAGTAGAGTAATAGTAGTTCCTTCCGCAATTGAAGCAACATCTAGAACAATGACCCATGAACCATAAAGCCCTATTTTCGCAGATTGCAGAAATGAAACTACCTGAGCCTATGGCTGTACAAATAAACATATCCATTTTATCTATTTCCATTATATTCTTGACTGTACATTGGTTACAATGTTTCGAATCAATATAAAATATCAAAAAACATATCATTTTTACAATTCAATGTACAGAGCGCAAGTTTATCGGTAGAATGCAATGTCTTCCAATCAACTCGGTGTCTTGATTGGTAACGCTAATATCTCGTTTTTGTTTGAAGGATATGCGTTACTTTTGTCGCAATTTTACTTTCAATTTTAGTTGCAAACGTATTTACTCTACAATTTTTTTGTTTTTTAACAACTTTTAATATAATATTATATAGATATATAATAAACCATCTATCTATAATATACATATCATAGTCTCTTTGCTTTACTTTTGTCTTTATATTCCACTAATATTAATGCGTATTTTAATCTCACATTTATTACATGTAATTTTTTTTCTGTGGCGTTTTAACTGTATTTATATAGATTTATATATATGGATCAAATGGAATGATAAGCAATTTCATTCACTTTAAACATGATCATATAATAGAAAAGATATTAAAAGAGACGCAATTAGAACTTTAAAAAATCCGTTACTCAAAACGTCATTTTGCCTTATGGGGCCATTTTCTACCTACAGCTTAGTAATCTATTTTATATTCTATTCTCTAACGCGCGCCACCGTTTAACAGTTTGTGAAGTAAGTCAATAACAATCTGTGCAAATTGAGCGATAGCTAATTTTTCTTTACGATGAAATGATTTTTTTTACTATTATTATTATATCTAAGCTTATCAGCATCACTTGGGATTTTAAAGTCAAACCATAAAAAATGTAAATTAAATTTTGTTATTTTCTTGAAACAACGTATTTCAAACTAGCGAAAACTCCTTAGGCCTGAGTCAATAACACACTTTCGCGTCACGTTCCCGCTCCGTTAGCGTTCGGGTGCAGACGATGTTGCGCCAAAGTGTTAATTTTCGTAACTATTGTGTATCTAAGCAACGAAACATATGCTTGTATGTATGTCAGATGATTCATTCGGCGCCGTTTAATGGAGCATCCATCTCAAAGGCACGGGAAACTGCGTTGACTTCAATATGGATTGTAAAGTTTGATATATTCATCAAATAAATAAAATTCAGCACAAACAATTCGCGAATTTCAAAAAATATCTTGATTTTTTTAAATCATTGATATATTTCAAAGTTTATTAAATTAATTTATTTTTAGCCATTTTAAGTAATTTATACATTATACAAACAATGGTATGCCAGAAGACAGACTACCACTTAGATCTTTAGAGGCTGTGGGAGAAGGCAGAAGACCGGTGGGCCGCCCTAGAAGAAGCTGGCAAGGGGAGGTGACAAACTTGTGTGTTGAAAAGCTTCAAACCATGGTTTGAAGTAGCCAGAGGTTTCGGAAGCAGCGTTGGACAGGAATCTCTGGAAGAGGTACCTAGGCGCAGTGGGCCCCCGATCCAACTAGGACAAGGGGAAGAAGATGTATAATATATATGTATGTTTTATACAAACAATATGAAAGACACGATAACATAAATAATGCGGTACTTTATTTAAAGTTTTAGACATAATTTCATAATTTGTAATATATCAATGAATCAATATGGTTGTCATTTATAATAAAAATCAGTATGAAAAACAATAAAATAGAATATTAATTAACGAACAACGCAGTATGTTGTTAAAATACGTAATGAAATTATATATTATAAAGTGTGTTAATAGTATAGGAACAATTTTATAGCCAATAATTTGTTCGTGTACTTTTGAACGTAGATATTTCAGGCAAAATGCTGGTATTGTGAACCCGATTTTTGGGCCGAATCCTTTGGTATCTTGGATATCTGGATAGGTAATATTTTTCCGGCATTAGACTGTCAAATTTTTATGTGATCATGACTGATAATAATATTGGGACTTATCTGGTTGTATTATTCTGAGAAGTGTGGATACTGCAGCCATGTTAAATAATGGCTGAAATTGTAAATAATAATATACATTTAATACATAATTTACTTTTAATTTAGGAAAAATCAAATAAAGTAATTAGAAAATATAATAACCATGCAAAAAAAAAAATCAAACCTACCTTATCAAAACAACTTTTTTTTTTTTTTTTTAATTTCCATTATAATTCTATATCAAATTTCTTAATTTTATAATAATAAAAATTACTGGATATCCAAAGATATCATTAGATACATGTGGGTAAATCCATATTTTTTACAAATAAATTTAATGTTGTCAATAAATGCCTCTTTATGAAAAGATATTCAAGAAATTAGTCTCACACGTCTAGGTTTGTGGATAGCAGCAGTGGCACGGACAAAATTGCGCAAACATAGATGTGTCTCGCACTGCAAAGGTTAAGTTATTCATTCATACCATTACGGCAATTCCCATAAGTAGGGAGGGTAATCAGTGGATCAACAACATTTTTTTTTTAAAAAGATATACTTATCTGGGTTTTTTTATAAACCCAAATACAACTTTATACACCTTCCACAGTAAGCTAAAAGCTTGTGTCGTGAAAGGGGAGCTTGCCGGCACCTGGGATCGAACCGCGGACCCCTTATTCAAGAGGCCGAGACTCTACCTCCAGGCTACCGACGAACTCGAATTTAATAAACATGCAATTCGTTCTATCCATGACAATAAAATTTGCAAAATGCAAGATGGGAGGCACCAGTTATCCTTGAATTGAAGACGTTTTACGAATACCTACCTGCCTTTTACAGTTAAATGGAAAACTATCAGAAAAGAGTGAGAGATATATTCTTTGTAGGAATCATCATCATCATCTTCTTCCCCTTGTCCTAGTTGGGTCGGGGGCCCATTGCGCCTAGGTACCTCCTCCAGAGATTCCTGTCCACCGCTGCTTCCAGGACCTCTGGCCACTCTAAACCAAGTCTTTCAGCACACAAGTTTGACACCTGCCCTTGCCAGCTTCTTCTAGGGCGGCCCACCTGTCTTCTGCCCTCTCCCACTCCTACTCCCACACTTTGCAAGAATATTTCACGAAAACAATTATTCAATAAATTTAGTATAGGTACCTATGTATAAATCGTCGTTTGGGAAGCAAAATAGAAGATTATAACTCTTCATTCGTTATGTTACATAATATAAAAATACAATTCCGAGTTTCTCTTACAAATTTAACTGTTTGAAATAAACATTTATGTGGACGATAATGCATATATGTAAACGTACCAAACTATTTTACTTTGTCAAATCTGAAGGTAAAAACGTCTTTTATTGTGATTACAGGCATTCTCAAAAGACATAAAACGTAGATAATAATAAAGAATTTGTCATGCCCAAAAATCAATTCAATTACGTCTTATATTATATACCCGCCAAATAATGAAAAACGGATATCGGGTTCGCCGAATACCGGATATTAGATATCCAGCAAGATACAAAACTATGTAGATAATCGGTAATTCGGCCATTGTTTGACGGGTATAGTTTAAAGCGAGTACTCGCGAGTGTAGTCAAATATTATGGTGTTTTGATGGTTAGTAAGTGAAAATGTTCTCAGCAGTGAATTTTTGCGAAGTTTGCATGTACTTTGTTGAAATAATTAAATTAAGTTTTCTGTATATTATTATTTCAAAAAACTTATTCATTTTACGGAATAACTATCAGATTTACGGATACTGTGTTATATCCGATATCCGGATCCGATACCTGGGCCAATATTTTTTTTTTTTAATATATTTATTTTATTCATAAATACACAGTAGGATACATTGATATTACATTAATAAAACAATATAACACACAGTAAAAATGCTCCCTCCATAAGCAACTAAATGCTTGTGCGGAGGGTCGGATTTCAATTATAACATTAACACACATAGGTATAACATTATAATTATAACATTATACACATATATATCAGTAACTATAGTGTATCTGAATATTGAGTTACATATATCCGGCATTCGATTGTGTCTTGGCACGATATACAACACTCGTGAAAAAACAGTCGCTTTCACGGCATAAATTTTGATCCTACAGTGTTAGCTTTCGTATGTGTAATCTCATAATACCAACCCACTGCAACGTTCAGGAGTAAGCTGAAAACACTTCTGTACAAGAAAAGTCACGACGCCCTTGAGATGGTCGCGGATCATTAAACGGCGCCAAATACAAATTGTCTTTATTATGATTATTATTATTATTGGCTTGTATCAGATGTCTGAAGTATGGGTTATATCCGTTGTCGATAAATTAAGTCATATCCGATTCCGGATTTGAGGAAGTGTCCAAAATCTGAATATTGTTCCAATATCCGGTAATCGGTTAACCGATATCTATATCTTTTCATCACTAGTTCCAAGACAATTTTATTTAATGTACTCGCACATACCAACTACTATCTCGGTAGGTACTATAGCTTAAACACCAAACCGTGTAAAAGTAATAAACCTTTTTTAAGAAATGAAACGAAAGCATTCACAAAGTGGTAGTTTTATCAGAAAATGAGTTTTTCACATACCGAGTGTGTAAAATATTATTTTTTAATTTGAAAGAGTATCGATGAAAGCTGAAAAAGCTGAAACGTGTTGCCTGAAACTTCAAGGAGCTTTATGGGATTTTGTGGTAAATCCAGGAACATTTAATCTTAAAACAAGGTCGTCTTGTCTCGACAGAATTTGCTTTCATTACGATGGAATTAAAGTGAAGAAAAAAGATTTCAAAAATATACATATTTAAGTACCAACACCATAGTGCTTTTAAAAATGGCAATACGGTACAAAAATGACTTTATACGTAATAGCAAACGATTGAGTAGTCAAGGACTTGATTGAGATCTTTTTACATTGTAAACCATTTTGATGATAATATTTTCATCAAAATGTTCTCTGTCATTGATTACAATCCTCATGTGAATCGGTTTACCGAAAAGCTTTGCACTTTTTATCTACTCAAATCTATCCTGTTCAAACTTCTTTACTTCCTCGTACGATTTTCAGCTCATTATAAATCTTGGAATTGTTCTCGGACTTGGCACATTCATCACAAATTTGTCTGAGGAGAATAGCTCAAGCTTTCGAGGCCTGGTTCGTAAATATTTTATATAAAAAAAAAATCTCATAACAATAAAGGTGTACATATGTTTATCCCGTGGAAAACCCGGTAAAGAGTTGGTCTCCTACTCTTCTCTGTAAATTTTCGAGTGTCCTGTAAAAAACAGGTGTTCGAAAAAAATTAAGAAATGTTATACCTTAAATTCAGCGACGAGGTTTGCTACCCACCCTAAATGTCTTGATTTAATATTGACACGGAGAAGACAGCTTGAATGTTTCTTACATGCGGCAGGTCTGCTGGCTACTCCACTTGTGGGATATGCCGTGATGGTATAGATAGAGAGATTACAATATACTTTCACTATGAACCATCGGTCGATAAGTTAAACTTTAATCATATTGGAGCTTTTTGTCCCCTTATGAGATATATATAATATAATGAGTTACAATCCATTGGATTGGTCTGCAACGAGTTTGGTTTTTCTTCTCCATTCGTCTCTGTTCTCCGCCAGTCTTTTCAGCTCTACGTATGAGCCACAGTTCATATCACTCTTCAGTTGGTCCATATATGCGTCTCTTGGTCGGCCTCTGGCATTTGTCCCCTCGGTCTTACCCTCCGCGATGGCTTATGAGATAAAAAATGTTTTTTCTTTTCATATGAGAAACATTTTTCCATCCCGCATTTCTGTCTTGTGAATGTAAGCCGAAGCAACAAAATAAACTGATATTATACAAAATCAATGATATAAACAAATTCTGTTCTTAGTTTTGAATAATTTAATTACCTATATAATACGAATTTAAAATTGACCAAATCAAAAAAATAAATGTATTAGGAGTGTCTCGCAAAAACAAATTGAGTCAATTTTCAAATAATTTTCGAAAGGGGTGTGTGTGTGTTTGTGTGTTTCCGTATAGGATATTACTACGCCCTAGTTGCCAATTGACACGTTTTATTGCATTGTCGGACGTTACCCAACTCACAGAGTTTTATAGTACCTATGGTATACCAATATTTCTCTGAGAGCCAAAGTTTATAATATTATATTACTATACTCTTGTACAAATACATACCTACCTAAAATATATTGACAATTGGACACATGTTACCCTTAATTATTATCAGAAGCTTATATTTTAACTCTAAGTAGGTACTTATTTAACGTAAAATATACTTATTTAATAGAATGAATATTTATTATAATTGTTTAATGTTAGATACTATTGAGTAATGACTAACGCACGACCAGTTTCGCGGACTGTTCGCATCATCCGGTATAGATCGGCACCTAGTAAGTAGGTAAATTACTAAATAAGTAGGTAATTATTAATATTCAATAAACTATGAGGATTTTGAATATATGCCACCTATCCTGAACGTTTTATTTTTTTATATCACTGTTTTGCCATTTTTTTTAATAACTTCATCCAGTTTCTAATAAATGCACGCCGATTTCTCTTATTCAGCACGCGACCAATTAAGAAAAATAAGATATGTATATAAAAAAATTGACAATCATGATTGAATAACAAACCTATTTTTTTAACAATCAAGTCCTAGAGAATTCAATCCATATGGTCAAGCCACGTACTTCTTGGGCATCCGCTTTCTCACACCCCCTTTTTCAAATAAATACACCCTCTTTGTCATCTTTTCATCGTCCATTCATTCCATATGTCCACACCATCGCAACTTATATAGGTATACGCATTCTATGCACAACACCCCTCTCACATCCGTTCGTTCTCCTGTTATCTTCATTCTTCACTCTATCTCGCAACATTTCACTAACCATTCTTCTTATTGATCGCATCTTCACAGCATTTATTCTATTCACTGTGTCGGTGTTTAGGTAGTAGAATTCCATATCGAAAAATAAAACAGGTGTTTTATTCTACTAAAGATTAGTATTCTACTTTCTTTAGTAGAATAAAACACCTGTTTTATTTTTCGAGCATTTATTCTATTTTCATCCTTCTTCAATCACGTCCAAGTTTTGCATAAAAATATCACATATTGATGCCGTTAGCACACCTCCGCGGCGGAATCGAGAAAGCGGCGCCGCTTAAATCTGTCAGTTCGTGTGCGTCGTACGCAAGAGCGAGATGGCATGCTCAAATACATACTGTTTTCTATACATCTATCTCTTTCTAGCACCGTTTCGCCATAGATTACGCATTCACATCTCCGCCTGTTTTTTCGCAGTCTCTGATGTTTCGCTTTTGTGCCGCTTTTGTATTTGTACAATTCGACAGATTTTTGGAGCGAAACCATGACCAAACGTCGAAATAGCGTGGGTCTGCGGTTAAGTGAAGTAAGATTCTCTCTATCTATATCATCATGAAATTTCCCACATATGGGGCAGTCACTAATAAACATATTAGTCGTCCTCTCCGTGCCAATATCCACATGCCGTTATTCTACTGATTACTACACTATGTATACCATCACGGCATCTCTCACAAGTTTATTACATGCAGTTGGTCTACTGACTATCCCACTTAATCTATCTATACCATCACGGCTTTCCCACAATGTTTATTATATGCAGTTGGTCTACTGACTATCCCACTTTATCTATCTATACCATCACGGCTTTCCCACAAGTTTATTACATGCAGTTGGTCTACTGACTATCCCACTTTATCTATCTATACCATCACGGCTTTCCCACAAGTTTATTACATGCAGTTGGTCTACTGACTATCCCACTTTATCTATCTATACCATCACGGCTTTCCCACAAGTTTATTACATGCAGTTGGTCTACTGACTATCCCACTTTATATATCTATACCATAACGGCTTTCCCACAAGTTTATTACATGCAGTTGGTCTACTGACTATCCCACTTTATATATCTATACCATCACGGCTTTCCCACAAGTTTATTACATGCAGTTGGTCAACTGACTACCCCACTTTATATATCTATACCATAACGGCTTTCCCACAAGTTTATTACATGCAGTTGGTCTACTGACTATCCCACTCTATATATCTATACCATAACGGCTTTCCCACAAGTTTATTACATGCAGTTGGTCTACTGACTATCCCACTTTATATATCTATACCATAAAGGCTTTCCCACAAGTTTATTACATGCAGTTGGTCTACTGACTATCCCACTTTATATATCTATACCATCACGGCTTTCCCACAAGTTTATTACATGCAGTTGGTCTACTGACTATCCCACTCTATATATCTATACCATCACGGCTTTCCCACAAGTTTATTACCTGCAGTTGGTCTACTGACTATCCCACTCTATATATCTATACCATAACGGCTTTCCCACAAGTTTATTACATGCAGTTGGTCTACTGACTATCCCACTTTATATATCTATACCATAACGGCTTTCCCACAAGTTTATTACATGCAGTTGGTCTACTGACTATCCCACTTTATATATCTATACCATCACGGCTTTCCCACAAGTTTATTACATGCAGTTGGTCTACTGACTATCCCACTCTATATATCTATACCATCACGGCTTTCCCACAAGTTTATTACCTGCAGTTGGTCTACTGACTATCCCACTCTATATATCTATACCATAACGGCTTTCCCACAAGTTTATTACATGCAGTTGGTCTACTGACTATCCCACTCTATATATCTATACCATAACGGCTTTCCCACAAGTTTATTACATGCAGTTGGTCTACTGACTATCCCACTTTATATATCTATACCATAACGGCTTTCCCACAAGTTTATTACATGCAGTTGGTCTACTGACTATCCCACTTTATATATCTATACCATCACGGCTTTCCCACAAGTTTATTACATGCAGTTGGTCTACTGACTATCCCACTCTATATATCTATACCATCACGGCTTTCCCACAAGTTTATTACCTGCAGTTGGTCTACTGACTATCCCACTTTATATATCTATACCATAACGGCTTTCCCACAAGTTTATTACATAGTCACCAACTTCATGTAATAAACTTGTGGGAAAGCCGTGATGGTATAGATAGATAAAGTGGGATAGTAAGTTGACCAACTGCATGTAATAAACTTGTGGGAAAGCCGTGATGGTATAGATAGATAAAGTGGTATAGTCAGTTGACCAACTGCATTTAATATGCTTGTGGGAGATGTCGTGATGGTATAGATAGATAGTGGGGTAGTCAGTAGACCAACTGTAATAAACTTGTGGGAAAGCCGTGATGGTATAGATAGATAAAGTGGGATAGTCAGTAGACCAACTGCATGTAATAAACTTGTGGGAAAGCCGTGATGGTATAGATAGATAAAGTGGGATAGTCAGTTGACCAACTGCATGTAATATGCTTGTGGGAGATGTCGTGATGGTATAGATAGATAGTGGGGTAGTCAACAGACCAACTGTTTGTAATTAACTTGTGGGAAAGCCGTGATGGTATAGATAGATAAAGTGGGATAGTCAGTAGACCAACTGCATGTAATAAACTTGTGGGAAAGCCGTGCTGGTATAGATAGATTATAGTTCAATATTTATTATTCGGCCAATATCGGACAATTACTTTCGAATATGCAATTTAGTTCCACTAATTTCACACTACTGCGTACGTAATAGTGTTTATTCGGTATCACGATTTCGCTGTTCGCTAAATGTACTAGCTAAAAGCGGTTTCGCTACTACGACTCCGCTCAGCGGTTTCGCTTTCGCTATTTCGCGGCGGAGGTGTGCTAAAGCCCTCAATTCTCACGTGAATTATGTGCTATTGCAGGCAAAACTCTTGAAGTCAGAATTAGAAATACTGAGATTAGGAACATATTCAACACGAGGACATCGTAAGATGAAGCAGGAAAAGGAGACGATTCTGGAGAGACCATGTGGATCGGATGGCTGAAAACAGAATTGTACATACCTATAGATGCAAAGGAAATAAAAGTCGGTTCATGGCCCCAAGGAAGGCCATCAAAAATATGAAAAGACAGCTGGTGTTCAGCATCACATGAAACATCAACTTTCAAACTAACAGATCGATGATCTACAACACGAAGAAGAAAAGGATAATATTGAATTCAAATACTTAGTTAAGCTATAAGTTGACTACGATTAGCTACGAATCTCGTATATTCATTTCAATTATGTCACAGCCTACCATACATATATGTGGAAGGTAAAGTATTATTATACAATTGTATTTTTTTTACCCCACTTATTCAGATACCTACGTAATAATTTTTTTTTATGAAACTCGTAGAATACAGTATTATACTCGTACATAATGTTAAATTTTAAATTCAATGGCAATGTTATACACAATTATTGTGTATCATAATATTAATTTATTTTATTCACGATACAAACCAGAAACAATGCCCTATAATATCGATAGGTAACGGCAACGGTGCGAACAAAAAATGACAAAAGAATTAAAACATCCATTGTTATGATATTCGTTGTGAATGAAAATGTCGTTGTACAAGTAACTTTATTATATCAATTAAATTTTATCTCTTGGTTCATTTGTTGCATCCTTTCGGTTGGCTTTCAGTGGTGTGCCCAGAATTTTATCACACTCTCTCTAAGTCAATTGCACGCCCCAATAAGTCAGTGGTAGTTACCTAGTGTGCCAGTGCATTCAAAATAATTTATAGTTCTATTGTTGTGAACAATGATCCCGTCACAAAGATAAATTGTTTGAAAACTATTGAAATACAATTGTCCAATTTGCACTAAGGCGGCGTCTCGTCCATTTTGTATAGTAATACAATCATATCTACTTTTGTACCTATTACATACATATATACATATTAGAGAACATTATTATTGTTTCTAGAGAGAAAATGGAATATTGTTTCGAATTATTGCAACTCATCGTTCAGCAATATTGCTATGAGAAACATTTTATTACCTACTTACATTAATCCGTTAAAAATGGCTTATAATTAACGAAATAAAAAAAAATAAACAAAATTTTATTCATTCATTGATTCACTTGAATTCATCACAAATCACGGTCAAATTATGATTGACGTTTGATGAACTTTTCACCTATGATGAACAATATACCTATGTATTAGTGAATGGCTAAGGTTCACCGAAATCGATCGGGAATTTCCAAAATAAAGTAACAAAGAGAATATTTTCAATCACTTCAAAAATGCAAAAGTGAATCGCAACTGTTACCCTTAAATACCCATAAATCCATTCAAAAATATTTTTTTTTTAAAAAAGATAAACCTAGGTACCTGGGTTTTGTTCTCAAATAAAACCTTATACACCTTTCACAGTAAGCTAAAAGCTTGTGTCGTGAAAGGGGAGTTTGCTGGCACCTGGGATTGAATCACGGACCCCTGTTCATGAGGCCGAGACTCTACGTCCAGGCTACCGACGAACTCAACGAATTGTTTTTTTAACGATTTGACAAATAATAATGTTAAATTTTTGGTTAATAGTGTCCAGTCCAGGCTTTGAAATGCACGTATCTATTTTCGAAAATGGATGATCATCCTAAGTAAGTATAAGCGAACACTTTCATATTATTATGAACACAAGCATCTTTATACATAATAATGCTATGTATCTCTTGTATGACTAAGTGCTTTTCACGTCATTCTATTATGCACAAAGTGTATGTATCTACTTAATACACTGTACAGAAATTGCATTACGTATAGTTATTAATATTAAACACACGGCATGGAAACGGTGACTTTGACCAAGCAGAGTATTGAGAAAATGCTAGTCACCCAAAGAGCCATTGAGAGAGCTATGCTGGGCATCCCCCTAAGAGACAGAGAGAGAGAAGAAACATTGAAGAGAGACCCACCTCACACCCGAATATTTCAGGAGTCATAGACTCCTATTTATCCGCACATTTAAACCAAAATTGTCCTCACGGGCCGACCGGTTAAAACCGCCATCGTGGGAATCTTTCAAGCAACATTTTCTTTAGTGCCCCTTTTGAAAGTATGTTTATTTTATTGGATATAAAGAAATACAAAATTATATAAAAGGCATTAAACGGGACAAAAAATAGTACAATTATTAATAAAAGATTAATAAGAAAACATCGAGTAAATATGTATGATACAAACAAATTGCCGAGTAAAAAAAAGCCGAGGTGATGTGTCCAGAAACTTGTAAATTGGCGTTCAGAAGGCGCGAGCCCGAGAATCACCAGTGCCGAATGGTGTGAAAACATTAAACCCTCCCAAAAGGGACATACCTCCCAGACCTACTCTCTACCAAGGGAGACAGGACGATTCAACGAGAAAACGAGTTCACTTTCGCATCAACGCCGCAAAGGGCAAAACCAACCCTAAGACTCATGCAGTTTAAACAAAAAATACTGGTATTGCTCAGCATGTCTAAACTCTCAAACAGGATTGGGCGGGACACAGTAGCGACGCACAGACTTTGATCCAGTTTAAGACAAAATTGAAAACACATATTTTCAAGAAATCTTATGGATTAAGCTGTATATATGTAACATAACTGTTAATATTTTGCAACGTTATCGAATACTATTAAACATCCTATGCGCCCTTGAGGTACATAGATCTGTCCACAAAAAGGCGCATTCTAAAATCATCCGGATATTATTATTGCTAGAAGCCCAGATGACATATTGCCAAAATCTCTTACATCTTGGAGATCACGAGGAAATAAATGGAGGAGGCCATTGTTTAAAAGTGGACGGGAGTGGGTTTGCAAGAAGAGGAGAAGAAAGTGATCAAATAGATTAATAATTTACATTTCTATTAACTTTCCTATTTGTTTAAAACGTGAATCAATTTCGTCAATTTAAGTAATAAAAAACATTGAAATACAAGTTGTTAATCAAAAAATAATGACAATAGGGATACTGTTAGTTAGTGGTTATGAAAATGGATAAATTAATATTTAAAACTATTGTGGATGAATTTAAAATTTAAGGATCTTGAAAGCCGGCTCGGAATCAATGATGGCAATATAAAAGTACTATACTACTATACTATACCATCACGGCACATCCCACAAGTGGGGTAGCCAGCAGATCAGCCGCATGCAAGAAACATGCAAGCTGTCCTCCTCGTGCCAACACAAAATCAAGACATTCAGGACGGGTGGCAAGCCTCATCGCTGAATTTAAGATGTAAAATGTCTTATTTTTTTCGAACACCTGCCTTTTACAGGACACTCGTAAACTTACGCAGAAGAGTGGGAGACCAATTCTTTACCGGGTGCTCCACGGGATAGATATAATGCCAATATAAAAGTATTTTTTTTAAATAATTAAACATGAAGTTTCACCAGGTACCTTCGGTCGACCACATTAACTAAAAAAAATACCATTTATTCACCATCTTAAATGATAATTGAATTAAAAAACTTAAATCAAAATAATTATATTATGAATGTCAAAACTATCAATGCACAGCTTTTATATTATTTATTTAGTTCAATTTATTTACTCTTATCCCCAGAATCACTCGGATTAACTTCCAGTGCTGCAATTCAATACTACCTCTGAAGACTTTTCCATAAATGAAAATAATATTATATTTTATCAATGCAACCCCAGCTCTGCCGTTTGAATCGAGTGAGCTTTGGTGTTGTTCCATCGAATTTAATTTTAAAATACAGAAATACATTCCTATAACAAATCAAAATAGAGTGTAACCTAATATTTCATATTCATATAATTCAATGCACAGAGGGCGAGTTTATTGTTTATTGCGATATTTTCCAACTAACCCGATATTCTAAGTATGTAACATTTCAAATACTAGCTTCTTTTTCAGGTTGTAGATCATCGATCTGTAAGTTCGGAAGTTGATGCCTCTTGTGATGCTGAAGACCAGCTGTCTTTCCATATTTTTTGTGGTCTTCCTCGGGGCCCTGAACCGATTGGTGTTTCCTTTGCAGCTATATGTAACTAACTCAGGACCTTCAAAATCGTTGAACTACCAATTTTTGTTTCGTATTTAATAATCTTGACACTGAATAACTTAGTTTTAAGAGACATTTTAAGAGACTTTCAAACTAATTTAAAATTACAAATTTAAAAACAAATGATTAAGTGGATAAAATTTGTGACAAATAATAATACCTACAATTGGAACTCACATATGTAATTGCTTCATATTTCAAATTTGTGACAATTAGAAATGCATTAATTTTTTTCAATAGTTAAATTAAATTTATAAAATATGGTAAAAATTGATAAATACCTAACAATAAATAAATAAATAAAAAACTGAAAATGCGCCCTTGCGGTGGTTTGTACCACAAAACGGCACTCAATAAATTGTCCAGATTATTATTATTATTTATTGTAAGATTCTGCGACAGATAGAAAGTGTTTCCCTTAATTAAATAAATGTATAAATTATTTCTATTGACAAACAAAATAAACTGTTTCTTTTGAAGTATATAATGACCTGTATCTACTAATGGCGCACGTGTGCATAAATTATCTAAACTAACAAACATATGAACAGCAACAACATCAACAACCTTTGCACACTCTTACAATATTATTATTAACACTCAGTATAATGCGTTTGTTTTTTTTTTCATAATTTCACATAAGTAGATGTAAATAAAATTTTCTGTCATAAGTAGGCAACTGTTTCCTTTTCAATAGCGATACTCCTAATGCTGACGTTTGTATTTAGTTTTCACAATACAAACTTTAAGGGTATTTTAGGTTTATAATAAAGCCAGATTCATAATTTGAAAAATAAGCCAGGTTTCAAAAACATTGTCCAAGAAATGTGAAAACATGTAGATTCATTTAATAGAATTCAAATAGATTTAAAATGATACACTGTATTGCTATCACTATGCACAATATTTTACTCAGATACCTTTCGGTTAGGCACCCATCATCAGTGAGTTTTTTAATAGAAACTAAATACGAGGAGTAAAAAATTACAGATATTATAAGATAATAGGTATAATATATCTGGGATCTATGGAGGTGGTATATACTAGTAGTAGATTTAAACTGGTAGTAATGGGAAGATAGATTATCGAAACCTACCGTTAAAGATAAAATTTAACATCTATTTTGTATAAGTATAATAAAAATTCCCACTTAAGCAGGTCATAGAGTGTTAATAACAATATGACTGTATGTACTTAGCTATAATACTGTATATTGGCAAAAGTAATAGTAGAAGTTAGTAGTACCTACATGGGTAGGTACCTACCTACCTTTACTTTGTCTTGTATCAAAGTTTATTTTAGTTGTTCACTGCGGTTGGTGTTCTCTTTCAGTAAATAATTACAAGTATAAATATTTGAACAGTGAAAGCAGTAGGTATCTGGTAACTCTAGTACATTACGTAACAATCTTGTAAGGGGTATCAGGGGGGCTATTCTAGATGCGGTCTAATCTACGCCCTTTCTGAGATGCGACAAACTTATTTATATTCATCAAAATATTTTAGTAAATATGACAGAGTTGGTAGTCATATGTTGGTTGTCTCGGACTTTCAATTGAAATAACCAGATTCGATTCCACCCGCTGCCGACCTACTCCACCTTCTTGACACAAGCATATCGCTTACCGAGATGGTGTCTTGGTATTTTTGGGTTTATTTCAAATCTACATTATTTAAAAAAAATCGAAGCGATCTTTTCATTTCGTTTACAATCTGTCTCTCAGTATCAATATGCTGTCTATCTATAACTGACAGTAAAAATTTCGTATATTGTATTATATTAGATCTTAACTGATAGTAAATAGATACACAGTTTATTAGAACCCCCCGGTAATGATCGGTCTTTGAAACTTATATGTCAAACAACCAATCTATATGTGATATTTGGTACCTACTTTTGAGTGTAGACAACCCATTTCTCTCTCACTGACACGATATAAGGTCCTTTAATCAAGATACATTTAATGCAAATCCCAATGGGATCTCATATTTCAGATCTCGAATGAATAAAGATCTACCGTCTAAATAACGCCGGAACAATTGAATCGATTATTTCGAAAACAACCAAACTTTCTATGTTATGAATTTTTTGACACAATTGGATGCCGGGAACTGGATTTTTTACTTACTAGAAATTTAGATGTCAAACATATTTTGAACTACTGCAGATTAACCATTCCAATTGATCACACTCATCCATAGTCAACCTATTTGAATAGGTAGGTATTAACTAGTTAGGTATGTTGTATATGATACACATACATATGTGAACTTCCTTAAGGAGTGCACAACACAGAGTTTCGACGCTTATGAATCGACTTAGGCTTGGTTAAGAGTACTGTTTAAACCTAGGTAACATTCCCAATTCCTCTGTGTCGTCCTTATCACATGACTTGAAATTTTTGAAAGTTGTGTATATGTTACAACTCAATATTTTTCCACTATTGAAATCAACTTTTATACGATTCATACAATTTCTGTACTTTCAAACTGGAAAGACATCTGTTGCAGAGGAATTGGGAATGTTACCTAGGTTTAAAGAGTACTCTTAACCAAGCCTAAGTCGATTCATAAGCGTCGAAACTCTGTGTTGTGCACTTCTTAAGGAAGTTCACATATGTATGTGTATCATATACAACATACCTAACTAGTTAATACCTATTCAAATACGTTGACTATGGATGAGTGTGATCAATTGGAATGATTAATCTGGAGTAGTTCAAAATACGTTTAACCAAACTTTCATACAAGTTCTATGTTTTCGAAACAATCGATTCAATTATTTAGTTCAATATTTTATCGGGTGCTTATTCGACCAGTCAGCAAATAATCGAGATATTCGATTGGTTTTGACATTTGTGCGTTGTGCCAAATCCAGTTGAAAAATAAAAATTATTAATATTCTTAACATACCTACGGTTATAAGTTATGTATGTATAGGCGGAGTCGTGAGTAACTCTTTTTTACGCAACAACAATATTCGTCTTGAATTCCCCTTTAGGTATTATCATTTCATTATATCAAATACTTTATTGTGAGCATTAAAATTATATAAACAATATACAAGTACACTTGTTCAACGTGTACCTAACGGCAGTTTACCTTTCTTGCTAATTAATGGAACTCATATTATAATATAATTATACAATATATTATACAATACATACTACGCCACCCACCACTGTATCAGATGGTAGCCCGTGGCATTGTATTGAATATTGGTTGAACGAATCTTGGTGTAAAAAACTCTTTTAGAAATATGTATATACCTGTGTTTAATGTACAATTTTTAACATAATAATCTAAAAACAGTGATGAGTGATGAAAAATTTTCCAATGTTGTTTTTTTTGTAATGATCCAAAAATGTCCTTATTTTAAATTTTTGAAATAAATTTAATGTTAGTGGGTAGGTGGTGTAACTAGCCGCTACAAATGCACTTGCTAACATATTTCGTTGCAGTTGCCTTGGCTGGTGGCAAAGACAGACAAATAGATTCAGTTTGAAATGATCAGCAGTCTTAGAATCAGTCTTTTTCCAAATCCATTTTAACAAATTAAATGTTAAAGGCCGAGTATTTATTTTTTATCGATTTAACCAAATGACACGAGATGTGAAGTAATATTAATATGAACCCTATTTTTCCTTGAGCAGTTGCCTAGAGCATATTAGAAATACCACTAAGTACTTGAATATTCTTATTGACTTATATAGATTTCAAATAGAGAGTAAGTGCCCGCACTGACGATGTAACAAGGACGCAATAATAAAAAGTTCATTTATGGAAATATGTATATACAAACTGTTTGAGTTTTATTATATTTTATAATAGGTATATAGTAACCTGGTTTCGACTAACTAAGTCATTCTCAATCTTTTAAATCAAAACCAGGTTACTTTACTTATTATTAAATACCTAGGTATATTCAGTTGTATCATTCCATTCAGGTCTACAGTGTTCGGACAGCGACAGTTTATGTGGATGGCACCTAGACTGTTTAACATCATGCCTCTAAAGATTAGAGAAGTCACTGTTTTTGTTGAATTTAAAAGAGCATGTTATGGGTGGGTGTCTGATCTGCCTCTGTGTCGTGCTTATCACATGACTTGAAATTTTTGAAAGTTGTATACATATATGTTACAACTCAATATTTTTCCACTATTGAAATCAACTTTTATACGATTCATACAATTTCTGTGCTTTCAAACTGGAAAGACATCTGTTGCAGAGGAATTGGGAATGTTACCTAGGTTTAAAGAGTACTCTTAACCAAGCCTAAGTCGATTCATAAGCGTCGAAACTCTGTGTTGTGCACTTCTTAAGGAAGTTCACATATGTATGTGTATCATATACAACATACCTAACTAGTTAATACCTATTCAAATACGTTGACTATGGATGAGTGTGATCAATTGGAATGATTAATCTGGAGTAGTTCAAAATATGTTTAATCAAACTTTCATACAAGTTCTATGTTTTCGAAACAATCGATTCAATTATTTAGTTCAATATTTTATCGGGTGCTTATTCGACCAGTCAGCAAATAATCGAGATATTCGATTGGTTTTGACATTTGTGCGTTGTGCCAAATCCAGTTGAAAAATAAAAATTGTTAATATTCTTAACATACCTACGGTTATAAGTTATGTATGTATAGGCGGAGTCGTGAGTAACTCTTTTTTACGCAACAACAATATTCGTCTTGAATTCCCCTTTAGGTATTATCATTTCATTATATCAAATACTTTATTGTGAGCATTAAAATTATATAAACAATATACAAGTACACTTGTTCAACGTGTACCTAACGGCAGTTTACCTTTCTTGCTAATTAATGGAACTCATATTATAATATAATTATACAATATATTATACAATACATACTACGCCACCCACCACTGTATCAGATGGTAGCCCGTGGCATTGTATTGAATATTGGTTGAACGAATCTTGGTGTAAAAAACTCTTTTAGAAATATGTATATACCTGTGTTTAATGTACAATTTTTAACATAATAATCTAAAAACAGTGATGAGTGATGAAAAATTTTCCAATGTTGTTTTTTTTTTTAATGATCCAAAAATGTTCTTGTTTTAAATTTTTGAAATAAATTTAATGTTAGTGGGTAGGTGGTGTAACTAGCCGCTACAAATGCACTTGCTAACATATTTCGTTGCAGTTGCCTTGGCTGGTGGCATAGACAGACAAATAGATTGAGTTTGAAATGATCAGCAGTCTTAGAATCAGTCTTTTTCCAAATCCATTTTAACAAATTAAATGTTAAAGGCCGAGTATTTATTTTTTATCGATTTAACCAAATGACACGAGATGTGAAGTAATATTAATATGAACCCTATTTTTCCTTGAGCAGTTGCCTAGAGCATATTAGAAATACCACTAAGTACTTGAATATTCTTATTGACTTATATAGATTTCAAATAGAGAGTAAGTGCCCGCACTGACGATGTAACAAGGACGCAATAATAAAAAGTTCATTTATGGAAATATGTATATACAAACTGTTTGAGTTTTATTATATTTTATAATAGGTATATAGTAACCTGGTTTCGACTAACTAAGTCATTCTCAATCTTTTAAATCAAAACCAGGTTACTTTACTTATTATTAAATACCTAGGTATATTCAGTTGTATCATTCCATTCAGGTCTACAGTGTTCGGACAGCGACAGTTTATGTGGATGGCACCTAGACTGTTTAACATCATGCCTCTAAAGATTAGAGAAGTCACTGTTTTTGTTGAATTTAAAAGAGCATGTTATGGGTGGGTGTCTGATCTGCCAATGGAGAGATTGCAAGATATCTTGTGATTTGTTCCATGATTTGTTTTGTGTTTTTGTGTTTTATGTGGGGTGATTTACGTGTGTTATTATGTGGTGTGGGATTTGTGATGTGTGTGGTTGAGGGATATGTTTTTTTTCTGGTTTTATATGGAGAAATGGTTTGTTTGTGTGTTGTTTCATGTATGGATGGTTTACAGCAGTGTTTTTCTTGTTATGAATGTGATTGTGTTAATATAGGAGATGAATGCTTTTTGTGATTGTGTATATGTTTCTATATGATTGATATATTTGTGAGATGTTTGCCCTAGTACACGTTATACTTAGTTGGGCAGCATCAATGAAAATATATATAAAAATTTTAATTTATTATTGTAATAAAATAAATAAAAAAAATTAAAACTCAAACGGTTTTTATTTATTTCCATATATTTATATGGAGGTATGCAAAATAAACGTCGACTCAATCGATAAATCAGAAAATTCCTCTAGGTAAAGTAAGATATATAATAAATTTAATTAAATTTGATGAAATTGAAAACAAATGTTATACTATTATATTGAATCTTATTGACAATATACTTGAAAGACAAAAAACGTCTCTCTCTCAATTATAAACAATAAAGGTAGAAAAAACATTTGTTTTTAATTTTATTGTTGAATTCTAATTCATCAGCACTGACACAGCGAATAATTATATTTATTTATTTATTAATTTATATTGTTTATTTATTGTTTACTGTAGGTACATTGATTTCAAGTTTGTACATTAATGAATGACAACATTGATGAAGTCGTTTGATACATCAATGATTATTTTGTTTTTTACTGAATGTGGATTTTGTTTTTTGAGTACTGAATGAGCTGTATAGAGGATGATGTTTTTTTTTTGTTTTTTTTATTTCTTTTTTTTTTTTGGAGAAATGAGATAAATAAGTGGATGAATTATTGTGATGTTATTGTTTTGGAAGTTTATTAATACTTCGAAAGAGAAATTCGTGATTTTTTAAAAGGCATTGAATCACAGAGGCGCGATTTCTTACAACTCACCTAATTTCATACAAATTTCACTTTAAAATTTCATAAAAATAGGAGAAGAAGCATGAGGAAAAATAAAAGATAGGAAAAGGGTCCGTGTCCACATCCACAATGTTCGGCTAACGTAATAAATGTAAATACATAATGTTCCGTCTCTCTTTCCATATATTTGTCTTTGAACAGTCAAACTGAAAAATGTAAAATTTTGATCGGCATTATATGTAGGTATAGTTTTCCTTTGGCGTATAGATATACCGAATATATTGTATACGTTGTTGGACAGAAGGAACACTTCTGAGATTCAATATTCTGACATAACACAGCTATAAATATATATATGAAAACTCAGCCAGCGTGAAATAGAAGCTTATGTAAATAATGAGGAAAATATCTTCGCAAGGACGGATATTCAATTAAACTTGTGATTTCTTTCTTTTTTACTTATTCAATATCGTCAATCAAGTTTCTAAGAAAGACTTAATATATTTCTTTGGTAAATAAATTCAACAATTCAAACGTTTTTTGTGTTAAATTATTTTTTAACAGATCTACCTACTAATAGTTTTTTATGTGCTCTTTCATTTTTCAATTATTTCAAGAAAGGAACAAAGTTTATTTCAATATTAGTTTATTACATACATATTTTGTTAAACAACATTGCTTTACTTAAAACCTAAAATTATAAATGCCTTAAAAATACCTTACCTTATCTAACCGTCTTTGTCCTAAAAACACAATGTAAAAATTTGCCTCCAAAGTCCAGACCGTTTTATTCGTGGTGTTTACCTCGAAGAATTGCTCTAAAACTCATTTTTTTTCACTTTTCTAGTACCTAGCCTTTAATAAACAGATATTTGTTAAACACCATCTATAACACGTTCAACTTCTTCTGTTCAGCGATTTATGCCATCCATTCTGAATATCTTGTTTAATATTGCCACAGAATGAACATCCTGAATGTTTATTACAAACAGTTGTTTATTAGCTACCTTATTTTCCACGATATTTCTGACACTTTGATCTAGTCATGAAAACGATTTTAATTAATGCCTTGTATAAAGCTAATAAAACTTCCCATTCTTTAAAGTCACTCAAAAAAATGTCGCCTGTAACGTGAGAATAAAGTTTCCGCATGTAGCTTTAGTTTTTTTTTTAATAATTAAAACATTGTTTTTTTTATTAAGAAAACAGAGCTGTCGGAGGCATTCGGTCACTTTATTCAACCATATTACAAAACTGGTATTCACAATGATAATAAGCATGTGCAACATACATCTACAAAATAAAATAAAACTATAGACAAAAGTAACCGCGCGAGTCAGTGTGGCCACGTGCACAATATTAAACTCGTGTGTCAACGATGAGCTGAAAAAAGATAAATAAAATGTAAGAAGATTACAAAAAACGAAACTCAAAATTAAAATATCTCATAATTCTTTGCTTACACGCAACTTGTAAGGTATTAATTATTTGTTGTATTTAACAAACATAAATATTATCTTACCGGTTCTTTGGAAAGGAGGAAACTATAAAATGTAGGATTTAAGGTGCTTATACAATAGTACGCACATTAAAATATGGTTTACATGCTTACAAACATATCAAAACAATTTTATTCTCTTAAAAACTCTTTCTCACATGAAAACACACAAATTCACATTCATAAATAAAAATATATAGGTACCTACCTATATAAATCATTATAGGCCAAAGTTTAGAATAAATGTACAATAATACACAACATATTTTATTTTAAACCAAAAGGTGGACTTATTGCTGAGTAACGTCTTCCAGTAAAAAAAAATAAGAATTATATAGGTACCTACCCGCAACTCTTGCAGGGTAGAGAAGAGATTATTAGGTATTCCATAGCTTACGAATCGGCATAGGATGGCTTAAACGCTTTAACCCGTGGCATCATTCACCAATTCCACCTACACTCATCACTGTATAGCGACTTCGTCCAGCCAAACGCACCTACTGGGATTTTTACAAACACTTCCGGCAAACTCCCCTTTCACGACACAAGCTTTTAGTAGCTTACTGCGAAAGGTGGATAAGGTTGTATTTGGGTTTAACAAAAACCCAGATATATCTTTAAAAAAAAAAAATACTTTCGTAGTTGTCAAAATTCCAGTTTGTACGAATAAATGCCACTAAGCACACCTACATAAAAAATAAAAACAAATCTGAAAAACCAAATTTTGAGGTACTTAGATAAAACTATTTCATCGGGCAACATTACCATATTCCAAAGTCTCAGACTTATACCCACTTCCAATCAATAATTTAAAATCGCACGGTTATAATATTGTAGGAATAACTTTGAAAATCCATCCTTCTTTTTCTTAAGTCTTGCTCAAATGGAGTTTCTTTACTGGATGGTTTTAATAAAGCTATCTCATTACTTCTTTCACGTCGCATACTTAAGCACGGAATATGATCTAATAACCGTCAAATATCGTAGATTTTAAAGGGAATTCTTAAGAAGTTCTACAGTACGCCTTTTTATACCAGCTCACAAATACATAATTATATCGACGTTCCAGTTCCACAACTCAACATACATTTATGTATCCGAGATTTCTCATTTATCTACATATGTAGGTATATGACGTGGATGTAATGTCCTAGAATTTATGAATTGTACAGTGTTCTTGAGGTGCTTTGGCACGTAAATGACACTTTAATATTATCCAATAATAATAATAATAACAAGTCGAAATGTCATACTTTCGAGAAATCGGCATTTTTGTAATTTCGGTATTTTTATATTATGCTTTAAAAACACAACAAAAAGTGAAATAATATATCATATAAAAATCACACCGTTAGAGGCGTTATGTTGTCTTTGTTTCGTTAAATAGTTAAAAATTTATAATGTTTTTTTGTGGAATTGATAAAAGGTACATATTTTTTTCGTTAACTTATTAATAATCAGTATAGAAAGGGAACCGTTTATCTTTTTAAGTTGTTTGTTTGTGGAATTGGTAGACTGGAGTTGATTTCATGTATATATATAATGAGTTACAATCCATTGGATTGGTCTGCAACGAGTTTTGACTTATTTCTCCACTCCTCCCTATTCTCAGCCAGTCTCTTCAACTCCATATATGAGCCACAGCTCATGTCCCTCTTCAGTTGGTCCATATAGGCGTCTCTCGGTCGACCTCTGCCATTTGTGCCTTCGGTCCTGCCCTCTGCGATTGCGATGAGCAGTCCTGGGTGCATGATTTCATGAATTACCAATTAGTAAATCAAAAATATCAAAAATTTCGACTTGTTGATGTGTGGAACTGGAACGTCGATATATTATTTGTTCTTTTACGTACGTTAGAAAGAATAAAGCGATCTTGAGATTTATAGATATCAGGAAACTAAGTATACTTGACATGGATCGGAAGAATGAGATGGCTGAGAAATAAAACATGAGTATAGGTTTAACAAAAAAAAAATGAATATATTCTAAAGACAAAACAAAAAAAAAAAAGAGCATAAGCATGGATTTATATGGTTTCAAAATTAATCGGAAATCTATTACGGAATCTGTTGGTGGTTGCTTCAGACCCTGCCTCGGCTGAGGATGGCATGGCAGAGAGTGTCTATATTGGGTATTTCCAGAAGTTGCCTCTCGTTGTGATTGTTGGGGACAGTACTGCTTAGTGGTCCACCAGAGTCGATGTTGTTCCGATGAAGTTCAGATGATGAATAATCTCAGTACTGACTTGGTAGATGGTAGTAAGGGGCGCTCGCTCAGGGGTCGTTACTGCGCATGTCCTCCCCGCTCTGTAACCACCCCTCCACAAGGCTTCGGTAGCACAGAAGCTGCCCCAGAGAATGCCCACGTGATCCACGTTCTCTTTTTGATTTCACGATACGTTGAAAGGGGTACATGTATAATAGGTACTATATTATAAATAGGTACGATGTTTAATTACTAAAGGCGGGAAGACAGACACGATTTCGCCACACTGATGAAATAGGAATTTACTTAGGTATAGTTAGTGAGTTAGTTGGATAGCGAAAAAAATAGGTATTAATTTATTAGTAGGTAAGGAGATTTATATTTTTGAATCATCAGCACAGCAAACACACGTCAATCTCGCCCACCCCCAGTTGATCCAAAAATATGAAATTGTGTTACATTATTACAAATATATGGAATTGGGTTACATTATTACTGAAAATATGAAATTGTGTTACATTATTACATATATATAAAGAAGGGCGCCAGAGAATTTTTGTTTTTTTTTTAATTGGGTAAATCCTCAAACCAATAGAAGTAATGAATGAAAATAAGCATGAAGATTAATTATAAGTTTCTGAATTCTAAAGACACGTAATTTTTCACAAATAAGCATACTAAGAAACCAGAACATTCTGCAAACAACACACCCACATCTCGAGAAATCAATAAGCATATCTAGATAGCTCAAAATATCACATAATATTATAACTAATTTTTACCCAAACAATCAAAAGGAATCAACATTCCTCGTCGTATAAAATATTACATATTTTTATAACATATATATTTTTTATATAATATAACGGGCAACAGAACAGTATTATTTTTCATTTCACAATTTTACATAATTTTATCTTTAATGTCAATAACTAACATAACATATTTTTATAATATAGGCATCAGAACCTTTCCCAATTTTACATCATTTTATCTAATATCAATAATTAACATTACATATTTTTTAATAATATAGACATCGGAACCTTTTACAATTTTACATCATTTTATCTTTAATATCCATAATTAGCATTACATATTTTTATAATATAGGCATCAGAACCTTTCACAATTTTACATCATTTTATCTTTAATATCAATAATTAACATTACATTTTTTTTATAATAATATAGGCATCGCCCAATAATCACAAATTAATATACATATGAGTTATGCGAATGTATTATTTTCTAAACTACTGCGAAAAATTCAGACAATATTTACAATGTCAGAACTCTCCCCAGTGTCCAGGATAATATATGTACTCTCAATTTTGATATTTTATCATTTTCATATTATTTACACACATTATCTACATCAATGTTAATAGCTACTTACTACGTACTACATACTAATATATACAACTATTTAATATGTTCTAAGAGTTACTTTTAACTGTTTACATTGCACCAGAATCTTCAGGTTCTTCAGGAACTAGCCTGAGATCATCAGAATGGATTTTGATGGGTTTCCCATTCTTCTCCACCCAGTACACGTGACCCCGGCCCACTGGGAAAAGAATCTTATGGGGACCACTCCATTTCGGTGCAAATCCCGCGTGGAACCCTGCAGCTTTATTCGACAATGGGTGTTCCCTAGTCATCACTTCTTGCCCCGTCTGAAAACGGGACACGGCATGTGATTCAGGGGCGTACGTCCGACTATATTTCTCCTGATTCTTCCGCATAACCTCGTCTATGACCCCACGATCCCGCTGATCAGGGGTAACCGAGTCAGATACAGTGCCCAATTTCCATTCCCCTGGACGTTTGGTTTCTAGGCCAAATAGGGCGTGGCTTGGAGTGCACCCTATGGCCTCATTCTGTCGAGTTCGAAGGGAACCGAGAATCTCATTAAGGTAGTCTTCCCAATAGCGATGTGGGTTATTCTGCAAGCGTATTCTTAATGCCTTTTTAATCTCCTGGTTTCGTCTTTCCGTTACATTGCTGCGTGGATGATATATAGACGTAGTCCAATGTATACATTGCCACCGACGAAGAGCCACCTTCCAGGCTCTATGCCCGAACTGCGCACCATTATCCGTCAACAACACGCGTGGGTAGCCAAAACGAGGGAAAATTTCCGTTTCGAGTTTTCTAATTAATATGTGGGCTTTTGTGGAACGTAACGCAAATGCTTCGACCCACCGTGTATACATATCAGTGACTACTAATATTGCCTTATTACCTCTCGTGGACGTGGGATAGTTACCCATCAAGTCAAGGGCAATTATCTCGAAGGGATATTTTGCTTGACAGGCTCCTTGAGGTGCCAACGGCCTTGTTGGGCGACCTCGAGCTCTGAGACAAACCAGACACCTTCTGACGTATTGCCTAACGTCCTGATTCATGCCCGCCCAATAATAGTTTCTTTGAATAGCCCTTAATGTCTCTTTTATTCCCGGGTGATTTGCCACATTACTGTCGTGATAATATTTTATTACTTCTGTTTGATTCGCTTGGGGAACAACTACACGTGTCGTATCCTGTTCTTTATACCACAAATAATGATTTTTCAACATAAATTTTGAAAGGTACTTCTCCTGCGCCGGGGTGGTGGGTTTATAAGAACGCAATGACCTACGCCTAAGCTTATGAAGTATTTCCGTGACTTTTTTATCAGTCGTTTGGTTCTGACGTATTGAATCGACAAGATTCCTCTCGGGCCCTTCCGGAAGATTTACGTCAGGCACAACCGTTGACTCGTCCGCATCAATTTGTAAGTACACGGCTGGCTCCACCACGCTAACTCCTACCTCTTCTTCCTGTGGATTTCTAGATAAACAGTCAGGTAATTCGTTAGCGCTACCTGGACAATGTTCAATTTCGAAGTCAAACTCCTGAAGCAATAGAGCCCATCTTGTAAATTTCGCCTTTTCGTTTTTAACCTTCATCATCCAGGTAACGGCCCGGTTATCGGTGCGCAACAGAAAACGTCCGGATTCAAGATATGGGCGATATCTCTTTATCGCCCATACAACGGCCATGGCTTCTTGTTCATTTGAATGCCATTTTCTTTCCGCATCATTAAATCGGGAACTAGCGTATGAAATTATATCTTTACTCCCATCTTCCCTGAGTTGGTATAGTACGGCTCCCACTCCTAATTGACTCGCATCGGTTTGTAAAATAAAACGTCGTGAAAAATCCGGTCGAGAAAGTTTAAGTGGTAATGAAATAGCCCGTTTTATATTGATCATAGCCGTTTCCGCATCATCTGTCCATTTGAAACTTTTCTTGGTGCTCAGTAAGTCAGTCAGCGGAGCGGCGATTTCGGAAAATTTTGGCACGTACTCTCGCACCCAATTACATAAACCAAGGAATTTTCTTAATTCTTTTCGAGTCCGTGGAGGTTGAGAGCACGCAATCAAAGTTCCATACGACTCTTTGGGACGATAACCATCCGCTGAAACAATATGTCCTAAATACTCAATTTCGGTCTTACCAATCTGACACTTATCAGGAGCGCAACGTAGGTTGAATTGTTGTAAACGTTCTAGAACTAATTTTAAATGCCGCAAGTGACTTTCCCAATCGGGAGAAAAAATAACAATATCGTCCAAGTAGACTATACAAAACTCCCGTATGTATCCTGCCAATACTTCCTGAGTCATAAGACGCTGGAAACACGCTGGGGCCCCCTTTAGACCGAAGGGCAAAACCTTAAAGTGATAGGTAGCACCATCAGGAGTAGTAAAACCTGTGAGATTCCTAGATGTCACGCTTAAAGGGACCTGCCAATACCCGGATTTCAGATCAATGCACGAAAAATACTTTGCCCCTCCCAAATCTTTAAGGGTCTCTTGGATGACGGGAAGTACGGAAGGTTCATTTTCAGAAACTTCATTCAATTTACGGAAATCTATACATAGTCGGTAATCACCCGTATCCTTTTTCGGTACTAAAATTATAGGGAAATTATATAGCGACTTACTCGGTTCTATGACACCATCTGCTAACATTTCTTCTATTTTTTTATACAAAACTCTTTTTTTGTTGTCTGACATACGATAAGGGGGAACTCTAATAGGTGTATTATGCTTGACCCTAATATTATGCGGTGTGAGTGGGGCCGGACCTGCATAAGGAGTAAAAAGGTCTTTGAATTCTTTCAGAACACAAAGAACGTCCTTCCTTTCACTCTTGTTTAATTTACTTATGTCCGGAAACTTTACTTCCCCAATACTTTCCCGACATTTCATAGGAACCAAATGTACTGTTGATCTAGATTCGAGGCCAAAATGTAAAGTATTTCTCATAAAATCTATAACCGCACCCTGCGACTTCAACCACTTATATCCCAAGATTAATTTTTCTCTAATTGAGTCAACCACTAAAAACTTTACCTGCATCTTGACTCCCGCTATACAAATATTTAATATGATTTCACCATCCACATGTAATCTACCAGTTGCAGCCCCTGTATATAAATTTTCTACATCACATCGTATTGGAGAATCTTTTATTAATGATTTATGAATTATATTATGGGAAGCCGCAGAATCTATAAGTGTAATTATATCTCTGTGATATGTGCGTGAGTCTGTACTAGATAATATATCTGTTCGCACTCTAGTTACTATTGAACTTTCCGTGGTTGTATTGTTAAAAACGCCGTTTTGATTACTTCTTAAGCCCGAGCAAGATGGCCGGCTACCCCTCTCGGGCGGGACACGTTTAAAGACCGCAAATACCTATTCCTTTCCTCACAATCTTTGTTAAAATGTCGTCCTGGACAATATTGGCATCGGGGAAGTCGCTCGGTTCGAGGCGTAGACTCTCTATTCGGAGTAGTAAATACTATACCCGAGGGAAAGTCCATTCTCCTGACCATATCTTCGACATCTTTAAACTCATACTTTCCCGACGCCACTACTAAGTCTCTGTAACGGGGTGACATCATATTTACAATATTTCTACTTATATCCGGTGTTACTTCGATTGCGTATAATCTGTTATATAAAGCACGTTTTCGTTCTAAGAACAACGAGCCGCTCTCATTTGTATGCTGGTGATCACCATAAAAGTTGGACACCAAGGAGCCGTACGCATCTTTCACTCCATAACGACTTAACAAAATGTTTTTAAAAAACTCCCATTCGCAGCCGTTGCATCCCAGACGATTCCACCAAGATTTCGCTTCCCCTCCCAGCCGACTAAGAGCCTCCTTAACACGTTGTTCCCCGTATACGCCTCTGGTCAAGAAATAACTTTCTCCCCTACGTAAAAACTCTTCTAGATTTTGTTCAGGCCGACCTGAAAAGGTTTCATCCCATCCCATATGTATGCCGGAGCATGTTCGTTCGATAGGATATGTATTGTAAAGGTTTTCTTCCTTTTCATGTTTCGGTACCTTTGGGACTGTGGGTGTAAGTGAAGGAGCCGATGGTGGAATAAGTGGGGGGTTCGGCGTTGAACCCTGAGATAAGTTAGGTATTGAACTCGATGTTGGTAAAGGTACGGAATTCACAGATGCCGTTTTGGGTTTAAATACATCCACTAATTTAGCAATCACAAACAACACAATAAAGAAAAATCCAGTTCCTAGTATATAGATATTATCCATAGCCATACTAAAAATTTTGCATTGTATGTAATCAAAAAAATAATATGCTAGTGCCATTCCTACTATAAGTATAGTTATAAATATATCTTTAGGATGACGAATTAAATGATATAACAACCAAATAGTCGCAAGAATAACCTGAACGTTCAACCAAAGCTCTACGACTGACACAACCGTTTCAGCTGTCCAACTCATTTGTAATTACATATGTACGATAAAAATATAATAAATTTCAAATATTAGAAACAATAAAAAAAACAAAATCTCCTACAAAACAAAACAGTCATGTTGTTTTCCGATTCTTTTCTTTATTTTTCGCAGACGTATTTTTCCAATAATAATTAAAATAGGTGTGCTTCCAGTGGCATCAAATATTACAATTTATAACAGAAATAATTTCAATGTGAGTGATCTACATAACAAAATTGCACAACCATTGTGAAATTCCGTTTCTTGTATCAAAAAGTTTCAACAGCACCAAAATAATACATCATAATTGTCAATAAAATTCAACATAGAAACAATATATCAACACAGGTACATAATAATGGGGAAAAAAAATATAGTTGAAAAACTCCATTCGTAGTAAAACCTAAATTTTATAAATATGGTTACGTAAATTATTTTATTCCATCGTTGCAATGACCTTGAAATCAATTTCGTTATACAAACGTTTACGCTAATACGATTCATTCACTACTTAAAACAAGTATTGCGCAATAATATCGAAATATATCAATACGAATAAGGGGCGTCATACTATTATACCTAGCAATTTCGTAGTTAATGTTAGCATTTGGGTTGTTTTTATGTACACAAATGTAAATATTTTTCATTTATAACAAAAGGAATATGCAATTATACCATATAAATTAACCAAGCATAAGAAAAATTTCAATTGAATATGTTTAAATCAGTAAATACACATAACATAATGTACTTTTAAAAATACAATGTAAACAAAAACTACTCTGAAAAGAAAATAATATTAGTGTAACGGGTCGTGGATTCTCCAACTCGCTTGCTGGAACGGTCCCAAAGTTGAGGCGCCAATTGACATGGATCGGAAGAATGAGATGGCTGAGAAATAAAACATGAGTATAGGTTTAACAAAAAAAAAATGAATATATTCTAAAGACAAAACAAAAAAAAAAAAGAGCATAAGCATGGATTTATATGGTTTCAAAATTAATCGGAAATCTATTACGGAATCTGTTGGTGGTTGCTTCAGACCCTGCCTCGGCTGAGGATGGCATGGCAGAGAGTGTCTATATTGGGTATTTCCAGAAGTTGCCTCTCGTTGTGATTGTTGGGGACAGTACTGCTTAGTGGTCCACCAGAGTCGATGTTGTTCCGATGAAGTTCAGATGATGAATAATCTCAGTACTGACTTGGTAGATGGTAGTAAGGGGCGCTCGCTCAGGGGTCGTTACTGCGCATGTCCTCCCCGCTCTGTAACCACCCCTCCACAAGGCTTCGGTAGCACAGAAGCTGCCCCAGAGAATGCCCACGTGATCCACGTTCTCTTTTTGATTTCACGATACGTTGAAAGGGGTACATGTATAATAGGTACTATATTATAAATAGGTACGATGTTTAATTACTAAAGGCGGGAAGACAGACACGATTTCGCCACACTGATGAAATAGGAATTTACTTAGGTATAGTTAGTGAGTTAGTTGGATAGCGAAAAAAATAGGTATTAATTTATTAGTAGGTAAGGAGATTTATATTTTTGAATCATCAGCACAGCAAACACACGTCATACTATATTTACATATACTACCGTTTTTCTTGGAATACAAGATTATATAATTCAAATTTTAAAATTGTCACGTGTTATGTTTGGTATGGTTAAATCTCAGCTGTTCCGACGCTTAAGAATCGCCTAAGGCTGGCTAAAGCGCTTTATACTATGGCAACATTCACTAGTACAGGAATATTAAGATCAGTATTTTATTGGCTGCTAGTTCAAACAGTCAGCAAAAAATATTTAGAAAATTAACAATTTATTTTATTTTAATTAAATATTAAAAAAAACTATTTAGCACAGTTTAATTTCCACTATGTTAGATATTAAATCCTAACGTTTTCGCCTATGCTTCTAGGTATCCTCAGGGAATCTGGGATAAGATTTAAGCAGTGTTTAAAAATATTTTTTTTATATCCTATTTAATTAACATATATGGATTAATAAATGGATTTCCACAGTATCAAAACACAAAAACTCTTGGATTAAATTTTTGTATTCTTATCAATAAATCATAACGTTGTATTGGAAAAAAATAATTTCATTCATACTTTTTAATAAAAAGAAATAATAAACTCAGTCTATTAAATTCTACTACATATTTTGTTTTCCTATGTTTTCTTATTTGGTCAATATTGGCAAAAAGTTCATTTTTATTTCAGATTTTTTTCAGCATGTCTTGGGTATTTCAGAATAAACCCGACAATGTTTATGCTGCCAAACCAAGTGAAACATGTTTTTTCTTTACAACACTTTTACCAAATAATACGTTTTTTCTTGGCCATTATGGTTCATAATAATAGTCATACCTCAAAAAAAAAACAGAAAAATTATGACGCAGAACCAAAATGATATGAATAAATATTTCAGTTTGTTCACATGTAGATATTATATGTAAGTATGTTTATATAAAATCTTGTATGTATACTTTTATCATTACAAAGAATTTTTTAAAATAGTTCAGAAGAGTTTGCTATTAAAATAAGCACTTACCAGAATTAAGATCGAAAAGTATGGAAAAGTTTTCAAGAGCCCTATATCCAGCAGTGGAGAGAAAAAGTCTAGCAGATGTTAGGTATATTATTATTATTTGAAATTCAAAAAATTTTTTTCAAATTATTATGTATATTTGAATTCTGAAAAAGCACGTCAAAGTGTATGTTTTACTTACTAGCTACAATATACCATAAACATTCATATATCCTCAAACTTTCATCTTTCTAAGAAGGGATAAATTATTGTATATAAGAATAATAATACTTCTATGTATATAAACACATGAAGATAACAGAGGTGAAACGATAGTAGTTTAGACAGATTCAGGGTATTCGGTTAAATTCTAAACCGGATTTCCAGATATTCGGTCACTATTATAATCTATCGTATCGCTAACTTTTAGAAATTAATTATTGTAACCTTATTTTTTTACAAACAACTGCTTTTTACAGGACACTCGTAAACCTACAGGAAACCACTTTTTATCGAGGATTTAACAGAGTATTTAAATCTGTCGATAAATTAGTCGTTATATTTAAATTTGTTCGGTGTATTTATGAAACTTTATCCGAAACTAAACCGATACCGGATAGTGACTAGATATTCGTTTCATCTTTAGTTAATAGTATATCAAGGTATACCTACATATTGTATTATGTATTTTTGTAGAACAACAAAAAAGTTATTTGTACGTGTAATAAATAACGATGAGGCTTTTCTTTATCAATCTTGATGGGTCCGTCTCCGTGTTTCACCTTCCGTGCTAGAGGCATAAAATATAAATCAACCATGCCGCCCGCATTTCTGTCTGAACAGCAGCACGAGCTCGTGGTGGTAATACGACCGTTAATCTTTTAGAGATCGCTTCTGCTGCCGGAAAATATGGCGGAAGTCTGGAGAAGTTATATTATAAACGCCTTCTATGTACCTACAGCCGGCACTGCCCATCACAACTACTACTATTACTAGTAGTAAACTTTAATATTTGAATAAAATCGGATTTTCTTCTAAAACCGAAACCGAGTTTCGGCATTAATTCTGATTTTATTTGACATATCGTCGTTGCTTATTCAAAAAGTGGTATGTGAATTTATAAATGTTTTGACATTTCTAGAATAAACTGCTTATATTGGCATCATAACCATTTTATATAGTAATTCTTAGTATCAAATAAATTCAATACTAAAAGAATAATAACACATGCCAATAAAAATTCATAACAACAATTTTAATACCCTAATGAACAGTTATTGAAGAGTATTGCCTAAATAAAAATGTTTGTATATACCTCTTTTTGAATATGCAGCTACGATATGACTGAAATCGTTTAAGTTTGATTAGACAGGCATTTTAATGTGAAAGCCCTTTAGAAAACAAATTGTTAGGTAAATTGGAACAAGTATATCTTTCTCCTATACGTTATTAATAGCAAGAGAGACCCTTATTTGATTTATCGACAGCTTATAGTAGAAAGAATCACTTATTTTAATTTACCTAGTAATAAAATTCTACTTAATCTGTGCTGACATAATTAATAAACAAATCTTATGATATCGAAACTCCCAAATATTTCACGTTTTCCATTTTTATTTTGATATCATTATCAGACCTTAGTTCTCTTCTCCTAACTCTACATCTTATTTTTGGTAAATGTTTAATTTACTTTGGTATAAATTTTAATAGTAGATAACAACCTTTGCAGGTTACCTACTAAATTATTAATTTAATTTATCTCAAACTTTAGCATGAGTTAAAAATATTACACAATACATAACATGTGTACTCAAGATCGGTTGACATCACGATAATTTATATTCCGATTAAGCTTAATTTCGGTTAAGCCGAAATCGCGGTCTACTTTTTAATCAAAGCCGTAACCGAAATTTGTAAACAGTTCGAGAACAGTCTGCCAAAAAGGAACTTTTTTGTAATCAGAAACAAAGCATTTAGTAAGTCCCTAATAAACTTATTTCTATATAACGAATGAATTTTCTACCGTCAGATAAAAATCGCTATTCTATTGAATGTACGTGATAATGTTAGAAAAAATCTGACAGATAAGAGCAAAGTTTTTATTATAGGATTTTTTTTATTGTTTACACCTATTATGGAAATTTAATTACCTAGTTTTTTATCTATATCAAACATTTTCATTTGTTATAGAGAACTGAATATAAAATTTCCTTTATTTTTTGTTGTTGTTATGTTTGTTGGAATAGTAATGAGAAAAGAACGATTGAATTATATTGTCCGATTCTTTAGTTAACACTTCGTGGCTTACACGGTCGTATTGTTTGTCATCATGTGTAATTTTTAAGAAATTCAATAATTGATTTCAACCTACTCTTTAATCATTCCTCTTCTAATACTACAGTTTTATTTTACTTTTAATATATAAAACCTATACTTAGACCAAAAATCTAAATTCGGAAGGGACGAAAGAGAAGAATTTCATCTTAAATTAGGTCTAATAGTTGGAAAAGAAGTTGTTAATTGTTTATTAAAACGGCTTTTTATTACCTATATCTATAATTTTGCTTAAATACACAACTAATTTTAATTTTATATTTTTATTAAATAAAACATTTTAATTCGTGTATTTATATTTGATGTCTCTCTTCAATATTTATACAAGCCTTGAATCGAGTTGAATTGTTAAAAATAATCAAAACTCTCTGAACATACTTGGTTGATTTGTGTGTTATTATAAGTTTCACAAGCAGAAACTTATAATAGATACTTGAATACATTATATAATTATAGTATTATATAAACTTAAATAGTTTGTAGATTTCTATTGTTCATTATATTATCATTTTGTATATTCTCAGTTCCCACACATATAAAATCCACACAAAGTAAATCTCGGTTTACGAGTACGGTTACGTACAATCTATTCGGATTTGTCATTATATCAGCTGGTATATTAAGTTCCTATGGTCTCATTGCAAGGTAAAATTTTTAAACAAATGGCATTATGATTCATTATTATTATTATTTGGATGATTTGTAAAGCGCCGTTTTGTGAAAAAAATCCACCTCAAGGGCGCTCAAAGAGCAAGGTGGAGGTGAATCTGTGGGAAAAGTTAGCACTAATATTTTAATATGTTGTGCCCTATATGAGAAGAATAAAAAAATTAAAAAGAAGGAAGACTTGAGAAACGAACTCATTGTGTAGTATATACCTTTATAAAGGGCAATACTCAGTAGGTATATTATTTATTATTGCTTAAATTTCAAGCAAATTTACAAAAAATAATACAAAACTTGACAAATTTTGACGAAAGAAACAATCACAGATGAGAACAACAAACAATGTGTTAAAATTTATTAAAGATGACTTTGAATAACTATGTGAATAAATTTAATAATAAAAATGCCTTGTACCCGTTGCCGGGTATTATTGAGAGACTGAATGTGATCGTTTATCTTGCCGACGGTGCCATCTACATAAGGTGACTTTGAAGGCTCATCCTGGACAAGCACACTTTGTCACATTCGGGACAAGGCTGCTCATCGTTTTTGATGGGTCTGCGAGTTCTTCGACTTTGAACAAATTTAAACAATGCAGGTAACCTATTTATTAATCAGTGCAAACATACTAAACGGCAAATAACTGTGTTGCGGTTAATATCAGGCAATTCTTTTGTAAAAAAAGAAAGCTATACAATATATGTCACATCAAGAATGAAAAAAAAAAACTGTATAATGCACTAATTATGAACCAATGAGATAAAAAAGCTGTACATGTACGAAGGCTGAACGATAAAGTCATTAAAATTATGTATTTTCAACGGACTTCATTACCAGGATAGCATAAAGTACTGTGGGTGAACCGCAAGGATTCATATTTCTTCAGCGCGCGTGTTGCGTATTAAGTTCTCTATTATTTAAGGGCTTATTGAAATTGGAAACTAAGTAGGTACGGAAATAATCTTACGTTCGCATATTTGGAATTTAATTAAATTTCACCTTTGCTCACGCTCGTTTATTAATATTGATTTTCATCTTCATTAATAATTTATATCAATAGTTGAATTAGCGGTTGATAAAGTGTGGCTTGTGGGAGACCTTCAACTATCAATTTATTATTATTGAGAGAGGAATAATTTTATTGAAGTAAGTAGGAGCCTACAGAGTAGGTACTTAGTAGATCAAGTCAAGTATTATTCATATAATTTTGGAACCATCATTATTGTAATTAAATAGAAAATTTGCTTAAATAAAATTAAACTTGCGTGTTTTTTTTATACGCATTCAAATTTTTTGTATATTTCATTGTTCAATGGTTTGTGGGTTTAAGTAGTGTACCCAACAATTTTTTTAAGAATAAAAATAAACTGTTTATTTTTCACACTTACAATTACATACATAACTTGAGCTCTTTCGCCAAGATAAATTGACATTATTATGAGAACTGAGTACATAATTTAAGCCAAAAAAGCTCTTGATTTATATAATTATCAGTGTGAAAAATAAAAGGAATATCCTAAAAGAGCATGCAACAAACATACAAGATGTCCTCTCCGTGCCAACAAAAAGTAAGACATTCAGGGTGGAGAGCAAACCTCATCGCTGAATTAAGGATGTAAATTTGGCATCTTTTTCCAAGTCCCTTTTTTGCTACCTATTCTTCTCCTTTTTATCTCCTCTTTTACTTCCTTTACATTATTTTATGAAAGTGTCATGAAACTGGGTAAGTTGGAAGAAATCGCACCTCTACCATAAAAAAGCTCTCTGTATATACTTACTGATTGTATGATTTTTTTGATATGTGTATATTTTTCTGTAAATTTGCTTGTAATCAATGTACCTAAAGTAAAGAACAAAAAAAAATTTTTTGAACACCTGCCTTTTGAGTGTTCTTTTATTCAATACATTTCTTTATTATTACTACAAAATAATTATATTATTATATTAGATAAATTATAGATATTACGTCACCCTATGGATTCAACAAAAGATAAAGAACTTCCTCTAAATTTTGAGTACTCCAATCGAAATCAATGCTTATAGATATTATGAAATAGCTATAAGACGAGTGCATTGCACAACAATAACAATATTGAAAAGAGAATATTCACACACATGGTAGATATTTTATTTATTCTGTTTACTTCCACGTAGCAAGATAAAATTACGTGTGCGGATACAAGTGTGTGGGTATTAGATTTAGCAGGTATCAGGGATGAAACAGATAAAGGACACAAAAACAGATATCCGCCGAGATTCTAAGCCAGAATCTGGATATTTGACAGCCGAATATTCAACCATCATGACATAACTGTTAACACTACAGTGCTCGCGTGGGTGACATGTGTCACCCACTATGTAAAATTGATAAATAATTTCTGAACGCACTGCGATACAGTGCTGTTCTTTTAGATATTCCTCAAATATGAGACATACTTCCCATCAGCAGCACAACAGTCGTCACAGCGCATTTACAGCTGCGCAATATAGCGTCTAAGTTCCTGGGTGACGCATGTGCCCCGCGCGAGCTCTCGAGAAACGAAATATCACGAGTGAAATACATACTTATTTTGTACGAAAGTTGTTATTTTCCCGATAGCGATGATATTCTGATTGAATAGTAAGGATATAATATAAAATATTATAATGAGACAGGTTTTTTGATAATTTAGAATGTTCCGATAGTTCAAAACGGTACTGATCTTAACAAGTCCAAAATATGTTTTTTTATAGAAGTTTATTATTTTGTTCATAATTATAAAATCTAAGACAATTTATGTTGACCTTTAACTGTATATGGTAAAGATAAAGCTGATGTATAACTTATTTTTCTGAATACCGTTAAATTTAATACTCAAAATTTCTTATGGTAATGGGTGACACATGTGCCCCGCGCGAGCACTCAAAGAGTACTTGAAGGCGCGAGTACTGTAGTGTTAATTTGTCCTATTTCCTTTATAAGACTATGTGTTTTTTGAAGTTTTCTGAATATTTATCAATGAATTTTCACTTTTAAGTAATATTAACAAATAAACTACTGATAAATTTTACAAAAAATGTGGTTATAGTGATAATTGCGCCACTGCATACTTATCATCAATTTATTTATTTTTATGTAAGGAGACATTTTAAAAAAAAATATTTCACTTATTGATTTTCTTATGTAACTGATAATGTGCAAAAAGAATAATTTAATATAGGACATTTCCAATGAATTATGTACTACATACATTATTTACAAATTAACTCATTAAATCACTTTATAATAATAATAATAACTAGACAACATATTTATGATACGCCGTTTTGTGAAAAAACCACCGCAAGGGCCCATTCAAGAATCATTACACCTCCTGAACAATAGGGTTTTTAACCTCGTCTTGAACACCTCCACACTCTCCAGAGTTCGCAAATCATAGGGAATTTTGTTCCACAGCAACGGACCAGTCACACAGAAGGCACGGTCAACATAGTTGGCCAGACCCACCCTACGCGGTACCACAAGTCTATTGACAGTGTCTGTGTTAAGATCCATTTGACGCTTCTATCAAGTGCACGCTATTCACTCACTCAAATCACTCACTCACGCGCTCATCCAAATCAGGAATAGTCACCTTATCCCACGTCATTTCTAACATTCTGGCTGTACCTATTGTGAATGAGAAAGTACTGCATCATACTTAATCGTTTTTTACGGAAAATAATGACTATCCTATACTATAAATAAAAATAATCCAATACTTATTTGATGTATATTTTTTGTGACTGTTAGGTTTTATTCGATTTTTATAGCCGTTAAGTTGCCTCTCTGACATATTCTGTTTGTTCATTTGTCTGGCTCTTTCGCTGACTCAATTGCGAGCTCGCTAATAATTCACTTACTCATGACATAGATATCTAACTCATTTTAACTATCTGCACAGACTGACATACTAACTCATTAGTTGTTTATTTTTCTTATTATCTAACAGGATAAGTTTGTTGTTTCTCTACCACAACATAGCCTTATGGCTAGTGTGGTTGTCATATTATTATTCTTATGGATATTTTGATGTCTTTTGCTTGTTTATTTACGTAATTGTGAACAATATTGTTTCAATGAAGAATAATAATTATTATTATAAATAAAAATAACTCGGATATGCCAGAGCCCGAATGTCCGTTTCGTCTCTAACAGGTATTATTCGTTTTCTGTTATGTAGATATTTCGTATTTATGTATGATTACGTATTTTGCACACAAAATACGTGGCATTTCAATGAAATTCATGACCAAAATACTAACATAATGTACAACCTATTTTTGAAAATAATAATATCTATGTAGTGTACCTATGTACATACCTATATGACGATAATATGTATATTAGTAGTTGACATATATAACTGTTAAAATATACAAAACCACCCCCGTTGTAGCAAAATCCTTGGTCCGTATTTTCTTACTGTCTATGGTTAAATTAGTTGCAATAGGATAGAATATTATATGTATGTTAATATTAGCCAATAAAATAATATTTTAGTCCATTCGTGTGTAGGAATATCTATCAATTAAATCAAGGGTGGCCAACCCGCCCTGTCTATGTGCGGCCCGCGAAGCATATGCACACTTTTTTAAATGATATTCGGTACAAGTCCCCGTTACTTTTTGCAAGAGATATTTTGAGATTTTTTTAAAAGAAAACCGAGGAATTTTGAAATATTTCAAATTCCTATACCATTTTGAAAATTTGACGATGGGGGGTAGAAATTTTAAGGTGAAGTAAAATGATCAAATGTTCCGTATATGAAGTATATTGTTGTGCGGCCCGGTAGGAAATCTCATTCTGAAATTTGGCCCGGCTGCTGAAAAGGTTAAAGGAAAAAACCCATGAATTAAATAATTAAAAAAAAAACAAATGTTTTTTTCTACTATTTATTTTTCATTGATAGATGCGTCTTTCGTCCTGTAAGGATATTGTTATTTGATTTCGTTAAGGAATTTCACTACCTAAATACCAACATAGTGAATTAAAACATAGTACCTATTTGATAGCACCCAGAAATGGAATTCTCCCAACATATCCTAAAATCATAAGTTTCTGAAGAAAAAAAATCAGGATCATCTGAGGTAAGATAAAATGTGTCACCAAATTTCGAAATCCGCTATACCAATTCACGCATATTATGTGTTATAGCGGATTACGAAACTCGGCGACACAAATATTATCATATAACAAGAATAAAAATTTATGTTATTTATTGGTGTCTTATATCCAGATTTGTCATTAAAATATTCGAATTGCCAGTGTAATCTCATTAATCTATTATGTAAAAATACATCATTAATATTTTACAGTAGAAAAAAATTTACGAAAATGACAACATCAAGTTTATGTCATATTTAAAAAAAAAAAGTTTTTTCGTCATTGTTTCAAAAGATATACCTACGGTTATACGGTTTTTGTCAATTTCATGAATATTTCCATAGCAAAATCGGAATTAAGTCTAGTATGTTTAATATAGTTTGTTTACCAAGCACCATTATAATAAGGGTTCAAATGTTTTGTATTCAAACAAAGTATTATGTAGTACTTATTGTAGGTACCTACTTGGTTTTGCTAACAATCAAAAAACTTTTTAGTAGTAGGTTCTATTTCTATTATTTCCTGAGCGTCGGAGCCTTCTTAGTACATTAGAATATACCTGCATATAATTAAGCGAGTCAAAATACTCTTACCTATTATTCGAGCGGCATACCCCATCGCTGAATTTAAAATGTTATTTATCTTATACGTGAGACTGTACGAACACCAGCCTTTTACGTGACACCTTTAAACTCACAGGAAAAATTGGGAGACATTTTATTTACCAGGGACTCCACGAGATCCCATTTTTACATAACACCATCTCTTGATAACAATTTCATTATGAATATTATTTTAATGATCTAGAGTTTGTGTGTTCACATTGTGAAAAGACATTTTAAACATATTTGATATCAATAAAACACTGTTTTACTTTTCACTATTAATTTATTATTACTCAAGCGCTTTCGTCAAGTTCTCTTGAAAATGTCAAGCTAACTTGACGAAAGCGCTTGAGTAATAATAAATTAATAGTGAAAAGTAAAACAGTGTTTTATTGATATCAAATATTATTTTAATTACTCTGTGATGCATGAAATTAGATAATTGACAGACAAAAGTAAAAATTCATAAATATTTATAATTAGGAAAGGAATAATTAATGATATTGTTAAAAGCATTTACAATATTCTATCTTAGTAACGAAACCTTCCCAAATCCTTGCGCCAAGAGTGAATCGATTATTTCAACTTAGTTATATGAAATCTCAAGGCTCATTGTACTTCATATCCAAAAATAAGATGATTGTTATGCATTACTATAGGACTAACTAGTTTCCTACCGACAAGAAAAATACAATGGGACTCCACTCTTTTCTGTAAATTTATAAATTACCCGCTATAAAAATATACCCGCTTTCAGAGAAGTGTTCTCTGAAAGCGGGTATTCGTAAATCATCCCATATAACTAGAACATTTGACATCTTCATCAATAAGGTTTGTCTTCCATCGTAAACGTCTTAACTTTTACTGGCATGAAAAAGAAAACTTGGATATTTATGACTTAGAGTTAGCTCGCATTCACCCCTTTAGGGAACCAATATAAGATTATACATTAGAACTTAAAGAAATTGATAATAATCAATATTGAAATATTAAATAATCCATAACAAGATAGTAATTTTGTATGATAAAAGGAAAACTTCTCACTTACACATACTTACTTCTCAAATTATAGTTGGAAAAGGTTTCAACTAAAATTATTTTAGTGAACATTTTTATATTGTCAATTTTATGTTTCGATTGAAAAATGTTGAAATAATAATAACAAAAAATATAATGTTGTTTTTATAGATAGGTTATATTAAAAAATGTATCGTATAACTGTCATCGGTTAAGTACTTCTTTGAATAAATAAAAAAAAAAATTATGATATGTGCCTAATTTTTTTTTGTTTTCTTCAAAATTGTAATATTTATTTCTTACAATTTTTATTTAATTCATGGAATTCATGAAGAAATCTATAAGATAGTGTTTTTATATAACATTGCCAACATGGAAGATTGATTTTAATATATTTGTAAATTTAACACACAAAACTACCATATAAGGCTTAGAAAAGACAACGTCACCTTATTTGGTAGTGCCCCAGACGGGACTTGAACCCGCATCCCTTAACCTTGTCGCGAGGAGTGCTTTGTCCAATTAAGCTACCGGGCGACTTGCCGAAGGCTACGATATTCTCTCTTATAAACCCGATGACAGCTTCATGTGTAGGTATTGTTCTGAGATACCTAGCATGGGTATCCCATGTTGGCGACGTTGTCTTTTCTTAGCCTTATATAGTAGTTTCATGTGTTAAATTTACATATATGACCTCATAGAATGGTTCAATTGTAAAAATACATCGATAAACATTTTAATATATTTCTTTTGGAATTTAAATTTTCCATAAAACATGTTAGGTATTTAATAAATGGTTAGGTTGAGTAATATCGGTAAAAAATACCTGGTAGGTACTCGGTATCTAATGCAAAAACTGTAATTTAAAATATTTTTATCAACATAGTTTTTTTTCACGTGTAGAATCGAAGATGAAGTCGAGCATGTTTTTATATACACTTGTAAGAGGTACTGTGATGTTTTATTGTTCAATTTATAAATAAATAAAATGATGTTTCCTAAATTGTAAACACGCTCAAAAGATGAGAGTTCGTATAGAAGGTACTAGTAGCCCTCATTCCCTTTTTCTTATCCGGTAAGAATGACCATAAATATCATAACGTCGTTGCATATTCAAAAAGGAACATGTGAATTCATAAATATTTTGACATTACCAGATTAAATTGCTTATAATGACATGATAACCATTTTATAAAATGATTCTAAGTATCAAATATTAAAATTCAATACTTAAAGAATAATATCACATGTCAATAAAAAGTCCAAACTACAATTTTAATGCCTCAATGAACAGTTTAAAAGAGAATGCCTAAATAAAAATGTGTGCACATGTCTCTTTTTGAATATGCAACGACGATAATACAAACTTGTTAGGCACATAATATTATTACAAACGAAACAAAAAAATTAGATTGATTTAATAATGGAAGCTTGTAAGATTGAAAAAAAATCCACGAAAGCTGCACACTTTAAGGAATTCGTGAATGTGTGGATCTCAAGGTGGGATCTGCTAAGTCAGACGGGTCCACCACCCACTGACGTGGTAGGGTTGAAGATGCCATAGTGGTACTGTTAGACTGGAGAGAGTACATCGAATCAAGAAAGTGTTACCTAAACGGATAAAAAGGAATCCTCGGGCTCCTGAAATATAGGGAAATAAAGGTATTGAAACAATATTTTAAAAAAAATATAAAAAAAGAAGAACAAAGCGGACAAGTATAACACAAATATTAATGAGCAGTAAGTAACGATTATTAATAGAAGTAAATTTCTAGGAATAATCAGAAATTGCATTGAATCGAATAAATATCTGGCGTTCAAATAGAGCGTCCTTAATATGAGCGAAATAGCCTGTTGACCGCGACATGCCAATAAATTTACTAGCGGTCACCAGTAATCGTAGCGCGGTATTCACTAGTATAGGTAGTTGGCAAACTTCATATTCCACCGAGCCCGAATTTCAACATTTTCTATCATGAGGGTAGGTATATGTTTCTCCTCCAAAAAATTCTTCATTGTCAACAAATAATTTCTCTAAAACAAATGATGATTTTTCAAAAACTTTTTTGACTAATGAGTAGGTGGATAACTTATTTATTTTAGTCAATCAATACCGTTTAATTTTTTTTTAATAAATAAAATAAGAAACATCGTATATTCAACTTTTTGGTTCATATTTTGATCGTTAAAAAACACAATTAAAAATAGAATTTCACAAAATTCATCACGAAACCCAATACTGTTGTATTGATGTTTTCAGATTTGTACATGTCCGAAGGTTCAACGACACAATACATTATTTTAATATCATACTATGGCCAATTCTGAATCATTAAATAGTTTACTTGCACTAAGTAAGTCAACTAAGTGTGAGGAGATAGTTGAGTAATGATAATTAGTTCTAATTCGTATTCACAGTTTTCCGTACTAATTTAGTTCATTAGTTCATTTTGACACCTTAGTACAACTATAAATTTCGAGAATCTATGGATTTTGTATTCAGAATGAAATTTTAGTTGACAGCCGACGACTAAAATATGTTGGATTTGGCAGAATTTTATTCGCGACTTTTAATGTGCGAATATTATTAGTTGCTGTCATTTTTCGCAGAATATTGCTATATTTTGAAAGTGTTAAGTTGTTTTTCTTTTCAATTAAAAGTAAAAATTTATATTTTTAGGGCCCTCGCAACTATTAGCATGTATAAATTGTAAAATTACACCACCACCGACGCAAATACGAACGCCAAAATATATCGGCAAATCTGACATTTCACAATTTTCACGCGCGACAACTATTAAATTGTTGCCAGAAGTGTAAATCGGAACGTGAAAAACATTTTGTATTGCGGCATCACTGAATAATATTAGTTTTTCCCATAGATTTTACCGTTTGCACTTGGTGGTTCTCGAGTTTATAGTTGTTTATAGTTCATAACTAATGCTGAATACTACATAATAACTAATATTAATCAACTTTTTAGTTAGTTAGATCATTAAGATTCAGAATTGGCCCTACTATGGCTAGTTGTAAAAATTAAATGTTTTTATTTTAACATTTATTATATTTTCATCAATGTTTTTATTACTTCACATTAACATAAAAAAATAACGGAAGTTCAAATTACACCATGCATATATTCAAAGCGAGATGAAGTAAATATTACCTCTAAAGTAATGTTACCTTTTCTACCTTTTTAACGTGTCTTGTCGGGTCACCCCGACATTGACCACTACCTGGGAGGAATCTTTTCGGTTCTGGGCAGCACAAGTAGCACAAAACAGCTCTTCCATACTTCTCATCCCGGTCCACTCCCGAATGTTCTGAAGCCAGGAAACCCGCTTTCTTCCAACTCCTCTACAGCCGTCAATTTTCCCTTCTATGACCAGTTGTAGGATGGCATATATTTTTCTCCTCTCGTTATGAGACTGTTTTGTACAATTCTCTATGAGCATTTGCTCTACGCAATACTTCAACGTTACTTGTCATGTCAGTCCAAGACATTCTAAACTTTTTTCGGTGGATCCACATTTCAAACGCCTTCAAGCGGTGTTACCACTTGACCGAAATTGTGGCCAAATTTAATATCAACAAAAATTCGTTTCTTGGCTTAACCAAACAAAGACATTAATTCGGTCTTTACAATATACCTTTGTACAATTCACATTGTAGGTATCGCCTCGTCGATAGTAATAATAAAGGCAGCATTATTTGAGTATATTTTCGCAGTCCAATACCCTCTGGTTGGTGGTTGCTGCTAGTATTATTAATGTTTACGGACGTATTAATAGCGGCCCGAAGTAAATTCACCCATCGTCTGTATATTATTACTATTATTATGAAAGCCTGAAGATTATTATCAACATAGATGAACGGATATACCAACAATTAATAATATACATGTACACAATATAATAATATTATTTACTTACAGCTATCGACATCTTTAGGCGAGTAGTAAAATTATTATTATTTGAGTCATATTTATAAAATTTTAAATTGCGCTGCGGAATTTCCGAAATATGATACGTAGATTTCACATCTAATAATATAAGGTATGCATTTCATGTTAATGTTCAATTTTATTCCCAGAAAGGAATAAATTGATCTCCCTTTCTTTTTTGTTAGTTTTTTAATGTCCTGTAAAACGCAGTTGTGGAAAAATAAAGACATTTTACGTCTTAAATTCATAAGTAAAGTTTGCCACCCGTTCTGAATGTTTTAATTTATTATTGGCACGGAGAGGACATCTTGCATATTTACTACATGTCGTGATGGCTGATGATATCTAATAATAGCAGTCAAAGTGTATTTATGTATTTTTTTGAGTATCCTGCAAAAGGCAACGACCCGTAAGTAGAGAAAAATTGAAATAAAATAATGAATTATACAATCCATCCTTAAAATATTATTTTTATGGCGCATAGAATGTATTGTATTCATAAAACTTTCATTAACTGCAGTTTTTTAACTTTTTGAATCGCTCGTAGACGAGTGAATGACCTTAAGAAGAATAGAATAGAACCCCATTTGTGAAAGAAGCCAGGTGTAGAGGAGTCTTTCTACTTTTCATTCCAGAATACAAACATCCTTCTTTTGTCTAAACAGCTTTTTTACATCCATGATTAAACATGCACATTTTTATTGCCTCAGACAGACAAGATTCGTTCACTAACTACCACCCGTTGCACAAAGTCAAACTAAAACAAAAATGCGCTCGTTTTATTCACTTAATCTAAGCTATTTGTGAATAAAACCTGCCATATCATCAAAGAAATTATGAGTAAAAAAAAACAAACATTTTTTAGTCTGGCACATTGTCAAAAAAACATGTTGCCACTTATATCTATGCATTTGAGTAATATTGATGTAGGTACCTATCGCTGCCTCAATGCAGAACTATCCTATGTATCTAGGGTGATTTTTCACAGGTGCAGTTTAAAGTTTTGTTATTGTAATAAAAAAAATTAAAATATCTAAGTATAGCAAAATTTTGACATGCATTATTATATACGAATTACTCTCAATTATCTCGTAAGTATCTGTAATTACATACACACCTACATACATACAAACCATCACGTCGCTTCCTTCGTGGGGTAGGCAGAAAGGATCCAGCGTCCCTTATTTCTATCCTTACAGACATCTTTCACTTCCGTCACTGTCATACAATTCGTCATGCATGTTCTCCTGTTCAATGTAGGTACTCAACACTTGGCCGTTCGGAAGGATTTGCTTTAGAATACTTTAGATTATCTTGCCATTTGATCCTCGGCCGCCACGTCTTCTCTGTTATTATGATTTCTTATTTCTTGATACATTGCTCATTTGAGCAAAAGTGAACTTAGGATAGTTCTCCATGAAGGTAACGCTATGTGAGAATTAAAACAATATGTTGGCACGTACATGGGTAAGAATTCCAGTACTTTATATTCAATGTAAGCAGAATGAGAGGTTTTGAAATTCACTGTGTGCTCGCAATGTAAATCATTTTGAATTTCTGATTTCGGAAGCTTTAGCTAGCTATGTAGACAATGAAAATATTTTCAAAATATTATTGTTGTACGAGTACCTACCAACTAGCAACAAACTGTGTTCTTTCGAGAAATAAAAATTAATAAAATACCTAAAATTAAAGGTGCATCAAATAATTTTTATATTTACTATTTAAACAATAACTTTTGCTTTTTTTAAGTTTTTTTTATTCTTCTTGCACATCATCATTCACATAACAAAATCAACATATCAGTTTACATAAGAAATTATGTGCATATATAATAATAATAAAAACACAAACAAAAAGAAAAATCGCTGCATAAATCAAAAAGAGAAAAATCTACAATACACACACCTTACACTCCAAAGGGACCGGGAACTATAGGAAGAGGCCAGGGGACGGATTATTTACAGCTAGTTACTTTTGTACCGCGATGGAGAAGACAATGTGCATATTAATAGACCATTACTCAACTCTGTTCCCGAGCAAATAAAGTTGCTCGGTGGGTGGAGATGCTTCAGCCGGTGGCTAAAGGTTTGGTTGCTTGACACGGGTAGAGAGGAAGCAAAAAAGAGGCTATTTTTACATGTTGTGTAATTTTTTGTGCGATTTCAAGGTGAATTGGTAGATACGGTACTTTCTTGATGTTTTGTAGCGGCTTGCCTCGATACAGGCATTCGCCTAGTGAGGTTGCTGCGGGTTATGACTGTATAGTCCTGATTGACTTGCTTGTTCCGGCGCGCACGCTCAGTCACATATCTGTTTTGGCTGCCTGTTATGCATGTTGGATTGGTGTCTTGTTGTTTTTTCTTTTTTTAATTTTTTGTATGGCTTTTGTAGTGAGTGACAAACTTGTGGGCTTGGTATTGTATAGTAGGGGGTTGGATGGTGAGTGCGGGTTGAGTGGGATAATGCATTGTCTTTGATTTGTGATTGTGTGTATTGTTTCTGTCCATGTGTGTTTTATGACGTTTTGTAATAGTGATGTATAAATTAAAGGATGACGTCACAGAAAAATGTTTGGAGGACAAAAACGGAGCAAAAACAAACAAAAAGATGGTATCTCTTTCTAACTGTGCAAGAAAACAAAACAAACATAAAAGTGGTATCTCTTTCTAACTGCGCAGTTCTAACTATACGTGAAAAAGAGATAAAGTACATACCATAACACATGCTATCTCAGATAGTAAATTATTTCAAAAAAGAGCGTTGTCATGTATGTAGGTATTATCCTTCCAACTGTCAGTATTGCAAAATCACTCAATATTGGACGGAACGCCTAAAGAATACCTAATAATCAAAAAAACTGCCAGTGTCGTTTTTGTTATTATTTTGCCGTCGGACTTTCTTTTTTTTTTCTCTTATGGCAAAACATCCTACAAGGATGATTTGCGCAATCTGACGGTTTGCTTTCCAAGCTAAAGTAAATACATAGACAAGACCACGTGACCTTTAATGGTCTATTAGATATAATTTGTCAACTGACTACCCCACTTGTGAAAGATTTGATGAGATAATATGTTTCATTATATATTCACTTTTCATGTAAAGGTATTGAAGAGCCAAGATACCTCTCTCTCATCCGGATATCTCGAGTCGTAGACTCACAATCAAATCAAAATTAATACGAAAACAATTATATTTAATAAAAAAATACATAAACACATCTTCTTCCCTTTCTTCCTTAATGTTGTAAGTAATTGCACCTAGGTACTTCTCCAGAAATCTTAATCCATTGCTGCTTTTAGGAACCCTGGCCACTAAAATTTAATTATGGCTAAATCCACACATAAATATTTGAGTCCGTTCGTATGTATGTATGTACGTATGTCCTTAATGGACTCGGAAATTAGGAAAGACCGAAGTAAAATAATATACTCTATACGAGGTCTCATCTTCTGGGCAGGTTTAAGGCTAAAAACATTTAAAATATCTTACATATTGATAAAGATATTTTAATTTTTATGCGACTATGTCACAAAATTAGCCACAAAATGTATGAAGAATATATGCAAGGTTTAGTAAAGAGCAATATTCACAGTCAAACATTTTTCATTGTATTGAATTAATTTCAAAATGGATGTAACAATAAACACAACAATTCTGAAACTAAATAATTAGGGTTTATTTTCGTAATAAAATATTGTGTTTGCTAATGAGAAAAGCTCTTGAATTACGTGAATAAAAATTGCATATTTTTGACATATTGGGCTATTTTCATAATGGAAGACATTATGAAACCATAGAAAACTATACTGTAGAATAATAATAGTTTTACCTATAAAATCCATAAATAATGTTAAATGATTTTTCAATGAGTGGGAACCTATTTATTTTCACCTAATATTTTTTACATGCATTATGAAATATTTGATAGTTAAATATTCTTGAATATTGAAGTATGCAGATAATCCATTTTTTAAGGATTTTTTGGGAATATAGAGTACATAGGTGACAATTTATTCTTGACTTTTTTTAATTTCATAGCAAATCTCTCAAATACCCATTTATGTACTGCAAACCAAAAATACAAATTCGAATGTGGACAATTATATTTTAACATTAATGTGCCTACAATTTTTTTCGCGAAATGGGATATTTACCCTTTTTTTCTTATAGAAATTTGGGATGACAATCTTCGAGTTTTTACATTAAGATGAAGTTTTTAGTAGTTTTTGCACGTAGGTACCCGCCTATTTTTCTAAATAAAATATGAGCGTTCGGGGTGTCGAGCTCACATATTTTTCATTTGGAAGAGGTTTTTAGCACTTTTTCCATGTAGGTACCTACCAATATGTGGGATTTCTTAACTTCAAGCTTTTTCATCGCGACGAGGTTTTTAGTACTTTTTTCCATGTAGGTACCTACTTATTATTTTTTTACATAAATGTGGGCATGTGAGGTGTCAAACTTCAAGATTTTTCATTGGGAAGAGGTTTTTAGCACTTTTTTCGATGTAGGTACCTACCTATTTTTTACCTAAATATGGGCATGTGAGGTATCAAACTTCATGATTTTTCATTGGGAAGAGGTTTTTAGCACTTTTTTCGATGTAGGTACCTACCTATTTTTTTTTACCTAAATATGGGCATGTGAGGTATCAAACTTCAAGATTTTTCATTAAGAAGAGATTTGCAATGCTTTTTATGATGTAGGTACCTACCTATTTATTGTTGCTTAAATATGGGCATGTAGGGAGTCAAAAATTAAGTTTCTCATTGGGAAGAGCTTTATACTTCTTTTATCCACGTGCTTCATTTTTTTTCAATAAGATTTTGTTGTTTTAACCCATGTATTTGCAAGGTTTTCTATTTAATTAAACCCGAGCGATGACGGGTTACATACGCTTGTTTATAATACTTGAATGTTTGTGAAGATTGCTATAGAGGACATCATATACGATGGCATAGCGCACAGAAGTGGTAAGTACAGTTTTCATAGTTTTGAGATAATCAATGTTGAAAGTTTGAGATGTCATACAATCTAGTACTAACCACACATAGTTTTTGTTAAATATCTCGTGAATGACACAGAGTTACGCAATAATATTCCTAAGGAACATACTTCAGACGATATAGATTCACATGCGTATAATAACTCATTTTAGGTAAAAACTGCACTTACCACATCTGTGCGCTACACCATCGAATAATTACTTTAAACACACAAATGCTTACGAAAGGGAAAAAATCGAATGAAAATATCTTTCATTGTTTCTATGCAATTACATAGATTTTAATGTAATCGGAATTAAATAGGTACATCCGCAATATGAAGTAAATAATAACGAATGTACACAAGACACGAAATTAATATTAATGAAATTGTTTTAAAAAAAAAAAGCGTACCTACCTACGTGTTTTGATTACGTTAATAAAATAAAATCAGGTAATGTGGTGCCTATAAATAAGTTTATGATTTAATAAATATTAGAGTTTGTTTGTAGGTATGTATTTTTTTACACCTATTATTGCTTTGTGTGTAATTGTACGTATGTAGATACGTAGGGCTGCCGTAGGGCTGAACATAGACTTTCCAGTATTTATCTATGTAGATGCCTCTATCCTGGGTTTTCCACTACAAGTGACGATTAATTTATTCTTCTTATGTCATCAGGCTGGTTAATTATGGTCACACATGTATTGTGTGAAATCACTTTATTTTAATTTTTCCCAATATGGGCTATTTTTGTTTCTTTTTGTTTATTGTTCCAACGAGGCGACTAACGTTGATCTGTTCTTCGGGTCGCCCCTGAGGAAATGAAAGTTATGTGTGCAAATTCGGATAAATAGGAGTCTCCGACTCCTGAGATATCCGAGTGTGTAGAGGTTCTTTCAATGTATGTCATCAGGCTGAAGTTTAAGAGATCTTCATTACTTCTGTTTCATCTTTACGAGGTCTTTACTCCTCTTCTCTATTTGTTCATGTCTGATTACTTTATGTCTATATGTTGCCATATTTTAAATAATTTTGCCATTCATATCGCTATTTCAAGTTTATATAATAAATATGAGGGTGTCTACTGTGTTCATTTTTCAACACAGTAAATGGTGTAAATTTAATGCATGAAATTATACCTAAGGTTCAGAAAAGACAACGTCAGCTTATTTGATAGCGCCCCGGACGGGACTTGAACCCGCATCCTTACCTCTACGCGAGGAGTGCTTTTGTCCAATTAAGCGGGATCAAGTCCCATCCGGGGCACTACCGAATAAGGTGACGTATTATTTTTTAAGCTTTTCATGTGTTAAATTTTACATAATATATAACCTCATACAATGGTCAATATATTTTAAAAATAACATCGATATACAGTAAATGGTGTTTTTTTTTTGAGAAACCAGGTATATTGCTAGTTAATTCTTGATACTTTTACTATAGTAGTTCATGTTGAGAAATGAAATTATTTACATCAACAGTAAAAAAAAACAGCTGTTGACTAGGGGTTTTCACGTTTTTATGTTCTACGTTTCACAATTCTACGTTTTGTGTATAGAAGTGGTAAGAAAAAATTATAATATAATTAGTAGCATTTAATTCGAATCCGAAAGCGAAAAAAGCGAAAGTAATTAAACAGTGGTTAAGGGGCCCCTTTAGCAAAAACGATACAACATTCAATTTTCAACAAGTTTGGTACACAAACTCTCAAAACTTGTTGACCCCACGAACATATTGATTTGATAAAATATGAAAACAAATATTACTAACCAATATCAAACTTTAACTTTAAAAAAAATCTTGATTTTAGCTTCAAAGTATTCGTTTATAAAAAAAGCGTATTTCTAAAAATCGAATTCGGGGTATGTTTGGTACATAAACTTTGGACACTATCATATATTTTTTTTGACATTACGAATACTTAGATAGTTATTACAATCCACACATAAATATTTGAGTCCGTTCGTATGTATGTATGTACGTATGTCCTTAATGGACTCGGAAATTAGGAAAGACCGAAGTAAAATAATATACTCTATACGAGGTCTCATCTTCTGGGCAGGTTTAAGGCTAAAAACATTTAAAATATCTTACATATTGATAAAGATATTTTAATTTTTATGCGACTATGTCACAAAATTAGCCACAAAATGTATGAAGAATATATGCAAGGTTTAGTAAAGAGCAATATTCACAGTCAAACATTTTTCATTGTATTGAATTAATTTCAAAATGGATGTAACAATAAACACAACAATTCTGAAACTAAATAATTAGGGTTTATTTTCGTAATAAAATATTGTGTTTGCTAATGAGAAAAGCTCTTGAATTACGTGAATAAAAATTGCATATTTTTGACATATTGGGCTATTTTCATAATGGAAGACATTATGAAACCATAGAAAACTATACTGTAGAATAATAATAGTTTTACCTATAAAATCCATAAATAATGTTAAATGATTTTTCAATGAGTGGGAACCTATTTATTTTCACCTAATATTTTTTACATGCATTATGAAATATTTGATAGTTAAATATTCTTGAATATTGAAGTATGCAGATAATCCATTTTTTAAGGATTTTTTGGGAATATAGAGTACATAGGTGACAATTTATTCTTGACTTTTTTTAATTTCATAGCAAATCTCTCAAATACCCATTTATGTACTGCAAACCAAAAATACAAATTCGAATGTGGACAATTATATTTTAACATTAATGTGCCTACAATTTTTTTCGCGAAATGGGATATTTACCCTTTTTTTCTTATAGAAATTTGGGATGACAATCTTCGAGTTTTTACATTAAGATGAAGTTTTTAGTAGTTTTTGCACGTAGGTACCCGCCTATTTTTCTAAATAAAATATGAGCGTTCGGGGTGTCGAGCTCACATATTTTTCATTTGGAAGAGGTTTTTAGCACTTTTTCCATGTAGGTACCTACCAATATGTGGGATTTCTTAACTTCAAGCTTTTTCATCGCGACGAGGTTTTTAGTACTTTTTTCCATGTAGGTACCTACTTATTATTTTTTTACATAAATGTGGGCATGTGAGGTGTCAAACTTCAAGATTTTTCATTGGGAAGAGGTTTTTAGCACTTTTTTCGATGTAGGTACCTACCTATTTTTTACCTAAATATGGGCATGTGAGGTATCAAACTTCATGATTTTTCATTGGGAAGAGGTTTTTAGCACTTTTTTCGATGTAGGTACCTACCTATTTTTTTTTACCTAAATATGGGCATGTGAGGTATCAAACTTCAAGATTTTTCATTAAGAAGAGATTTGCAATGCTTTTTATGATGTAGGTACCTACCTATTTATTGTTGCTTAAATATGGGCATGTAGGGAGTCAAAAATTAAGTTTCTCATTGGGAAGAGCTTTATACTTCTTTTATCCACGTGCTTCATTTTTTTTCAATAAGATTTTGTTGTTTTAACCCATGTATTTGCAAGGTTTTCTATTTAATTAAACCCGAGCGATGCCGGGTTACATACGCTTGTTATAGAATAAATAAATTATATTTTTTTTTCATGGATATTGACCGATTTAAAAAAATATTTTTTTTGATAAAATTTCTCATATTTTGGAACCAAAAATCACAACATGAACTCGATTTTTTGTATACTAAAAAGAGTTTGCTAAAATCTATGGTATATAGGTATATGCTTGGTATATGCTTGATAAAATTAATTAATTTAATTTTTTTAATCTATGGTATATGCTTGATAGGATGAATAAAAAAATTATATTTTTTTTACAAATAATTTGTATTTTGATATAACAAAGAGTAGGTACCTAAATATACCTCGCCAGTCTGCGATTTATTTATTTTTTAGTAGAAAACTAATATTGGTAATAAATATTTGTTTTTTTAATTTTATCAAATCACTGTGTTCGCAAGGGTCAACAAGTTTTGTTACTTGTTCTATCAAATTTGTTGAAAATTGAATATTTTACCGTTTTTGCTAAACGGGGCCCTTAACATTTGATATTATGTATTTGTGTTGAAGAAATAAAATGTTTATCAATTAATTCATTTATTTATTTATACATAAATGAACAAGGCGAAAATCCTTTTACGAAACTTAAATGAAAATGTTTATTTTTGAAAGATAGAACGAAAGAACATTTTGCGAAATAAAGGTTGATGATGAATGTTTGGAACAAGTAACTAAAATATAAGTTTTAAATGTGTCGGTGTTCAGGTAGTAGAACTCCATAATGAATTTAAAATCATTTTATTTCTTCTATTTGTTTTGATTTTTATGGAAATAGACGTCTTCCGTCTTTCAATGACATTATGTATATACTATATGTAAATACATCATGTTATGTTTATCTGTAAAGTTTGCTTGCGATAGGGACATTGAAAGAAGGAATGTGGCCAATGCTTGAGTGAACGATGCACTTTGACTCTAAGTTGGCATTGGCAATCTCTCGGGCATGGAAAAAATACTAGTATACAAAACCATTTTGGTACTGACACTTTATATTTATGCAAGTAAAACATGGGCTTGTTTGAAGAATGACGAAATTAGAACAAATGTAGTGTAAATGTGATCACTGAGATGAAAAGTTAGTGAACTTCTCAAAAACAGAGTGTATAATAAAATAATGAACTTGCATTATTTACTTCGTAAAGTTAGTCCACTGATTAGCCCACTTGTGAGAATAAACGTGATGGTGCGAATGAATGAATTTTCTATAAAAATATTTTCAAACAGTCTCAAATATTTATATCAGAAAATTACAAGGAAAAAAATACAATAAGGTATAAATGAAGGCTCCAAAATGCCTCATTGAAACGATAAAGATTTTGATAAAACTCAAATGCTGATGCCCCAAACGCAAATTTAGTTCTATTCTCGTTCACAGAGAATACAGTGGAACCTCTCATAACGAGTTTAATCGTTCCAGACTCTTACTTGTTATGCGAAACATTTTTTTTCTATAGAAATCAATGTAAAATACAATAATGCGTTCCATGCCGAAAAAAAAAGTGTTCTTGGAGTACTTAATGTTTTTTTTTTATTTTTTTATTAACATTTATTCAATTTAAATTACTTATAAAAGACTGTAACAACTTGTAATACAATTTAGATTAGGAATAAAAACGTACCTAAATAAAAATATGAATTTATGACAAATAATTAACCATTTTTAACTAGCAAACTAACCGTAAACGGAACCGTTTCGCGGACATTCTTGACACTCCCTTTGGGCATCCATCTTCTTAATTTTATCTTTGTTCTTGAGAATAGTGCAGATTGTTGATGTTGACCGATAGAATGTGCGCGCTAGATATGCCACGCTCACACCTTGTTCTCGCTTTTCAATGATTTTGTGTTTCATTTCAACAGTTATTTTTATTCTCTTCTAGCTGTCTTCGTGTGTTTTTTTCTAAGGAGACAATTTTGAATGGATTATATTACTTTATTTTTTACTAATAATATCAATACAAATTTTGGAAGAATAGATGATCACATGCAAAACCAAGGCGCTAACGTAGCGAATGCTAAACACAGACTGATGTACTGGCGCGGAAGTCCCGGCTCACAAGGTCACAAGTGAATATCGTGAAAAAGGAACCTACCCTTTCTCTGTAACTCGTTATGCGAAATATCGCTCGTTATAGGAGCAACTTTTTCACATTTTTTTTTTGCTCGTTATGCGAATTACTCGTTATGAGAGGTGCTCGTTATGAGAGGTTCCACTGTAGGTATATACAAGAGTAAGTATATTCAATTGAATGAAAAGAAGTCACCTCCAATAATAATACATAGGTCTGTATAAGGCGGTTGTCCTCATTTCATTGACAAGAGGATTACAAAAGATTTTTGTATTTACCTATCCAGATCCAGATATAAAATTAATAATACGGCTCATCCGTTTAGATGTTTGTTTATATTATGATATCCTTTATAGAAACCACGATGTTTTACGAAGGCTAGCTCATTTCGTTCTACGAAAAAGATTTTGAAAACTGCATAAATGTTGAGAAGTGTACTCTTGCATAAATAACCATAATAGTTTAATCAAACACAGCTACAACAGTCAAAGAAATATGATTTATTAATTAAATTACCTAACTAAAATGTAACATAAAACAAAATATAGACTATTTGAATAACATATAACTTTAAGTTATCTAAGAAGTAATTCAAAATTTTCTTATACATAAGTGCATTTATTAATTTTATCAATTGCAAACATAAACACAGCAACAAATTAATTCACTGTTTTGGAGTTTATGTTGGTAGTAGAATTCCATAATGAAATAAATATAAAATCTTTTTTTTTTCCTACTTTATTGATGGTTGCTTATCGAGGATGCCGATGATATCGAGGAAAACGTCTTTATTTTTTCAAAAACATTGTAAATCTGATGTCGTTGAATAGACTTTTCTCTCAATAAAATGAGTAGGTATAGTAGGAAAAAAAAATAGGTATCAATTTCACAAAAACAAATGTACCTAAATTAAAGAATACTCACCATCTACTCGAAACCCGCAAAAATTTGGGAACTTCAATTTATTAAAAATTCTGCACTAAACAAATATTGTCCACGCCGGAAATATCATAGTTGGAAGCCTGAAGGGCTGGCCGGCCAAAAAATCAAAGTGTATGAAATCGATGTACCCACCTCTAGCCGAGAGAAGAAAATACATTTCACAATTAAACACAGTATTTATTCACAAAAAAAATGTTATCGCAATGCCTACGCAATACCTGTCTCTTGCATATTTTTATATTCGAAACAATGCCGGGCTTAAGAGCTAATGTATACTATTATTATTATTCAAAGGTATCATAAGGCGATTTGTAAATCTTCGATCGTTTATGAGCTAACGAAGAATAACAAAAACGTAAAAAGCCATTATGTAATTTTACACAATGAAAGGATCGCGATATCAACGCGACACTGAATTTTTATTATGATTGTCAACTCTTAAAGATCAGCAAACTTTTAAAATGTTTTTGTATAACTACCTACCTTATTTAAAATTAGAATTTAAGGATTTAAAGCATTCTAGTTGAGGAATTTAAATGGTTTCAATTTCAAAAAAGAAAAAAAAAACATTTTGTCACTCTAGGAATTGAACATAACGAATTCCATGATTTTTGTTATGTTATTTTTCATATGAATATAATTTTTTTAAATAAATATATAGGACACTAAACAAACTTCACCGCACGTGAGGGTTTTGGCCGGCCAGTCCTTCAGGCTGCCCCCCATGGCATCTTGTGCGGATAAATTTGTAAGTTTAGAATAATAATCACATAAAATAAAGTCCCCAGACTTCTGAACTATTCGTGTGGTCTATGGCTTTTGTTTTAGTGTACCTATGTCTTGTTGCAACAAAAGGATTATCCTAGAACAGGTCTATTTAGTTGAATAATCTATTGTTTAGACACAAGTAAAAAATAGGATTGTTAAATAAATAAATAGCTTTGCCCAACTTAAGAGGGCTCTACACCCCTTCTTTGTGATTTCATGCAAACGAATAAGCAAAATCACAACCATTTTATTTTTTAAATATTTTAAATTCTGGATCATATGTATGTTATTTTTTATAAATGCGATTATATCATTTTAGTTTTGTTTTGCTGCGAGGAATATAGTGAAAATAATTTTTGAAGATAACCGTCGCAATGATGATACGTTGAGTGGTGCTATTTTAAATAAATTATCCTTAATAATACAAGAGTGTTAACAAAATTTTAAAACCAAGATTAATCTTAAAATATCATGAACTCTATAATACACCTTGAGTTATTTATTTACAACCCTTGGATTTTCTTAATTATTATGACAAACTGCATACATATCAAAAATAAAATTCATTATCAAAAAAATCATAGAAAATGTTTATAATTCAACCATTTGTTTTATTTATATAATAATATGGTATGTTGTTTACCGTGAATACTACATATATAACGTTATTATGTGCAATAATCAAGAATATAGCGAGTTTCACAAATTTTAAGATTCAGAAGGCCCACGGCGTGCCTAGTAGCCGGATGTGAGACCGTACTCGCTCTGTTTTTGAATTAGGAAATAAATAAATTCAATTTTTAGAATAAATACAACTTTAATTTTATTTATAGGTAGGTATGTGATAACATACTATTTTTTTATACCCATGAATATTTTTGCGTATAAAGTTTTGGCTTATATTTTGTAGCATGATATTATTATTGGTGGTTTAATTTTTCTTATCAGCCACATTTCGCTTTATGGCAACACCGCAATGAGTTGTCAGAAGTCAAACGCGTTATTGTTACAAAGTCGGAGAAATAAAATACTGACCGGCAGAAAACATGTGAAGGGTTCACTTTTTAAGAGGACTCCGGGACAGTTGGAAGACATACGTCTTCAGTTAGTAAATTTTCTTTGGTGTCACCTCGTGGCGACCAAATACCAGTGAACCAATGTCTTGCAATTAGAACATCTGATCGGGAATAACCTCAAAAAGGATGGAGATAATTACTTGTAAATAAAGGCAGTGAAAATTATATAAATTGTGGGTCCCGGACACTTGTATATAACCGCAGATATCGTGGTAAGTCTCTTAAGGCTATATTCTAGATGAATCACAATATTAACTTAAATTCAATACAGATGAAAAGGGTTCTGTCAGTGTCTAATAATTATTATGATAATTGCCAACAGACGCGGTTCTAGTTCCCGGGTCGCAAATTGAGCTGGACGGGTCGCCTGCTTGTCCGTATCGACATCTGTATCTGGGGGAACCTTACAGAAGGGGATCGTGAGCGCCTGGCACCCATGACGAAAGGTCGGATGGTTTAATAGTATGGACGGCCGTCGATGGAGGCTGTCCCGTCTGTAATGAATTGCAACAAAGATCCAATAAAAGGAAAACGTTTGTATCTGAACATCCTGTGTATTTATCAGCCTTGTGCCCTAATCAACCAATCCACGACCTCTGAAGATACATGCAGTGAGCTAGCCGAGACAGGAGAGGAAATACGCTACAATTTATTAATAAAGCTATTTCATCAATTATTTGAATAATTTTCTCTGCGCCTACTAAAAATTGTTGCCTGAAACCACTAGAGCTAAATCTAATTTGTACCTTACGTACATAAGAACGGCTGTTAACAGCTATGCAAATAATGCGTTGCGTAGATTGAGCGAAATTTAATGTATATTGATGGATCTATCATGTTTTTTTATAATGTTGTTTGTTTGTGATAAAACAAAAAAGTTATAAATTAAATTCTCAAAAAAAAAACAAACATTAACATTGATGGACATTACGTGAAAGATTTGCGTCGAGTGTATGTGATCTTAAGTTTTTAACCTATATTCTGTAGGTATGTGTGTAATTAATACAAATGTCAGCGACGCTTAATGCATAAGGCAACTTCTCGACATAGCGTGATACAACTTAGTTTCGTTTCAGTAGCAATTCTTAGAAACAATAAAATGAAACATTAAATTTGTTCTTGCCTAGCAACATAAGTAACAGAATATATGATTGTATAAGAAACCAAGGGCGTACACATCACAGGTAGGTAAGGGGCAGTTGCCCTACAAAGTTTAACCTCTGTTCTTCTGTAGCAACTGCCCTTCCTTGAAAGTACCTACCTTTAATGAAAAAATAGCATTTAAGTATGCGATTGTAAAGGAAGAAAGAGATAAAACAGGCAACTGATACCTACAAAAATAAACACCCACTAGATAAATAGGCATTGCAAAACTCTATTGGACATCGCAAACTTTCTTCACTGAAAAAAATACTCACAACGAATCTTTGGTACGTACTATCAGATTAGGACCAGAGATAGTACAAACGATTCGTTAGTAAGAATCTATAATATTAACTTTTCGCAAACAAATCATTGAAAAATATACCAACAATTTGTTTGGGAAAAGTTAATATTATAGATTCGTACTAATGAATCGTTTGTACTATCTCTGGTCCTAATCTGATAGTAGGTACGGGCTAATGATTCGTTGTGAAATTTCGTTAGTATTTTTCTCAGTGTTGGAACTCAACTACGTTGAATTAAATGGGATGTCAAATTACTAGTCCTTGGCCCTGTCACAAAATTTCTAAGTAATTGTACAATAAATAATGGCTTTACAACTCAGGTCTAGTCTTGGCCTCCATTAGATTGGATTAACGGGTGTTTTCTAACTCTTGATGCCAATGAGTTGTGCATTCTTGTTTTCACAATCCAGCAATCGAAGCTTCTGCCTTCATACTTTTCTTCAACCCCTTTGTATGCAGTTAAAAATTAAAAAGGTTTCTCAGAATATTTTCTTTACTCATAAACTTCACGTGTAGAACCCACCTTACTCTCGCATTGTAGGAAGTAGGGGTTATTTTACCATCCCATGAAAAAAGTCTGGTGCGCCTTTGTCAATAAAAGTAGCAGTTTTAGATCTATTACCTACATATTATGTTGATCCCTTCAGGTAAAGATAAAACACAAAGCAACTAAGATGACTATTAAATAAAAAGGGTGCAATTTGTCTTGCTTACGTGTAAAGTAAAAATAAAAACCGCCATATCTCAGGAGAGAGGTAAGTACTACAGTACGAATACAATACACATTAATGTTACTATGTATTATGTCTAAGCGAAACTTGTATGAGATTAGTGGAATCATAAAATATTCTTATTATTATTTAATATAAACTATGCACCCGGTTTGCCTATAGAAGTAACGATTGTTATTTTTCAAAAAATTACGTCATATTGAAATGAAATGAAAAGTTTTTTATTTCCCTCCTTACAATACCTACATCAATATTAGACAAGAAAAATTATCACAGTATCATGGACATCACGTATAGTGTTATCAATAATTATCACATCTTATTATTATGGGCTCCCAATAATAGTCATAGACGAGCGAGCTAGGGGTAATCAAGCAAAAGAACAAACAATGAATAGATTAATAAATAATAAATAAATTATGGCTGCCCCTTTAAAAGTAGGATCCCATAATACCTGGCAACCGTCCCACTAGACCGCTCTGTTCTAGGACGGTGAGTTTTGAAGTCTATCATAATGTTTTCAGCATTACGCTATCTAGAATTGTTTACATCGACATCATATAAGGTGAAAAATATCACATTTTTCTTAAGATTCACAACATCTTATTAATACTTGAGTATATGACATAGTTTTCCAAAGGTTGCCTTTCCCAATCAGATTCTTCTGGGTATCTCTGCTGTCTGGTTGGCTTTTCCCCAATATGTAGATAGTAGTAGTTATATCCGTGGAGTTCTTAGTAAAGAATCGGTCTCACATCATTTTACATTACTTTTCGAATGTCCTGTAAAAAACACGTGTTCGAAAAAAAAACTTTTTACATCTTAAATTCAGCAATGAGGTTTGCCACCTATCCTGAAGTTTTTTTGTTAGCTTGGAATGGACAGCTTGTTGATGCTTATTATATTATACATATATAAGGAGTTACAATCCACTGGATTGGTCTGCAACGAGTTTGGACTTTTTTCTCCACTTCTCCCTATTCTCAGCCAATCTCTTCAACTCCATGTATGAGCCACAGCTCATGTCCCTCTTCAGTTGGTCCATGTAGGCGTCTCTCGGTCGGCCTCTGCCATTTGTGCCTTCGGTCCTACCCTCTGCAATTGCGATGAGCAGTCCTGGGTGCCTGATGTTGTGGCCAATCCAGTTAGCTCGTTGTTGGCAGATTCTTTTGAGGAGTTGCCTTATTTACTTAACCCTGGTTAACACTTCTTCGTTTTCGACGTGTTCCGACCAATGAATCTTCAGCATGCGTCTATAGCATGTTATTATATTACGCAGCTAGAAACCCCACTTGTGGGATATGCTATGACGGTATACTAGTAGTTCGAAATTACTACTACTACTACTATACCATCAAGGCATATCCCACAAGTGGGGTAGCCAGCAGACTAGCTGCATATAAAAAATGCAAGCTGTCTTCTCCGTGCCAATATAAAATCAAGGCATTCAGGATGGGTGGCAAACCTCATTGCTGAATTTAAGATGTAAAATGTCTTATTTTTCGAACACCTGCCTTTTACAGGACACTCGAAAACTTATGGAGAAGAGTGGGAGACCAATTCTTTACCGGGTGCTCCACGGAATTAATGAACTCATCAATTGTTCAATCGTTATATTTTTTGCGATAAGACCACTGTTGGAAGGACTCGTAATTTTCGTTTTCCCTTGCTGAATTTAAGATGTAAAATGTCTTATTTTTCGAACACCTGCCTTTTACAGGACACTCGAAAACTTATGGAGTAGAGTGGGAGACCAATTCTTTACCGGCTGCTCCACGAAATTAATGAACTCATCAAAAGGTTCAATCGTTATATTGTTTGCGATAAGACCACTGTTGGAAGGACTCGTAATTTTCGTTTTCCCTTGCTGAATTTAAGATGTAAAATGTCTTATTTTTCGAACACCTGCCTTTTACAGGACACTCGAAAACTTATGGAGAAGAGTGGGAGACCAATTCTTTACCGGCTGCTCCACGAAATTAATGAACTCATCAAAACGTTCAATCGTTATATTGTTTGCGATAAGACCACCGTTGGAAGGACTCGTAATTTTCGTTTTCCCAATATTCGTTAGATATATAAGTTCATATTTATGAAATAAACTCCAAAGCACTCAGACGTCTTACGATCAATATAATATCAAGCACTGCGATGATGTTTGCAGTTATAGGTAATAGCCATATTGCTATTGTGTTGTCGTTGACCATTTGATTGAGAATGTTACGTTATTTTATATTGCGCTATAATATATAAAGTATTATACAGTGGCGTGTCTTCCATACATGCAAAATAGCACCTCAAACTTACAGAATCAAAATGACGTGTTATTGCAGTGGTTTCTTATAAAATGACACATTCCAAAATATAATTATATATTGTTTCTTCATTGTAGCAAATTTTATCAATACAAGTAAATTGTATATGTACAACACATGTTCATCATTATAACAAGGTATTGATTTTATTGTTATTTCAGAGCTTACATATTTATATTTCAAACTTCCTGTATTTTATTGATTTTCATATATTAGAGATTATTCCGCGGATCTTCAGCAAAGAATAGGATTCCCACTCTTTGTGTAGGTTTACTAGTGGCTAATAAAGAGCTGGTGTTTATTTTCTTCAACGTAGCGACGAGGAATGCCACCCATTCTGGATGTATCAGTGTGTTGATACCACAGAGAAGGTGATTATTGAGAGACGTTGAGCAGCTAGAGATAGATATTTTATGACATATGCCTTTTTGTAAATATCGAACTAGGATGTATATAGGTGTAGATGTTTATTCATTATGAGAGCATAACTAGTATAAAAAGACTAGAACCGCCACTGGCAGTATATCTATATGAAGGTATTGGATAATTTTATTTTTCGTTTAGACTCGATTTCTTAACATGAAATAAAACTACCGATCGTCGACATTTTAATCATAACTCCATATGGTACGTGTTTTTTTTGTTTAGAATACAACTAAAGCAAGTCTATTTTTGACAATGACATTTTGTATACAATAAGGTGTGTTTACAGTGAGTAGTTATTTTATTCGTTTGATCGGGTTTAATACTTCTACGGTTATGTATACAGAAAAGCTGTATACAATGACTGACGATTATAAATTATAGGTAAATTTGTATTGGCCTTAAAATAAATGGGTGAATAGAAAATAAATTTCAATACACTTTGAGAAAAATACAATGTAAGTAAACCCAACCAAATAACGGACTTGTTGCAAAGCAATTTTTTCCAGCCAATTTGAATATTCTTTAGAATCAAATATATTTTTTAATTTAATCAAGTTCAAAATCTTAATTATTTAATTTTGTAGTTCATTTCTTACCGTCATAAAAAAGCATATTCTTTTTCTTCTTTCTCTTGTAGTAGATCCAAGGGTACAGGATACTTTTGAGATACTGAATTCCAAGTGTCACGCTATCGCTTTGTTTGTCATCCAAGTTGGCGGCTGCCCTCTGGTACATTATAATAATTATATGACACCACATATGGGAGCCTGTTGATGTCTTTTCTCCCAACGTGAACGTTCGTGTTTCTCACACCTCCTCTTTTAGACGAATATACCCTATTGTCATCCTTCTAACACCCATTTGCTCCACATGTCCAAACCACCGTAATTTATTTAATCGCATTCTACCCACGATATTTCTCTCGCATCCACTCATTCCTAATTCATCACTCTGTTACGCAACGTTTTCAATAAGTTTGTAAAAAGGCGTGCTTATTGCCTTATGTGCCTTGTTTTCCAGTAAACCTATATCAACCATTACAATAAACACAATCAACCATTTTTTTCAGCAATTGCATTTCCACTGCATTATTCCATTATCGTTCTTCTTCAACTATGTCCGAGTTTCCCTTGTATATATAAATCTCAGTACAAAAAATGGAATAAATAAAACAAGCGTTTTATTCTACTATTGTTTTATTTGGTGAGAGAGACGTCTTTCGTCTTATAAGGATAAAAAAAAAATTATTTCGTCTTATTAATACAAAAATTGAGATTGACAATGTCCTTATTGTCCGTAACTTCGCTATGGAATTCTACTACCTAAACACCGACACAGTGAACAAAAAATGGACTTTCTATATTTGCGCTTTGATTCACAGTTTATGTCATTATAGTATGTACATATCATAACTTAGCACAAATGTGTATTATATTACAATAATAATAATATGTTATATTTGAACATTACGTCTGTCTAGACTTACAATGTTTATATAACAACAAATAATATTTGTGATCAAATAAATAAAAGATATTTTAATATTTTAAACGATTACATTTTCTGATATTATTGCCATTTCTTTTACTTTGAGATTGAAAAACAACATTCTATACAAACTTGAATCCTTTGAGCATGTTCCATAAATAAAATCCCATGAATACACAAATAATACAGTCATATTATATTATTACTATTTAGTTTATGGCAATAAGTTCTTTGTAGAACGATTTAACAAAGTAACAACAGAGGGAAAAAAAATTGAAATCGATTATCAAGAATTTTGAGAAGAAAACACGTAGTAAAATTATAACATTGTGATTGAATTTTATTTATTTATTTATTTATTCTAAGCAAAGATAACACCACTCACCATGACAGTTTTCACCTTTTCGATGAGTAATACACATAACAATAGTACAATAAAATACACATTATCAAACACAATTAAAAACAGAAAGAAGGATTAATATATAGAAACACACACACACACACATGTTAACATAACATAAATAAAATAAATTTAAACAATGCACTATTTTAATACGATCAAAAACCATAAATAATTTTTCGAATGTTTCGTGATTAATACTGTGGAATTTCATATTTATTATTAATTTAAAAAATAAAAGAACCTTGTATTTTCCAATTAAATAACTTTATTTAATTAGAGAGTTTTTGGAACTACTTGCTCCATCATCAGTAACAATATTTCGTGCTATACGTACATGTACTATTGGAGTACATGTACACTGACAGTAAGCATTTATATGAAACCAATCAAAAACAACGTTCAGAAGCATATTGAAGACATCGCTCTTCCAGTATAGTTTACGGCGTCCTTGAGATGGATACTCCATTAAACGGCGCCGAACAAATCATCCGATGTATATAGAATCATATCCAGTGTTCCTTATAGTATACAACTTGTACAAAATATTAGTTGCTTACCTCTGTAATGTTATTTTTACTTGTATAACAGATGACCTTCACTTCATCATTATGCTTTATCTTAGATTTGTATGGAAGAAAGACTCCTTTATGTTAATATTATTTTTAGTAGATAGGAATATTCGTATGTAGATAAGCAGTGGAAGTAGATGAATCCAATTTGTAAATATGCTTACTAAGAGAAATATAACAAATCAAATGATTTCTCAGGCATTTTCAGTATAATACAATATTTTTTTTTCAGAAATTTATTTTATTTTTCTTGTTTTAAATAACAAATAGTATTTCTCGTCTTTTTATTTATGCTTGTGTATATACTAACCAAAAAATATATATTTTGGATTTTACTACCCACGTACCTACAACAACTTGAATTTTATTAACAGTATTTTAAGAATCAGGACGGACGCTCCAAATCAGATATTGTGAACAGAATAAACCAGGCAAGAATTGCCTTTAACAAAAAATCTAAAATATTGGAATCCCCTAATATTGATCTAAGCGTGAGGTAGAATCTCACTAAAACCTTTGTATGGAGCATTTTGCTATATGGTTGCGAGACGTGGACCATCAGCAAGAGTGAAAGCGGACGGTTAGCGGCCTTTGAAATGTGGTGCTACAGACGCATGCTGATGATTCATTGGTCGGAACACGCCGAAAACGAAGAAATGTTAACCAGGGTTGGCGAAAAAAGGCAATTCAGCCAACAACGAGCTAACTGGATTGGCCACAATATCAGGCACCCAGGACTGCTAATCGCAATCTCAGAGGGTAGGACCGAAGGCACAAATGGTAGAGGCCGACCGAGAGACGCTCATATGGACTAACTGAAGAGGGACATGAGCTGTGGCTCATACGTGGAGTTGAAGAGACTGGCTGAGAATAGGGAGGAGTGGAGAAAACAGTCCAAACTCGTTTCAGACCAATCCAATGGATTGTAACTCATTATATATATTTTAAGAACATAAAATCTACGTCATAAAATCTACTTAACTGAGCATGAACCCGTACCAAGGCAGACTCGTCATTTAGGTAAGTTTTAAGCTAAAAAAAAATTACAAACTTCTAATATATTGTCAGAGGTACTTTATATGATACCATGGTATTTGTGGGATTTGAATATATTGTTCTGCACGTCATATTTGAATGCAACATTTTAAGTCTATTTTCTCCCATTTTTCGCCAAATATCGGAAAAATACTAACGTTATCTGCAACGTACCAAGGCAGACTCGTCATTTAAGTAAGTTTTAAGCTAAAAAATTACAAACTTCTAATATATTGTCAGAGGTACTTTATATGATACCATGGTTTTTGTGGGATTTGAATATATTGTTCTGCACGTCATATTCGAATGCAACCCGGATACGGGGATCGAATACGGGGTCTATTTTCTCCCATTTTTCGCCAAATATCGGAAAAATACTAACGTTAGCTGCACGCGGGTAGTGTTATGTACCTACCTACCTACTTACCTACCTATATCACAGCATGTATGCTTGCCAGTTAAAGTTCACTCCATATCTCTTTTTTGATTCTCAATAATTACATTGTTTTTCATTATTTATTGATACCACACTAGTAATATTATTGTGCTGATAATGAACTACTAGATAGCTACCATGTCTCCTAATTATATTGTTATTTATTATACTTGTGCTAGATAATGAATTACTAGTACTAGAAAGCCATTAAGATTACTAACCGAAGTTATGTCACATATGATGATGTAACTCCAGGATTTCCATATCTCTCTTTTTATTCTTTATAATTAATTACATTATTATTTACTACAAGTAGTATTCTCACGCTACTCCATATTAGATAATAACTTACTAGAAAGCTGTTAAAGTAACTACTTAAAGTTCATATCACAGGATGATAAAAAACCAATGTAAGTACTCTATATTCTTGTCTTTCTTAGATAAGATCCCTATATAATAACTGTTTCTAGTGTAGTAGAAGACATTATTGTTTTAACATTAATCACTTAGACAAGATCATATTCTGATTCAAACTGTCAATATAATATTCATTATTGTAATTTTCACTTCTTAATAAAACTCTAAAAACTTATACGTGTGTAATTACTTCTCCGTGACACAACAGTAGTGAGTGATCGAATGGGGGTAAATTTTTTTTTAACTAAATTTGGAGAATTATTCGATAACGAAAAAATCGTCCATTCTTTCATATTTTGGGTTTTCTGTAAAAGGTAGGTGTTCGAATAAAGATGGAGGATCACGGTAAATGGTGAATTCTAAAAGTTTTTGTTCAATACTGGATACAAGAGAGGGGCTGAAGTACATACATAATATCTATTATAAAGTATAGATGAATAAATGCAAACATAGGAGCTATAACTAGCCATGTATTATTATGATTTCCTCGTAAGCCATATACAATAATCTATACGATTATTGTGTTATGAAACTAAATACTCCCTCTCTATAATTATAATAATATCCTAGTACTTGACTACCTACATTTATATCCCGTTATAATCAAGGCATAATTACTATTTACACGTGCACAAGTAGTCCGTTATCACAACAACATCATACAATACAATAGTTTTCCATACACACTCAGTGGCGTAAATACACCACTGGGGGCCTTGGGAAACATAAAAAATCAAAAAGAAATTGTCTTGTGTAATCCTGTAAATCCTATAAAATACAGGAAGCGATGCAATGTATTGAATAGTAACTGTTTTGATGCATATATCTTCAACGATTCAGAGTGCACCGTGAGGAAATGTGCTGTGAGCAGATTTGTTCGAATTTACATGCTTTTCCATGAGAATCCCATGTAGTTTCTGTTGTCATGATTTTGTTTTCGTTGCATCTTAAATGTTGACTGTGTTTGTTTCAAGTGTGTTTTTTTATGTTATTGTACTCTAAAGTCTTTTTTTAAAATACATCTCATTATGTTAATAAATAAATAAATTAATATCATCTAGGTATAAGATATTCGTTCAATCATGTCATCATTTACAATGGGCCACTATACGTCTTATACATATTTCAATATCTTCCATTCGGCGATGAGGTTTGCTATTCCTTTTAAATGTCTTACATATTATTTATTGGCACAGCGAAAGTTGGTCTACTTATTACCCTATTTATGAAAGATGCTGTAATGGTATGGATAGATAAGATAGAAGATGTTGGATCTGATATTATGATTAATTCCGTGTAATTTTCATTTGAAGGAAGATACAAGTTTGGTATTTCGTTTTATCTAGTTTACATAAGTTAGAGTGAATTAAGAAGCATTCGCAGCCACACGGATAAGCCAAATGGTAGTCAATTAGGGATAATTATTTCAGTAGTTCAGTAGAAGCAGCAGTGGAGAAAATACAAACGAAGACATGGGATAAAGATGCTAGTATTGATTACTTACATACTGAAGAATACATAGGTATAATTATTTCCTCTGTAATTTAGTTTGTGAATTGTATCTGACATCGGGGGACCTCTTTGGACTATAGGCCCTGGGGCAATGCCCAGTTTTTCAATATAAAGTTACACCCATGTTCGTTATTATAATTATTTTAGGCAATTAAAATACCTTTGTGCAGTTACTTTCAGCTTTCATTAATCTATTCATATTTTGCTTTTATTATTGATCAATGTGTTTTTCTATCGATTAAATTGATGAAATGAGATTAAATTCTATAATGATGCGTGAATAAAATTATTGTGTGATTCTGTCTATTTTATTTTGACAAACTTAAATGCATAATTCATTCAAGACTATTAATATTTATCGCTTACTGCTTGCCCTCATTTTTTAATTGCTGGAAAAGGAACTTTACAAAATCTCGACTATCTCAACAACATAAACCTACTACTTCTTGTCTACGTTTTTTTTTATCGAGCAACACAAATCGACTGATTTCCCATCAACACGATCGTGACGAATCGAGCAACACAAAAGAGACTTTTTCGATTTTTTAGATCATTATCAATCGATTCCAAAGACGTCTCTCTCGCTTTATTTAGTATATCTATAGTAGAACGAAACGTTTCTTTCAATTCATCCAATTATGTTAATCTTCTTCTTGTGTACCTACACTATAAATATGTAAAGTATCATTTGAGAGAACTGCACAAAAGCACTTAGAAAATATACTGAAGAGTAAGTCATAAATTACAAATAGACCATATTTTGTCTTAAACACGAATACTTTTTTTGAGTGACTCAAGTGAGTAAGGATAATAAAAATGTAATGCCCAAGTACTTATGTAGGTATATTCAACTAGTATGTCTGATAACTCCGTATAAATAGTATTATGTTAGTCTGTTCATAAAAATTATGTTTATATGTCATCCATACATACCTTTATGGAGCACAAAAGAGAAAATATTATATTAAAGTCTATACAACGGATAAACCATAATATATTTTGTAGTACACATTACATGTTTGAATAATATTAAATAAGAACCGTGAATACTTAATAAGTAATAATCGACTCCCTTTCCATACACAAGACTTCGATGTTTCTGAAATTGAAAATTGAAATGTATCTATATATTAAAGGTGATATTTTCAACCGATGGTACTTGGTGGAAATTCATGTTGAATTAATTAAAATAAAACACTTATTTGTAGTATATCCACGGTGACTTTTATTGAACGCGAGCCGGCACTTTTTGCCAGCCTGATGATGAGAGCGGAAGCTCTTGAAAGCCGGCTCGCGTTCAATAAAAGTCACCGTGGATATACTACAAATAAGTGTTTTATTTTAATTATCTATATATTTATATAATATTAATGATGAATTAATATGTGGTGCTGAAGGACATTGCTCCGAGTGCATTGGCCAGAACATAGGACCAATGAGTGCGTCCTCAGGAAACTAAACACCACACGACTCTCAAGTATTTGCAGATTTTGAGCTATTTCGGACACATTTCGAGAAGGGAGCCTGAAAAACTAGAAAAATCAATAATAACTGAGGCTGTGGCAGGAAGGCGTGGAATGGGTCGAGTACCAGCAAGATGGAGGGACCAATTTAAAGAGGTCACATAAAGCTCACTCATGGGGCCTTGTATAATAATATATGGCGAAAGATTGCTCAAGATGGAAAAAATGGGCTATAGAACGAGACATGATGTTCACGATCCTCAGGATTGACCCCCCGCTTGGGGGATATGCCGTGATAGTATAGTTTGTATTACCCAAAATTTAATATTTTCATCATTGTATTGTCCTTAGCACCAATCTTCATATGTATTGCCGTTAACATTTTTACAATAATAAATCAAAATTAAGCCAGTTTTTAAACAATATTTTTTTTCCACTTTAATGATAATCTACTAGAAATTCATAAGATGTGTGCATGTTATCAAAAAGTGTTTTTCCTGTAGGTGCGAATTTCATGTTTATCCAGGCTTCAAAACTAGTAATACGGAGGTAAATAAAATAATATAGCTAGACGAAAGTAAGCCTAAATGACTCTTTTTCAAGTAACAACCCTGTCAGCTTTTGGTGATAAAAAAGAGTGTAAAAAAAGGGTTTGGGAAGGTCGTGGATACCTTATCATAACATTTTGAGTCCATTTTTTATATTTCTACTAGTGATGTGCCGGCTATTTTCGTTTGAATGTATTTTAAATATTCACAATTACCAAAAACAAGCGCGAATAAATTTAAGGAAATTTGAGCAAACGATATTGAAGTTTGGTTTTATTGGAGAAATTGCGCTGTACATTAAGTGGTTTGGTTTATAAATATAATAATAAAAGGGTCGAGATATTTGTTTACAAATTCGTTCACCAAATTAACAAAGTTTAAACCTTTTTTTACTTAAAGACTGTGTAATATAGTTCAATCTATCATGTATTGTTTAAGGCAAATACCGTTTATTGTTCAAAATAAATATATAAATAAATAAACTTAAATCAATAAATTAAATAAAAAAAATTCCCACTACATTTCAGATTCCCTGAGGATGCCTACAAGTGTAAGCGAAAACGCCCGGATTTATATTCCAATACAAAAATCAAAATCTAGCAAAGTGAGGTTAGAAATTTGTTAAGAAAGTTATTGAAATATTTTAATTCCTAAAATACCTGAAATCGAACGCAATCGCGAATATCACAATCTGACATTCACACTAGACTTTCACCTTTATGTCAAAGTCAAACATTCGACACATCGCTATAATTTTTACGACAGACTTTTCATGACATACATAATACCTAAGATAAAATAACATTATATGACAACCGAAAACTTAAAACACAACGTACAACTGTCATTTGTTTTTCTTTTTACATTTTTAATTAACTTACGCCCGTTCCTCAAACACTTTTTTTAAACTTTTTTTTGCCAAACTTAGCAATGACATAGACCTTCGTTTTGATTAATTAAGTTCTTTATAAGAAAAAAAATAATTAAAAATGTATAAACACTTTTCTTATGTATGCTGTGAATATTAAATATTAATCAGTTATTTAAAAATTCAAACATAAACTTAAAGTTAAAAAACTTATGCAATGAGCAGATAGGATCGAGTGCTACTTATTTCTGCTCTTGCATTCACTACTCTCTTCCGTTACTGTCATACAATTCCTCACGCATGCTCTAGTATTTGATGTGCACAACACATGTCCGTTCTGGAGGATCTGGTTTATTTAAATTTTATTTTATTTATTTATTTATTTTATACATAAATCCACGGCATGAGCCTTTTACATATTAAAATATAAAACAAAAACAAAACATAATTCTCATTTACAACACAGTTGGAACAGAACAACAACTGGCAAAGAACAAATACAATTGGAAATCAAACTATAACAATCATAAAATTAGTCGAAACAAAACAATTAGAAATGTCAAAACATTGTGGTGAGAGTGTAAATTTTTTCACCGGGTTAGTTGGAAGACATCGCATTTTAGCGATAAACTCGCCCTCTGTGCATTGAATTGTATAAATGATATTTTCTATGTTAATTTGTTTTATTGTAAACAATGTACAGTAAAGAATAAAATAAAATAAAATAAATAAATAAATGTCAAGAACAATTATTGCAATACAGTAAGGAGATGTCAAGTAGATAGAAGAAAAAAATTAATAAAATATACATGAATTATAATATGTAGATAATTGAAATGTCAAAAAAAAAAAAAATATTACAGTAAAAAAATAATTGATAAATGATCTTGCAATGGCCATCCTTCATATCCCATTTTTTCTCAGCCATACATCATACTATTTTCATTTTGTCTTTATTCATTCTTTCCACGTGCCCAAACCACTCCAAAATCTTCGCAAATTACATTATTACGCACTGTCTTTTCAACTTTTATTTGTATATGAGATAAAAAAAGATTAATCTTTAGAAAAAAAGCATCAGAGAGTCTTTGTGATTTTTAACACCTAATCAGAAATCAATAATTTTACTAGACGTTGATCTTTCTCACACTGTTTTCTGTAAGTTTTCGAGTGCCTTGTAGAAATCAGGTGTTCGAAAAAATAAATTACACCTTAAATTCAGCGATGATTTGTACCAATCCTGAATGTTCAAATTTTTTGTTGGCACTTTTAGGATAGATAGAATGCAAGTGTTCGCTGGCTTCCCCACTTGTGGGATATGCTGTGATGGTATTATTATTGGTATTGTAATTAATGAGTTCGTCGGTAGCCTGGAGGTACCTAGTGTCTCAGCCTTCAGAACGAGGGGTCCGTGGTTCGATCGCAGGTGCCGGCAAACTTCCCTTTCACGGCACAAGCTTTTAGCTTAGTGTGAAAGGTGTATAAGGTTGTATTTGGGTTTATAATATAACCCAGAAATATATTAAAAAGAAAAAAAATTGGTAAATGGTAAAAAATGTAAAAACACTAAAAATAAAAGTAGTAGTTAAGTTGCATGTATAAGGCTTGGTTTGGAGTGGCCAAACGTCTTGGAAGCAGCAGTGGGCAGGGATCTCTGGAGGAGGTACCTAGGCGCAATGGGCCCCCGACCCAACTAGGACAAGGAGAAGATGTATGTATGTATGTATGTATATGTTTTTGGTGCATTTTATATGTGTATCGTCGCGTTAGTACCCTTCCAATATTACCTACATGTTTCGAATTTTAGTTTGGGACTAGCTCGATCAGTGCGAATATTGTCTATGTATATTATGTTATGTTGTTTACAATTTAAAACAAATTTTACCAACACTTTCATACGATGCACTGCATATTTCATGTAACGTATTCAATATTCCACATAAGTTATTTGTCAAACATTATAAAACAGTTTGCAATACATTATTATTCCAATGCAAAATTACAATAACAACCTCGTGAATTTACATAACAATATTCAAGGAATAGGTAGATAGCTGATATTATAATAAAGAACGATTTTTCAAAGACATGCATTCATACTAAGTTGTGCAAATATGAAAAGTTGAAGTAAAGTTTGTGCAAATAGGAAAATTGCGTTTTATCAAAGTGTTGCAGTTTTGCAACAAGGATGACAAATTGCATTTTTATACAATACTTGAAATAAAATAATATTATAAGTCACTAGCTTTTCTTCACCCGGCTTCGTTCGGGAGAAAAATCGATAATACGATAAAAAAAATGTTTGACGCAAAATTGACAAAAAAACTTTTCAAATTCGTAAATAATTAAATTTTCCCCGGTGTAAAATAAATCTCACACTATTTTCTGTAAGTTTTTGAGTGTTCGGTTAAAGGTTAAAATACATAACATATTATTCAAATTTTTATTTTACTCGAAACATGCCTTAAAAACCGACTGCTTAGAGTGCATTTTAAAACAGTCATTAGATCTAGACATTTATTAGACTTATTTAAAAAAATATATTAATTTAGAACAAGAGTATGTGGGTATTCAAGAACTCAATCCTTTCTGGTTCTTGTACACAGGAAGTGGCTGTAGGTCTTGGATAAATGGGAGTCTAGCCTAATAACGGTGTCCAAAGAGATTTTTAAAAAAAAATCTTGACGATCATCATGGATTCATACAGTTATAACAAAAAATATGAAACTATAAAACAATAAGAAAACCAGTTAAGATTTTGCTCTGATCATAAATATTTTTATTCAATGGAAAAGGTTTTTTTAAAAGTTTAAGTAAAACTTAAGCTCACTATTAGGGAAAATACAGAATATTTTTTTTTTAATTGAGTGTTAAAATGAATAACAGATATTTTATTAACAATTGTTATATATGTATTCATATTAATGAACGGACAAAAATATTAATGTGATGATTATAATATCTCTGAAGCACACAGAATTGGAGCATTTGCCAGCTTATAGTTGAATATTATAAGGTATAATATGTATGTTCTTTGCTTGGTATGACTGTCTGTGGTTGCAATGCAATGTTCGCACTGATAATAAATTATGCTATTTATTCAACGCATTAATCTAGAGAAAGATGATGATATTATACATAAAAATTCAATTTTTCTTTTATTTAAATTTGTACGTATTCTTCACAGTCGTTTGTTCACAGTTTACGCTTATAAATTATTCTGTACCTGAGAGCCATTAGGACTTAAGTGATTTTTTGTCAAAAATGCCAAAGCTACGAAAAAAGCGAAAATAACACATATTATGTCGTGAGTCTTAAGTACAGAAATACTTAGGGTCTATACTAAAGGGTCTATGTAATAAGCTGTATATACTTATACATCTTATTACTAGTAAAATGTTGAGATTTTTACGATTAAAAAATTGAATTTGAAAATGGCATTTTAGTACTTAAGACTAAATGGCTCTCAGGTACAGATATTTATCCCGAGTAAGCTCTTAATTTGATAATTTTAGTTTTCAAATTCGTAATTTTCGATAACTCTTTTACAACCAAACGTAATGGGCATAAAGAGTGACCCTGAGAAAGAAAACAAGAGTGATTTTTGTATGTATGTTATGTGACGAATCGAGAACACCATAATTGATGAAGTTCATAAATATTTAAAATAAAAGAAAGTAATTACTTCTACAAAAAATAAAAACACCAAAAACGTGGACTTGTGTTGCAAATTGGGTAGTTGCATACTTATATATTATGATGTATATAAAAGCTAGATTATTTTAATAACAAGGTTTAAAACTATGTCAAGGATCCGAAACCATGAAATTCAATTGAATGTTTGTCTTGTGTTTAAGATTTTTTAGAGGTTTGTGTAACGTTAGCGTTATCTGGTTTTTACACAACTTTGATATTCTGGAAAATGCTTAGTGTTTTCATAATCGGCGTTGTTATTTTTGGGCAATGACAATAATGGTTTTAGTAACCGTTGTGGTTATTGTCTTTATTAATAATAATTAAACTATTACCGCAAAAGGTTTGTTCAAAACAGTTTAACAAAAATCTTTCAAGTTGTAAACATTTGGTTAATAATATAATTGTTTCAATTCTATAATATCAATGGTTACATTATAATCTAAGGGACTACATACTTATACAACGTTTTTATTTTAATTTAACATTTTACTTTTGACAAGCCTATACAATGAAAATCGTTGATTTTCTTCAAATATTTCATTTAAATATTTAGATATGTACCTACTTACCTATTGCCTGGTTCGTTCTGTTTTAATGTTCTCTGCTACGCCCTTCACTTATATTTATAGTGTATTTGAATCAGTATTATTAATTGTCAATGTCAATATTACTACTATATGTACATTAAGGTTTGAAGCCATTTACTGCGGGAAACAAATTATATTTTTTTCTTGAGTTAAGCCAAGAAAACGGCTATACACCACCTATTATTATCCTTGAAGACTTTTTTTCTTATTTGAGTCGTATAGTAACAAACACAACAATCTCCACAAAAAATCAAAATTGAGATTTTGATTGAGTCATATAGAGCATAGACTATAGAGTTATTTGAATTATTAAATCAGTAACAAAAACAACGTTTTCACATATAAAAGTTAAAAACAAAATTACACTTGGTATCAAAAAACAACAATCTCCAAAATATTCGTATCAAAAGCAACAATATCCAAATTGACCAATAGAGGGCTCCTGTTCTTGAAATACTTCAATACATTTTGGCGGTCGTACGTCTCGTGTCGTGTAGAGGATTTTATAAGTTTTTAGGTGTTTTTTTTATTTTTTCGTTAATTAAACCATTTTTATTTTAAATATGGAATGTTATCCTACACCTGTGACCAAAAATATGGCAAGAAAAAGAACGAGAAATCCCTCAAATTGGAAGCAGAACATTGCCAAAAAAAAGAGGTAAGTTAAAACTGTATACAGTGACGGCACCGTCTTATTTTTTGCAGTAGGTAGGTATATATTTATCCTTATTATATTGTGAACATTACTTTTTTGTACGACACACTTCAAATATTTTAGTACTTACTCATTTGATATCAGCGATTTTTTTGTCCTGATTTTAGATATTCCGCTCGAGAATTACCGATCTATCCCAATCATCAAAAAGGGTAACTAAAATCACTTACAATTAAAGAAAATAACCGACACTGTCCATCTTGTCATTCGTCCTTGTCACTCACTGCACACGTGAATCAAACACTTGAGTATCATAATCAACAATCTCACACGGTGTAAGAATCATTAACAACAATGTCAGTAACAAAGTCAGCAATCTCCAAATGTTATTTCGTTATAAATGCTTAATTATTTAATATTTTGACATTTTTAAAAATAATTATCAAACTATATGTCGGTATGTTTCGATAAAATAATATATCTCAACAATTCTGTTGAACATTTTAAAATAAAACGTTTATTTTGATTCCTATAAAACTACCTACAATGGAGATTGTTAATGTTTGACACTATACGACTCATTTATTTTATCCTTAGATATGCATAATCTTCAGTCTGAACTGCTCAACACTTGAACTATTTATGTTTATAGGTAAGTTAAATACGTATGATTTGGATCTAGCGAGTGCCAGCGACACTTTTCCATTTTAAAATATAACTGACGTCAATATTTATTAATTTTGTTGTAATATTTCCCCATTTTTCCCAAACTGTATCGCTAAGCATTTTTTTATATTTCATTATGACAAAGATCTTGGTTTTAACCTCACAGTTTAGAAAATTCTCCATCAATTTACATAAATTCATTCAAAAAAGAAATCCCAGCCAAAATTTATTCACTGCTCAGTGATTTAAAAACAATTTTAAACAATAAAAAATACTCATATTTAACACTCAAACAAGTACATAATGTTACATTGTTCCGTGTAAAAGGTGAACTAACACAATTATATTTTATTTTAATTATGCTATATTTGATAAAAATGCTATTATCTATCGTCTAGACAAGGTTTAACAGTTCAAAATAAAATAAAAAAAACACAATTTTCTATTATTGACAAACGAGTTGTTGGTGTAAGTAATTATTATTACAGACGAATCATACCATCATAATGATTGTACCAAAAGTTAATAGTTATGTTTCAATGTTTTACTATCATTCATTATAGCGTCGTTATGCTATGGTTTGATTGTGATAGGCACTCCCCTAAATAAAACAATGACATTAATATTAGACCAGAAACATAGAACCCATATTTTCGAAAATTAGGCTACAAAACATTGTGACATCTATTGACGTCTTTCATCAGCAAATTAAGAAAGCCCAGCAGATATGAATAATATGAATAAATAAATAGATACAAGACCATGCACTTTAATGACAGAGCCTTCCGCTTTGTAAAATCTGTAATGTGGATCAGGCTGTCTGTCGATTTGTGTGTTAGAGAAATATCACTGTAAACAGCCGAACGATCTTTAAACGGTTTTTTTTATTTATTTATTTATTTTCTCACAATCATACGCCAACAGGCACAACATACAGATCAAAAAACAGAAATAATAATAATAAAAAAAACCGTTCTAAATAAAATATTATCGACATCACAATAAATAATATTCTTTTACATTTCAAGAACAATAATGAACATTTTTTCACAAGCACATAATTATTATTATCTCATATTCTGAATTGTACTTACATATACTTACCTATAATTATCAAGACAATACTAATTGCAATAAAAAAACACAACGAAAGTTTTTTTAGCGTTTTTTTAGGATTTCTTTACCTCGTGGTCGACAAGATTACCTTTGTCGTAAAATTGTGCAATTAGAATGTATCGATTATCGATGTATTCCTAACGAATGGTAATACACGTTTTTTATGAAGAAACGAAAAGAAGAGAGGTGTATTAATGTAGAGGATGCGAAAATTGTTGAAAGGACACATTAACGGAGGAGTTCCCACCACTTACCTTTGGATGTTTCAAGAACATCAGGTCTCATGTCATCCAGTCAATCTAGCGCAAAAGTTTTTTTTTTAACTAAAAGTGAGCTCGAGATTGTCCATATGGGATTTCCTCCGCAAAACCCACTCGACAATTAAAATACTCCTTTGATGTACCCTTGGTGGAAAATACACAACATAATACACGGTTTTTAAAGAAAAACTTACGTCAAGAAATATACATAACCTTTCTTAAGTCTACCTTACAGTTACGTACGAATACGTACTAAGGACTTAAACTATTACAAAATTTATGTGTTCCTACATATTATTACAAAATATATTCAACTCAACAAGCAAGTGCACATATTATACAGAATGAAAGGACAGATCTATATGGCGTTCCATTCTCTCTGTCTATCCCACTAGGGATGCGGCGTGATGGAAAAGATAAATGAAGAGACGAAAAGAAGAGCAAATTTCCTCGAGCAACGTATGTAAGGACTGACTGAGATGGAATTAAATTGGACCAAAATGATCCAATACAATCTTATCAATATTTCCATTAAGGGTTTTCCCACCACTTTCCCCTGGATGTTTTAAGAGCTGAGCTCCTATATCATCCAGACTCAACAAAACAAAAGAAAAATTCAAAGGGAGGGCTCAGGATTTGCCTTATGGGCTCCCCCCGACAAAATCCTCCCCTAAACTACAACCCTTAATGTCCCTTGGAGGAGATACTCACTACAAGGCACTACTCACTACTACAATATTCTTACAAACTATGTTCTTACAGTTACGTATTGCTACGTACTAAAATTCTTAACACTAAAGACAACACTTTACAGCTTATTATCTAAGTAGTAGAGTATTCAAGACAATAATAATAAATGCTTACCAATCATACCCACCACTGCCAAACACGAAATTTCTTCCTTACTGAATTTGAAAGAAACAAAGAAAGGGAAATAAACACATTAAACTTCCAAGGCTTATCAATATTTCGTTAAAGTTTCTAGTCTAGTATTGGTGTTATTGAAATAATATAACAGTTACAGTCTTGTACCGGATGAGGGCGAGGCTTGTTGAGCCATGGAATGATTTCCGTTCACCAAAGCCTTTCCTGTGAACAGACCATCAAGTCAAATAACGCCTTAGTATGACTTGAGATTACAAACGATATTGAATTTTGACGCCATTATTTTATATTTAAGATATATACTTTAGGGATGTAGCGAAAGAAAGTTTCAGATTGATTTTTTTTATAATTCGCTGTCTTATAATTAAAATAACAAATATTTTCACGATATCCAATTTTATCCAAGTTCTTAATTAATTTTAAACAAGGCATTGCTGAGAAAATAACCACCGTTATCTTTTGTGAACATAATCTTTGAATTAATATTAAACTTGATTCTGGTTGTTTTCTTTTTTTTCAAATCATTATTTTAGTTGAAAGATTATGAGCTGTGTACATTTGGACACATTTTGAAACAACCACACGAAAATATGATCAAAAGGACAATAGACGTAGAAGTGGTACCCAGAAGATCTGGCAGACCAGTGACCACCTAGATGTCCACAATTGCCAGGGACTTGAAGGAGGCAGAGTTGCGAACGGAGGATGCAGGGGACTGGAAAACTTGGAAGATGAGAACTAGGAGAGTCGACCCCAAATAAATAGGATAAATGCGAGGACGAAAAAGAAGTTTATGAGTTGTGTAATCGTAAAAATTACGATATTTATGCATTTGTTTCACGTCTTAAGCGCATCAATTTGAAAATAATTAAAATTACTATAGAAATAAATCTCTTAAATAGTGATTTCATACTCATTTCGTATTTTTTTTGGCACCTCTGTTCATTTATGAATGAAAACCTTCTCCTGATTATATTCTTCATATTGTAATTTTCTCATACAAAACTAATATTTTTGCATATAATATTTATTATACTGTTGAAGATTCACTTTGTAGAATGACACAATACACAATAAATTGTTATCTACGTCACTATGTACTGCACATCATTATTATCTTCTAACAATATGTATATCAGTGGCGTGCCTTCCATACAAGCCCGATAGCCGGGCTTAACCTGAGGTTTTTTCAGTTTTAAAGTAATAAGAAGATGATAAAAGTTTTCGCATTAATTATTTAAGAAATTTGTACAGTTTTACCTTAGAGTATGAAGTTGTAATCAAAGACAAGAAGTAAGTTATAGCATGTTGTCTTTCTCGTTCATATTTTTGCTTACATGGTTTTTGGCTGCTATCGTTTGATCTCGGTCATCCCGTACTATAAGTATATTTGGCACACACGAGTTATATGCTTATGTAAGTACCTATGTATAAAACTACTTCAAGAGTCTATGTGAAAACATAATCAGATTGCTAAGATTGTAGTGGAATGTGTTTGTTCTCGTTCAATTAAGAATTATTATTGAATACGGTCGATTGAAGATTACAATTACTACATACTCAATTGAGCAAATTTCACGGATTTAATTCTTTTTTTTTATAATTTTTATTGTTTGACTAGGTTTTCATGTTAATTTGAAATGTAAATTTATTATCATAATGTTAAATATTTATCAAAGTTTGTTTCTGTATATTATATTCCCACACTTTTAAAAGTTTTTTTTTTTTTTAATAATTTTATATTGAGAGTGAGTTTACACAGTATAAAATCTCTTGTGGCGCCACTGATGGTCATAGTTGCTCGTATTATAATCTAGATAACTCTCTATAGTGTATTGTAATAATCATATACGTTATTATAAGTATCTACAAGTGACGCAAATTGGCCACTTATAATAAGATATCTATACACTTTATCAGAAGCAAACTTCGTCGAAGTGTTCATAGTATCTCATAATATTAATATTATTTTGAGATAAGTGATTTAAAAAAATATATAAATACATGAATTCTTTTCTAAGAAATCATTTTTATCATCTAAGTGTCTATAGTGATAAGTATAGCGTCTGTGGCTTTGTAAAACATCCTATGTGCGTTTATCCAGATTTAACAAGAGATAAAAAAAAACTCTTTTTTTTTTGTTGATAATGTCTATGTGTCTGATACATTACGTGGAAAGTCTCTTAGAATTTTTTTGGAATATTGATTTTCTAGGCATGATTTGAAAAAAAAAATTTAAGCACATATTATGAGTTTTCGCGAAAAAGCAGCACCTAAGATAATTAATTCCTCTCAATTACTTTTTTATACATGGACGTGGTTGAAGAAGGACGAAAGAAGTATAAACGCAGTGGAGATGCGATAGCTAAGAAGAATGGTTGGTTAAACGCTGCATTATAGAGTGAATAATGAGGATATCAGAAGAATGAGGGGATGTGAGAGAAATGTGGTGGGCAGAATGCGCGTAAACGAGTTACGATGGTTAAGACATGTAGAACAAATGGACGATGAAAGGATGTCGAAGATGATGTATTTATCTGAAAGAGGGGGAGTGATGGAGCGCGAACGTCCAAGAACCACGTGACTTGATCACGTGGATCAAATTCTTAAGGACGGCTGCGTGTTGAGTAAGAGAAATCGGCGTACATGTATGAGAAACTAGATGAAATTAGAGGAGGCGAAAAAAGTATGTAAGGATAAAATAATCTATATGTTGTTCCATTCTCTCTGCCTACCCCACCTAGGACACAGCGTGAGGGTATAGATACATATAGATTGATATTATTTTTAAGGTAATTCCATCGGCTCTATGAGACAAATAATTCGGTATCATCTCTTTCATGAAAATAATGGCACATGCAAGGTGTTATAGATCCTCCGACGTAAGGTATTTTTAAAGGTACCCTCTTTTTATTTTTTAATATCGTAAGACGCATTTTGAAAGCTTTTTAATTTCAAAAACACAATATGATTTTATATCGTATGAAAAAATGATTTTTTATCTTGACGGCATCTCCCGTAAGTTTAGAAGTCAATAGACTCATTTCGTATAACGAAACACGTTATAGAATATATCCACTCCTCATCACAAAAATAATGTTTTAAAAATGAACTGAGCGGCAATGAACTGAAAATATTTATAAAATAATAAAATAAAATATTACAAAACAATGTGTTACTTCCACTTTACTTCATTCAAATAGGTATCAGAACGTTTTCGAACACTACCTGTTCCTTATCAATGACAATGCAATACTGAGCTCATTATGAAAATCAAATTTACAACTATTTTTTTTTTCTTTTATGAGTGATGGGAGTGTAAGTAGGGGGAATGTGAATCCTGGTCAATGTGATGTGAATGAAAATATTTAAAAGTGTGTGTTTGACACTCACGTGATCTTTTGCGAATGCATGCCTTTTACATGACACTGCTACTCGAAATCAACTGCGAGTCAGCAGATCAACTGCATTTAATAAACAAGCAAGTCATCATCTCCATGCCAATAAAAATAAGACATTCAGAAAGAGTGGAATCCTTGAGTATCGTTGAATTGAAGATGTTTCATATTAACCTTCATGTGATATTTTAAGAACAACTGCCTTTTACACAGTATCTATGGGAGACCCATTCTTTGCTGGATATTTCTTCTTCGACTTCTTCACTTATAGCAGATCAGCGGTCTATTTGTTCTTAATAAGGTTCCTCTCGACACTCTAAAGAAAGGCTGCCCTTTAATCTTTCAGGTGGCCTTCCTAGTTATTGTCGGCCAAGTGATGTCTTGTTCACCGGAGACTCCATGGAATTGATAAATATATTTAGACATCTATTATAAAATATATAGTGATCATTGTATGTGCTTTGAAAAACGTTTTTTTTTATTATTTTATTTCCATAAATAGAACAATAAAACAACTTACTACTACAAAAATTTTACTACTAACTAAACATCATATCTTAAAACACATATTCTTTTGACAATAATTATAATAGAAAATGGAATTTACTGCCTTACTAGACTTGAGTCTGTTCTGTTCTGAGGTAGTATCTATATATGTATACATGTGTTGTGTATGTACATGTTCATTTGGATTAATTGAAAGAAGCTACCCAGGTTGGAAGAGAATCTCATGACTGCACAATTTGAGTCAGTGATTCAAAGTAGCACACCGTAGTCAACAATGTAACGTGTCTCTATTATTCCAAACACCTGCCATTTACAGAACACAAGAAAACTCAACGGAAAAAAGTGACAGACCGATTCTTTGCCAGGTTCTGCTGCAAAAATAAAAATACAACCGATAATCAAATAAAATATTTCACAAACTCACAATACATTATTATTTGTTCGTAATGTTTGTGTGGTGTGCGAATTTATGTGAAATAATAACAATAATGATATACACTTTGTAAATTAAATAATATTATCGAATTGGTTGGATATTATTAATTTTTAAACCGAGTTGTATTATTATAATTGTACAATATGATGCATTAATCTATGTATATTATTTATAACGAATAAACTCTCCAAATGGCAACTATGATTATATTACAGACGTGTTCAAATTATTAGACTAGAGTTTCAAATAACCAATTTTTTGTATTTGTCTTCAAATATCTTCTATGTTTTTATAAAAATCGTAACAAAGTTTTCTGAAATGTAAAGAACTGACATTGGGTTATATTTTAACCCATTTTCGTAATTAGCAGTGCCGTATTTTTTTTACTAGAGCGTTGGCAACATTGGAAGACATGGAAATTCATGATTTTGTCATTTAGTAACAAAGCGTTCCAGCAGTTGCGTGGACGTCCTCTTGAGGTAATTTTACATTTTTTTTTTTTATATTTAAATCTCTTCAATAATAAGTATTCTTGTAGATTTTTATCAAAAGATGTTTATTTATTTATAATTCTATTTTCAAGATATCGTTTTTTTAAAGTATCTTAATATTTTTTTAAAATGGGGAAAAAATGTGATTAAGCACCAAAAAAATTCTCTGCGGTTAAGGTTTTATTGCATGAAAATGCTTATACTTTTTGTACAATTTAAGACTAGAACGCAAACGGATCGGGAACGTGATGCGAAAGTGTGTTATTGACTCAGGCCTCTGAGTAACATAACATAACATAACATACATAGACAATTCACACCGATCGAGCTAGTCCCAAATTCAGATTGAATCTTGTATTATGGGTACTAACGCAACGATACACACATAATATATACACAATGCACTACACACATATACATGTAACACCCCGACCCAGGACAATTTGAAGAAGGTCATTCTTCACTTTGCCCTGGCCGGGAATCGAACCCGGGATCTCGTGACTCAAAGGTAAGAGCGTTACCTCCGCACCACACCGGCCCAGAGTGGAAGAACTTTTCTCTGCCAGAGACGTCACGGAATTTAAATTATTATAAATGGAAACAAACTTAATTGCTTGAATATTGCATGGAAAATTGAATCTATGGGTGGTGTACTATTTTGAATTTCCTGAACTAATTCCAGTACAAAGTATTTATCTGATGTATTACCCTACGTATGTTGCATAAAATAGTCGTGTAGAATATTGTAGTAAATATTATTGCCGTGCGGTCATTTTCACTGTTCACTGAATCTAACATGCTAAATGTGAACTTCGGAATGCTGCACCTAATGAAATAATAATAACAATATAAACGTACACAAGCGGTTAACGAAATCAAGGTAAGCAGGGATCTACTGAGGTCAATATCTGCTTTAATATTTTTTATCCATCTAGGAACATTTGTGTGTGTGTTGTTATTTTATTAGATAAGGCTGGATTTTAATAAGTCCAAAAACACCTTTAACACTTACACAATAAGCATTATATCTGTGTTGATATCTCTCTGGTTGACGTCTCTGTTGTGATAAATAGTTTATAGTACAAAGAAACACTTGTTAAAATTAACCTAATTATGGAATTCTTATACATGTTCACCGACACAATCAATACAATTCACAGACTATTTTTGAAAACGCTGTTTCATAGAACTTAAAACGAAGAATTTTTTGGCATACTTACATAATTTAAAAATACATACTTTCACATACATGGAAGAAAACACGATTTGTTTTAGTTAGTAACAGTTTTTCAAAGTGCTACTTATATATTTTCTCACAGTGCAACAATAATCTTTAAAAAAAATGCTAAATTTAATTTGAATATTTTTCGGCTATAACTCTTAGCGGTAAGCTGGATTAATAGGTATGTAATGTACAAAATAAACAGTTTCTTTTTGGTTTGAATATTTTATAATATTAATAATTTTATTCAATATCATTATGCATAATTTGTCATGTTTTTGACATGAACAAAATGCAACAATTTTTAATAATTCAGTGAATCAAATTTATGCGTAGGCATAGTATTATATTTTATTATTTATATACATAACGTTGCAATCAAAGAGCGAAAAATATGTTTTTAAAAATATTAATATATTTCATTCCATTAGAATCGTATTTTATATTTACACAAACATTCAAATTAACATATATTATTCTTTAATTTTAATGTTAAATGGTAACCAGATAATACAACCATCCATGTGTGTTTAATTTAATCTTGTAATGTTTCTTTACTACATTGAAGCGCAGCTAATAGGTATTCATCTTAGCACAAAACACTAGTTTACAAGCAATCAGGGTATGTCATAAGCATAAAATATATTGATCAAGAATATCTCTCCACAGACACCTCATCTGCTAAACCAACAATTTGTTCAAACTCCGTTTCAAACCACTAAATGACGAATATAATGGTTTGAAATGGGAATAAAAGCGATTGATAGATAAAGTGTACTGAACCAACCTAAGCCGATTCATAAGCATCCGAACACCTTTTCTGTTTCCTAATAAAAGTAGTTTGAGCAATCTGATGGATGTGGTCTCAGCCATATATACAAGAGGTGCGTGGTTCGGTGGCAGGTGCCAATAGGCTCTCCTTTCACGAAACAAGCTTTAAGGTTACTGTGGTAGGTGAATAAAGTTGTGTTCAGGTTTATTTCAAAAACCAAAAACCCAAAAAACTAGCGCCGTGGTATAGATATGAATATTGTGGCGGCACTAAAGTATTTATACATTAACCCGTTTTTTTTTTACTTGAGAGAATTGTCTATTGTTTCATAGAAGACAAAAAAACAACTTAAATGTTGTCAGTATACGAAAAAACATAGTTAAAATTATGAAATTTTTAACGAAATTAAAATCGTAAGCAATGCAACATTATTTAAACGAGAAACAAAACTTCAAAACATTTGCAAAACTAAATATTTGCCCAAAAGATATCATGGATGTAATTGACTTACACGTTATATTATTTAATTAAAACCTTCTTTAATTATTGACATTCTTAAACAATACTGTTACTTAGTCTACGAAGTTAATTACAGAGTAAATTTCTGTAAAATAATATTCGTATACTACACTAGACAGCCTAGGCTTGTCTAGGCTCTCACCTATAATATCTATTATTCTTACACAGTCGCGCTCACAGAGATAAAACATTTAGTTAGATCAGGCTTACTAAAATACATATGTCTGAAGTTAACCCCGATTATTAGAAAAGCCTTACTTCCAAAAAATTATATTGCGGTTTATAACAAAACTTTACTGCTTATTCAATATTTTTTTATCAATATGAATAATTTTCCACAATAATATGATTAATTTTTTATTATATTTCATGAATATTTCATTTTCTGTTTAACTTTTGATCTCAACTCACTTTATAGTAAAACAGTTCTCAAACATTGTAGTAGGTTTACTGGAAGACATTGCCTCAAGGCAATATACGCCTTTTGTAAAATATTTGTTTATTTGACAATAAAGTGTTTATTATTATTATTATTATTAATTTTTTTCCAAGTAGGTACCTACCAGCAATTATTCTATTATCATAATACCTTCATCATTTTGTTTCAAAGAATATAATTTGAAATATTGACATGAATGATATAATGTGTAGTATGCCACCCATCGTGACTGCTGGCATATTTATTAAATACGGCTGATCTGCTGGCTTCTCAATCTCTGGGTTATACTGCGATGGTATAGTAGCACATTTTAGTTCTTTTTCTTCTCTATGTGTCTTTTCAGCCCCCTCTCTGACATTGAAGATCACTTAGGAAAAACTGATTTTGTCTTGGAGTGGCATAAATAAGCTCCACCACACCTCTCATCCCAGTCCACTCTCGTATGATCCAAATCCAGGAAAGCCGCTTTATTCCAATACCTCTGGGACTCACAATCTTTCCTTTCATAGACATTTTAGCTTAAGTTACATTAAGAATTTCCCACCACTTAACCCTGGATGTTTTAAGAGCTGAGTTCCTATATCATCCAGATATAACGAAAAAAAAGGGATGGCTCAGGATTTGCCTTAGGTGCTCCCCCCGACGTTATCCTCCCCTAAATTACAACCCTTTATATCCCTTGGAGGAGATACTCACTACTCACTACTTCTTACAAACTAAAGCTTAAAGACAATAAAATCAGAACAAAGCTTTGTGATTAAGATATCATTTTAGTCGGGTCTATCAGTAAGAATAGTGGTTATTCTGAGTAAGTTCTGTTGAGAGTGAGTTGGTATATTCAGTAATGCCTAATGTATGGAAGTTATTACTACAGCTAGTAGTAGTAGTACGTATAACTGCCTGGAAAAGTAATTGCTTGAATGCATTTCCAGTTCCAAGCTGCTCGTTTGGCTGAACAAAGCGAAAAGTCACTTCGTGTTGACCTAATTAAGAATTAAGTTAGATTTTAATTATATTACACTCTTCCCTCATTCATAATGCTATCATTTATACACTTCTATATTACAAATTATTATTATTTTCACATATTATGTATTACTCACCCACTTTCTACTGAAACTATCCATGTGAATTATTCTGTGCAACACGAATATCATATTGCATTCACAGCTTCAGTAAATAGACTACTTCGATGTTTCAATTTGTTATCTCATTTAACATGTTGGGTGCGTCTAACATATCTGATACATATAAATAAGCTAAGAAGTATTACTCACTTTTTTAATAAAAAAACATACCTATATTCTTTTTGAAATTCATATATTTGGATTTCTTTTAAACATAATGTGTAGCCATGATAATAATGTTGACGGTCATTTGACAATCTCTAAGTACACTTTTCTATAAAGCATAAGATAACGTTGCATACCTAAATGGACAATTTACACAGATCCAGAGAATTCGAAACTAGGATTGAATTTTGTTTTATATGTACTAATGCGGTTATATACATAATATATGAGTTCGTCGGTAGCATGGAGGTAGAGTCTCGGCCTCGTGAACAAGGGGTCCGTGGTTCGATGCCAGGTGCCGGCAAACTCCCCTTTCACGACACAAGCTTTTAGCTTACTGTGAAAGGTGTATAGGGTTGTATTTAGGTTTCTAACAAAACCCAGATATATCTTTTAAAAAAAAAAAAAAAAAATATATACAGTACACCAAACACGTAAACTTGTTACATCCAGATCAAGGAAAATTAAAAAAAGGTAATTCTTCTTTTTGACCTAGCCGGAAACCTGGAATCTCCTGACTCAAAGGCAAGAAAGTTGCCTACGCACCGCATCGGTCGTCTTCTTCTATTTGCATCCATCACTTTGAAATTACCATATTTCCAAATTTTGAGCAGAACTTAAATGGCCAACATACAAACAATCCCGCGATCTACATATACTCTACTTTCTGTACAACATCCTAAAGCACAATTCCCCTCAATACCTTTTTAAGCGTTTTGAAAACTTGTCTTCACATGGACGTCCTCTGAGATCTCAGAATAACCAGTTACTTGCCGTCTCTGCCCACACCACAACCTTCTTCAGTTCATCATTTACGACTCATGCAATTAGAATGTGGAAAAATCTACCTTGCAATATTAGAAATTCCTCTACGCTACACGTTTTTAAGAATAACCTAAAATCCATAGACTTATCCTAAAAAGTTCCTCCCCGTGCCTTTATCCTTCATTTTATAGTATTTATTAGAGGAAACATGACATATATAATGTTCTACTTAGGACTAAGAATGTAATTAGTTATAATTAAATTTAGTATTAACTGTTCACATTTAGTATTAATTACACATTGTCAACATAGTATCACACATTATTTTGGTTAGCTGGAAGATATTGCCTCCAGGCAATAAGCTCGCCAATTGCTCATGATTTTTTTTCTGATCAATAAAGTGTTCCTATTATTATTATTACTTAGCTTTATAAGATTTTTTAAGTTTCATTTTCATATCTTATCAAACGTTTCATAAACTTAATAGAATAGAAGGTAAATTTACAAAAATCTTTAAATAATTACCAAAACCTATTTGTTTGAATCTCTGATTGAAATTGTTATGAGTGGATTTAAAATGTTATCGTATTAATGTGTTCATCAACATTTGTAAACCAAATAGTAATTTCAATTTGCATTAGGTAATTCTTATACTAGAATTATCATAATACGAAATAAAATTAATGTAATACTGCATAATTACAACTTAATTGAGAATGGCATGATAATAAAAATAATTCTGTCTAAATCTAATGCTTAGAAAATCGTCAAAATCGTTTTTGGAATAACAACATATGCTGTTGTTTGATAACGATAAAACTGAGGCATAATAATATTGAGGTAATTTTCATAGATCAGTTGTGTAAGGGTTGGTCCATAAAACTTTATGAATTAAGTTGTCTAGACATACAATATAGAATCTAATAAAAGCAAATACTTTTACGGCAATAATACAAATGAAGAAACATAAGCCATCAAGAGAATTAATTCACATGTGTACCTACCTACACTTTTTACAAAGTAGCTTTTTTTTTAATCACTTAAATGAAAAAAAGAAATATAAAGTTTGGAAAAAATGCACTAAAGATACACTAAGAATGATGAATATATGTGAAAAACTTAAAAAAAAATGACATAAAAAAATTGAGGTGTCGCTCTCTTTGTACCTACTGCAAAAAAATACGTATAACTGAGTGATGCCAATACGTCCTTTATAGGACGATCTGTCCCAAGATCAATGCAAGGAGATACTTACGACAAAATAAAAACAGGAAAAAGCAGCAATCATAAAGTTTGACAAGGGAACGCATGTTTTATTATAATAGAATTGAGCTTTGTAAAGTTCAAAATTTCGAGATATATTATATTACAAACGACCGTGTGTTCACTAAACATGACGTATTCAGCAGGTATTGGACTTCAATTATTACAAAATACAACTCGTATACATCGCTTATTGGACTTTCAAGGAAGACATGGACCAGGTGACTATCATATCGGGTGAGAGTTCACGTGACAATTTCTGACCTTGAAAACTCGAAGTCATGGCACCTGATATTTCTGGAGATGTATTCTTTGATGCTGCAGAATGTTGCTCCCTTAATTTTGCTAGTTTAGATCCAACAAAATCGGTTCATTCCAATATTGCTTCGCTAAAAGGCAAACCGTTTAAAATCACACATGCAAAAAAAAATGTTATTTTAGAAGACTCAAATTAATCCAACGTACTTACGTTTTTGTACCTTTATCTATCAATTTATTTACTCCTGTCCCTACCATCATATGAAGAGTACGAAATATATGTAAAGTATTCAATAAAAATTAATTGCCTTCAAATTTTTAGTTTTATAATTTACTCGATGTCAAATGCTTTGCAATGAAAATAAGAAAATTTTAGATTGTAAACGACTCTGGAGCCAATTTATTCCAATAAATTCAACATATAATTTTAACGACAGTAAAATTTTGTGTAAGTTTCGATATTTTTTTATAAAAAATAAATAAATTATAGATCACCTTAACGTAAGATCATTTTTTAAATGATTCCATTTATAATATTGTTATGTGATTCCTATAATATTAATAATATCAAACAACATAAAAATAACATAACGGAAAAGCGAAAAAAATATATATTATCGAATTGAAGAAAATTTTATTAGCACATTCACAATCATAAACATCTTTGCGTTTCGTATTGTGGCTCAGCATTTTTCTCCGTTTCTTGTTTACAAAATGAGACATTGTCTCATATAAAATCACATTGGAGGTTCTTATTATTAATGAAGAAGCGAATATCGGTTTGCTGAATTACGGATAACGGATATCCGGTCAGGTAAAAAACCGAATATTTTCGGCAAGATGTGATTATAAAGTTTAATTTATCGATCGACGGTTCTTGGTGGAAGTTCATATTGCTTAATAATTTTTAAAATCACGATAAAAAAATATCGTGTTTTATTTTAAAAAATAATTTTTAAAATAAAACACGATATACAGTTATTCCACTATTGACTTTATTTATTTTTGCGAGCCGGCTTTCAAGAGCTTCCGCTCTCATCGTCACTTTACTTTTGCCTGACGATGCAAGTGGAAGCTCTTGAAAGCCGACTCGCAAAATAAATAATGTAAATATTTATAGTGAAATAGCTATATAATTATCGTGTTTCATTTTAAAAATTATGATGTGATTAGTTGAACTTGAGTATCATACTCGTAATTATGTGAAGCTTCTTGATTAGTGAGCGAGTGAAAACTTTCAAATCTTTCTGAATGTAACAATGATTTTTTTTTATGTCTATATTCATTTTATCGACATTTCTCACCAGTGATGTAAACAGCGGATTCACTTTATGCAATAAATAAATTAAAACACAGATCATCTTTTGCGTGCCATTAAAAAATACAACTTTCAAAATGGGTGTTTCCCCATCGCTAAAAAAAATAATGTTACGGTTCGAGAGTGTGCAAGTGTTCCAGGCAAGGTTAAAAGCCTTATTGTTCAGGAGAAGCTGTGATATTTGAATGGGTGCTTGCGGTGGTTTTTCCACAAAATGGGACATAGTAAAAAATTGTCTACTTTATTATTTTGTTTCACAAATAACTGCATTTTCCAGGACAATGGTGGAAATTTATAATATTCTTGGGAGGTTGGCGTTCGTTAAACATCACTTAGAAAACAATTAACATCAGCTTAAGACATGCAATCCATTCTGAATGTCTTATTTTTTATTGGCCCGGAGAGGACAATCTGCATGAGTTTAGTCCGCTGGCTACCCTAATTGTGGATACGGTGTGATGAAATAGTTTATTGTACTCTTATACTAATGTTGCATCCAAGTGTTAAACATTCCCTTTCTCTTTAAAATAATTTTATATAGGTACCTACTCCCTCCTTTTTTACGAGATATCTCTGTTAGGGTTGTAGAACATTATGTCATTGATTTTTATAGTGTATATATTATCTAATGATGAAACTATACTATACTACATACAACTGCCATACCGGCATATTCCACAAGTGGGGTAGCCATCAGACCAACTGCATATAATAAACATGTAAGCTGTCATCTCCGTGCTAATATAAAATTAATACATTCAGGATGATTGGGAAACCTCATCGCTGAATTTAAGATGTAAAATGTCGTAATTTTTTCAAACATCTGACACTTGAAAACTTATGGAGAAGATTGGGAGACCAATTTTTTACCGGATGTTCCACGGGATGGTTATAATTATTTTTCCGAAAAATCAGAATACCTACCGGATAGCTTCTGAAAATAAATCACATATCTAGTTCTTATGATGTTATGGTATAATGAAGCATAAAAAATCAAATATTGTACTTGGCTGTTACCGAATCACACAAAATGTTTGTATTTTGAAACATAAAGCATTTTTATTATCTCATAATAGTATTAAAGGAAATTCCACGGTGGAGCTTACAACATCAAAAAAATACGATTTCATCTTGTATGGATGAGAAATGGAACAAAAATACTTTGGGATCCATACAATATAAAATGATTTAGGTATGAGCTACGAGTATGCAGCTGTATGATCTGAATTAAATGCATTTTTCTTGAAAATCTATGTATTTTTATGAAAATGAATGTACTACGATAGGAATGTGGAAAAGAAGTTGGTGTAATAACAAAGATGAATCAATTGATCAATTAAGATAGATAATGACCTGATAAGTCGAAAGACGTGATCAACTATCATGTATTCATCAACGTATTATATTATGACAGTTCATTGACAGTTCAATTTTTCTTTATTTTGTTGACACTTCATTTTTCTTTGTTTTTATACCAAATATTTAAAACCATTCTATTTTTTAATAATCTAATTAATATAATTTGTTTTGTACTGTATTTATTGACATTCTAATCATCCTAATTGCATATTATCAAATTATTATCTTTCTGATCGGATTTTTTTTTTTTTTATTATTTGGACTTATTCATGCTTGTTTGAATTGATATAATTAATGCAATTTTTTTTATCGTTGACATTTTGTTTCCTATTGACTTCTTATGTTTTGCTTTGTCCTTTTTTTATTATTGACTGTTGCTTCATTAATTTTTCACTTCAAATCTATGTAATAATGTATTCTTGACTATTGTATCTGTTTGTGTTTGTTGTTTGTTATACTGCTTGATTAACATTAACATGTAAAAGGCTCACGCCGTGTATTGTAAAATAAATAAATAAATAAATAAATAATCTATAGTAGAAAGAAACGCTTGTTTCAATTACATAATTATTGAATTCTACTACGTGTGCGCCGACACAATCAATAAAGATGAATATAAATAATTGACTTAACTGTGGTACATGTTTGTGGATGACAGCTGAGTTATGAACGACTTATTTTTATTTTTGTAAACCATAATTATAGTTGTTGAAAGAAAGGGTGTGAGGAAACGCGGGCGTCCGAGAACCACGTGACTTGATCACGTGGATCAAATTCTCAAGGACGGCCGCGTGTTGAGTAAGAGGAACCGACGTGCGTGTATGAGAAACTGTATGAACGTGGAGGAAGCGAAGGAAGTGTGTAAAGATAGATCTGTTTGGCGTTCCGTTCTCTCTGCCTACCCCACTTGGGACACGGCGTGAGGGTATAGTATAGTATAGTATAGTATGTATACCAATAAATAAAATAAAAAATAAAATAAATATATTACGATGGTTTGGGCATGTGAAAGGAATGAATGAGTACAGAATGACAAAGAAGATATATTTGGCTGCGAAGAATGGTACTTGGAGACGTAGCCGTTCGTGGATCAAGCGAGATCATTTGAATCCAACTCTATAGAACAGTCACGTGTTGAGCACATTGAACAGGAGAACATGCATGAGGAATTGTATGACAGTGACGGAAGTGAAAGGTGTCTGGAAGGACAGAAAGAAGTGGCGCTCGATCCTTTCTGCCTACCCCGCGAGGGTAACGATGTATTGGTATTATGTTAAATTAACGTAATAACATAAAAATCATATTACTAATTCGCACATAAGTAGGTTTCTTTTCCAATTTTGACAAATGAAGTTAATGAACATAGGTACATAAGGAATGATTAAAACAATAGGATTGAAAGATAAACAAAAAATCAAGATAATAATATTACAAAACTGATAATGAATTATGTGATTGAATTATACTATTAAAATGAAATACAAATAATAATAATAACTCAAATATTATAAAACACTAGTGTTTTTATACTAGGTTTCGGTCACGTAGGTAATTTTAAAAATGAATCAAAATAATAATAAATATTCAAATACCTACTCCATCCCCTCTGTTGAAGCATATTTGTCATCCCCAATTTATTGTTTTAACTCCTCCTTTTATTTGTCCTATATTTACTTTCTCCTTCTTTATCTTTATATAATATTATATAGGTAATAATAATATAATAATAATTCTTTATTGAACAAAATAAGCGAAAGTAAAAAAAATATGACAAGGTTACTAGTAATACTGAACAAATAAATTTGTACAATAATTGACTTTATTGCAGAAGCGTGATATCTTTCAAATAACTCTGGAAAGTATTATCATTACCTGATTATTTTTTTTTTAATTTTCACTCAGTTATCATGAAAAATTTTCACACAGTTTTGACTACATTAATGTGAAAAATCAATAATGACGTTGTTGTGATACGATTTTAAATTTTAAATGAGATGATAACAATAGTCTTTTTAGCCCGAAACAAGTAAAAAAAATGGGCAATGTGTAGCTTTGTTTTTCTTTTGTCTTTTTTTAATTAGGTATGGTGTCCATTGGGTGAATGCGTTTAAATGTATTTACAAACTTACAAACGGACTATAATTTGAATACGATGGTAGAATACTTAGTATTTAATTCAATTAGTGAACCGTCAAACATGGTATTAAAATATTATCAATTGTATATGTTTGAAATAACGAGAGAAATATTTCTAGTTGCCAATCAATAAATGAAAATTTTAGTAAGTATGTGTATCTACTTTGTCCATGATAGAACAAACATACACATTGCTAATGTTGCTAGTTATGTATCAAATCCGCAATAACACACTTTTGTGTTTCGGAGAAATTCGATAAAAACTATTAAACAACTATAAACGTACTTCCCTGAAGTCAAACAAGTTTGTTATTTACATTGATCTATGTTAACATGTTAGATCAATGGTTATTTATAAGATTGCAACAACAGTTTAAATTAAACCATCCAATTTAAAATAATTATTGATATTCAATAAAAATAAACTGTTCATCTTGTATACATAAAAATAGCTCCTATTGATCGGTTGAATTATAGTAGTTATTAAATGACATATAAAGGGATAAAGCGGGATTCGATTTCTCATCATCATTTTGTTTAATTTTATGTGGTACAAATAGTGAGTGTTTTGAAAAAAACAATTTTCTACGAAATTAGAATATTTAATTATGAATCCAATGACATATATAATTCAATTTTCATGAAAATGTGCTATAGCGGGTTTCGAAACTCGGCGACACAATGTCTATCTATCTATTCCCTCACGCCTCATCCCATAAACATTCAAGAGTGGACCGGAATGAGAGGTGTGGAGGAGCTGTTTCGTGCTGCCCAGAATAGAAAAGATTTCTCCCAGGTGATCGTCAATGTCAGAGGGACCCGATAAGACACGTAAAGATGAAGAAAAAGTTCAGATTCAATTTAGAGACATTCATATAAAAATAAATTAAAGAAAGAAAGCAAAAGAATAAGTCTGCCATTTTTCGAATAATATAAAAAAGCAGCTCCCAGTATTCTAATTCCTAAAAACATTTGCGACTTGAGGGTATATATAATAAATTTCGTCACATCACTATGAACTATATCACCACATACTGTTCTCTCTACGGGAAGTAAAAGAATAATTGAATTGTCGTAATGTCGAAGTTGTAATCTTTTTCTGTCGATTCGATTGAAATATAATAGGTAATATCTAGGCATAACTTTTATATAAAAATAATCTTCGTGATACTATTCGCATTTATGGGAAACCTTCTTACTAGCCTTAAAGCTTAAGAACAACCCCGATAGGTAGAACATAATATGTAGCTTTGCTCAAAACATATTTGAGTTGTGCTTTTTTGAAAAACTCATTTTTGCAAAGAAACACAAATGATTGTTTGACAATGCCTTTGAGTAGGAAAACAAGCGCGATACTATTGAAAATAGTAAATCTTAAAACATTCGTGTTTTCTTACATAAATCAGTAAATATTATTAATAAAATGGCAACAGTCCGATATACTTTTTTGCAGTTGGGTATACGAGTATATCATATTTTCTTATATAATTTTTTTCGTTTGTTTTTAAAAGTTTTACAATTTTTATATAATTTTCTTACTTTACTTACGTAAGTACTTAATTGTGATATTTTTATGTGCATAATACAAACAAAAAACAAAGTGGAAGCACAAATTTAATATGAGAACTTCTGTTTTCGATACAGGTGTCAGAAACTCTCTTTTTAGAATTACCAACAACTGTAATGTAATAACAAAATACGACTATTAAACCATCACGGCATATCCCACAAGTGGGCTAGCCAGCAGACCATCTGCATATAAGAAACAAACAAGCTGTCCTCTCCGTGCAAATATAAAATCAAAATATTCAGGATTAGTGGCAAACCCTAACAAATAAACAAATATCAATATATTTACATAATGCAACAAGATATTTTATTTAAAAAATCTGTCAAGCTTACACTGTTAAGAATTTGAGTGGGCATATAGATGTGGGAGCCTCATTGCGTTTTCTTGTGTGGATTTTACTTCATTTACTACTTCGTTTTTAGATTGTTTCATAATTTATGATTTACTTAAATAAATATCTACTGATGTTGCAGTTTTTTTACGATTGAATAGTTCAATTGTAGGTAAATTACATAACCAATTCTTCTGGTGACGTTTATAACCAGGACAATTAATTATTTTTTATTTTGAACAAAATGTAAATGAATAAAAAAATTATAGTATATCAAGATAAAAAAAAAACATTATTTTAATCCCCGTTTAAAAATAAACGATTTAAAAATAACTATGTCACAGAAATTTACAATTCACACATCTGCCATACATAATATTATACTGAAATAATTTATTAGGTATGATCAAATAATTCCGAACGGATTGTTCTTAATGCAAAGTGTTTCATTTTTTCTCTGACTTTACTAATAAAGGTATCCATTGATGACATAAACCTACAAACGAACTCAATCACTTTTATATTTTTTTCATATCACTCATACTGCCGATAATCATAATAATATACTGTATATTATTATCATAGTGGTAGGTAGATAGAACGCTTCAAAATGTTTCTCACAGTGAAAATGTGGGCATTTTTATATTGAATAGTCCCTAAGGAACCCATAGGAAGGTAACTGAAAGCCTTACCGCCTTTTCTCTAACATCCATCGAGCATGTGAAACTATTTCTTTTTACATACATTCATATCTACCTTTGAGAAAATAATACGTACCTATGTAGACTTCATGTACACCTTTCTTGTGTTATATAATTTGTGGTACAAACTATTCATTTCAACTTACTTGTACTTAATTATTTTTCGTTGTTATTGACCGAAGTCACTTGTTGGAAGTCCATTTCAAGATAAATTGATAAATTAAAAAAAAAAACACAGTAGGTATATAGTTAACTTCCAAATGACTCAGTATACACAAAAAAAACACAGCATGTAATCATTTGGAAATTGGCTATATATTGCGTTTTTTTTCAATTTATCTTATATATCTATTTATTTATTTAAACATTTTTACTATACATTGATTACAAACAATCACTTAAAAGGTTAACATCAAAGAATTTCATTTTGTACCACTTCTTACGCATGCCATGAATATTGTAATATTTCTTTTTAGTCAAAAATCTACGGTCGCTGTGGTGCAGACGTAATGCTCTTGATTTTGAGTCACGAGGTCCCGGGTTCGATTTCCAACCCAAAACGATATCGAAAATGATATTTTTAAAATTGTTTTTGATTTGGGTGTTACATGCATAGCATGAGTTTGGTGCATTTTTATGTGTCTCATCGAGCTAGCACCAATAATCAAAGACTCATAACTGAGTTGAGGACTAGCTCTATCTGTGTGAATTGTTCATACATGTCATCCGATGTTGTTTCCATTGAACTTCAACAGATGTTTTTCCAGTTTGAGAGCACAAAAATTGTATGAAATCGTATAAAACTTGATTTCAATAATGGAAAAATATTGAGTTGTAACATATATGTACCTATACAACTTTCAAAATTTTCAAGCCATGTGATAAGCATGACACAGAGGAATTGGGAATGTTACCTAGGTTTAAAGAGTAGGTACTCTTAACCAAGCCTAAAGTCGATTCATAAGCGTCGAAACTCTGTGTTGTGCACTCTTGAAGGAAGTTCACATATGTATTGTATCATATACAACATACCTACCTAGTTAGTGCCTATTCAAATAGGTTGACTATGGATGAGTGTGATCAGTTGGAATGATTAATCTGTAGTAGTTCAAAATATGTTTTACTTCAAAAGTATTTCATTTTGTCAGATATGGCATTTCTGTGTCAGGTTATACAAAAATTAGAGAAATTGGCCAAGTATTCTGTAGACAAGACTATGAGAAGACAAGAAAAGCATTGGCAGACCCTAAATGAAATGAGCAAAGTATGTTATTCGAGGAAAAACAAGAAGATAAGTCCAATCAAACTATTGGACGATATTGATTTTTTAAATAGAGTAAACCTCAAGGAACGCCGCGTATTGATTAATAGAAATCAGCATGCATACATGAGAAATCACATTAATGTGGAAGAAGCGAAAGAAGTGATTAAAGTTAGGCTAAAATGGCGTACCATTCTCTCTGCCCACCCCACACGAGATGCGGCGTGAAGGTTTTTTTTTCTAAAAAAAGATATATCTGGGTTTTTTGTTATAAATTATCAAATAAAATAAAATAAATATTTATTATTTTTGTTTCGGGTTACTGTTGAGTAAGACTAACGCACGACCGGTTTCGCGGACTCCGAGTTCGCATCATCAGGTGCTGATGATACTGATATAGATCAGCACCTGATGATGCGAACTCGGAGTCCGCGAAACCGGTCGTGCGTTAGTCTTACTCAACAGTAACACGAAACAAAAATAATAAATATTTATTTTATTTTATTTGATAATTTAAAATGAAGTGTTACAAAGTAAATGCCGATACAATTAATGATTTTTGTTATAAACCCAAATGCAGCCTTATACACCTTTCACAGCAAGCTACTAAAAGCTTGTATCGTGAAAGGGGTGTTTGCCGGTACCTGGTATCGAACCACGTACCCCTTGTTCACGAGACCGAGGCTCTACCTTCAGGCTACTGACGAACTCAGGTGTAGAAAAAGAAGTAGGTAGTCATTTGATAATAAATCCTTTCTTTTTATAATAATCTAATAAAAAATGCCTAAAAATGTTACAGCAAGATATATCTCGATTAGTTCGGATAATTTGAAAAGTTTGAAGTTTAATACCATACTGTTGTACCTCCATTTCTACAGATTTACTTTCTTTCAGTGATAATAAATCTCCTAGCAACTGGCGCATCCGTGGTTCTTAAGTAATAGAAATGCTAGACTCGCTGAAAAAAAAAATAGATTGAAATATGTATCTGTAAAGAGACGACCACTACTTACTATCTTTCATTCGCGTTGTTTACCTCAGCTACGAACGTATAAATAATTGTGGTCTCATGAAAAATTATGAAAGTTTCACTAAATTAAGCTCCGTATTTATGAATATTTTAATTCGCGACTCATTAATTTAATCACAACGCATATTTCAGCATTCTATCCCCCTATATAAGCTTTTCAGGCGAATCAAAAATTCAAATCATTTTTTCAAAAGAATGTACCGAAGTATTGGTTATTTAATTATCATTATGATGCTCCTATCGAGAACATGGGATGGAAATTAGTCCTCTATATTTCAAGTGACGTACAAATTATTAATTAATAATAATCAATTTTTATTCAGTATTGTATTACTGCAACATTCTAGACACTCTAATAATATAGGTAGGATCATGAATATTATAACATAATCACACACAATTTAAACTTATAAAAAAACTTCTAAGTAAGCTTAAAATCATACAATAAAAGTTTTTTCTTATCGCCTTTAACCATCTCCCAATAAATTTCTTATTTTTTCCTTCTGGGATTCGAGTCCAACACCCTTTTGTTACGAGTCAAGCACTCTAACCATTAGGCCACAGAAGTATAGCGGTAGCCGGTGAGTATTGTTATTATAAGCTGCAAATTATAATAACAATATTCGACGGCTACCTACATACCTCTGTGGCCTAATGATTAAAGTGCTTGACCCGTAACACAGGGGTGTTGGGTTCGAATCCCAGAAGGTGCGGTTGGCTGGACGAAGTCGCTTTTCAGCGATGAGTGCAATCACCCGCTCTGAAAGGATTGTCGTTCACAAAAACTAATAAAAACATATTATTTTGATCAATAAAGGTAAGGGCATCATACTTCTTACATACAGATATTGTTTATTAATAAAAACAGATCATTTAAAAATATACTATCTTCTTTCTTTCGGTAAATATTTTGACAATCCATAGACAAGACAAACAAAAATATTATTTAAAAAAACCATCAATTTCTGACATAAATTTACTGTTCAATTTTAGTCCTTACTCAGCAAACAAGATAATGATTCAACCGAAGATAATAATTATGTGTGACACAAAAGCCTTATATAAAAAGCTCTGACTATTGTTAAACCACAAGAGATACAAAGAGGGTAGTTATGTAAATAATATTCTCTGCCCGAAGCATTTCAATATAATGAGTACGATGAACCCATCTGAGTTCTAGTTACCATTGTTTGTTTATAATCACCATCAAAGATTTCGGTTATTTGCTTTCATTAAGAGCAAGACAAACTATGGGCTTTATTAGTTATCCAATTTTGTAATGGAATAAATAGTATTGAATTTTTTTACAGTAACATAACAAAAAATATATATCTGAAAAAGTAAACTTTACAAAATTGCATTCCATAGATTTCTGTCGACACATAAAATCTATAACTCTTCATATTAATATCACTCATTTCTTGCCAATGATATTACTTTTTAGTATTTTTAAGGGAAATTAAAAATAGGAATCAGGAGACACATCTAGTTATGAAGTTGATTTTCACAAACATCGAACATATAAGCTTTGGCTGTATGTTTAACTACAGATTACTACTTAATCCTTTGAAAATTCTTAAAATTCTTGAAAAGTTATCGCTTAATAAATAAATAAATAATTATGATACACATACATGTGTGAACTTCCTTAAGAAGTGCACGACACAGAGTTTCGACGCTTATGAATCGACTAATGGCTTGATTAAGAGTTCTTTTTAAACCTAGGTAACATTCCCAATTCCTGTATGTCATGCTTATCACATTACTTGAAATTTTTGAAAGTTATATAAATATAGCTCAGTTTGATAAACTTCAAAATTAATTTTTATACTAAAAAAATAATAGCAGAAATCTCAGGAATATAGTACCTTCTTAGATTTCCTTTTTTCGTTGAATTTGGTGATGTTCTCTGTAGGAATAATCGGAAGGTAGTTGTCATACAAAGTAATTTATCAAACGTAATACTTAATTAGAATTAGAATGAAATGGTCAAGATTTTTTTTTCGTCATCCATTTTACGGGTACAATATCCTTTCCGTTATAGTACTACCTTCCCCAGCAGCACCCCGACATGATCAGCTGTCTATTAGCTGTCACACCCTTCTCTCTCCCACTCTTTTATTCAGTTTCTTCTTTTTGACATTCTGTCCTGTCAGAATATTCACGGTCGATCCTTAAAGTAAGAAGATGAAAAAATCTTGAATATTTAAATTATTTAACAACTTTCATTCACAGATTTGAAGAAGGTATTTTTTAATTAATTTTCCTTTTAAAGTTGTTTTTTTTTATAATTAAATATATACCTACCTGAATCTACTAATGAGTACTTTTTATACAAGAAAGTACTATAATTTTTTTTGTTATACTTTTTCATGATTAATTTCATTATAATTCTAACTAGCGTTTCAAAAACTAATAAATTTGCAAACATAACAATCATCAAAACATTTTTCCACATTATTATAATTTCTTCTGACCCAATTGGCGCATTTTAGTACCGGATTGATCTACATATATGATCTTCCAGTTTATTTTCTTTTCTTTCTATATATCTATCTTTGTCATTAAGTCATATCCCAGAAGTGGGGCTACCAACATAGGTTCTAACTGCATAAACATGAAAATCACGCAAGTCGTCCTCTCTGTGCCATTAAAAGCTAAAAAATTCAATATAGGTAGTATATATATGTACCTCATCGCTGAGCTGAAGATATGAAATGTTTAAGATTTATGCTTATACATATTTTTTTGGTTAAATAAATCTGAATACCAAATATTGTTTATTAAAAAAAACGAAATTTATCACTTAAGCCAGTCTTTAGCCAATTCGTAAGCGCTGGGACGCATTTTTCACTTCTTTCGATTAGATTTTACACAATGTTGTGTAAACATGGCTCGACTCCAATCGAGATTACTCATAGATTTCAAATATCTTTTACATGATGTTTAACGACTGCTATCGTCTCGTATGGGATGAATTAAAAAAAAAATGAGAAACATAATTATTCTTTCCACATACCTAGTCACTTCATCCTCTTTTATTCTTTCTATAAGCACGAATTATCTGATACATACATACAAACATACCATCACGCCGCTTTCCTTGCGGGGTAGGCAGAAAGGATCGTTTGCCACTTCCTTCTATCCTTGCTTACATTTTTCGCTTCCATCACTGTCATACAATTCCTCATGCATTTTCTCCTGTTCAATATGCTCAACACGTGACCGTGTAGGATTTGCTTTAAATCATCTTACAATTTAATCATCGAGCATCCACGTCTCCGAGCACCATTCCTCTCAGCCAATTATCTGATAATAATGACACATTCATTAACAAGTCAACAATAATTACCTATATCATTTGTGTTTTAGTCGCTGCAAATGATTTCAATCTAAAACATAATGCAAGTAAATTAATTACGTCCATACTACGAGTATAGTGGCGGTTATGTGGTTAGTGTGTTAACTGTAAGCTCCCCCCTCCACAACAACGTTGCAACAACGTTATTATAATAATGTGTATGTAGGTACTGCTGTAGTTAGCTTACGTCATTGGAAACATTCACAATACTTAACACGTTATCATCATTTAGTACTACCTACGTGCATTCATAGACCTGCATACTTAAACAATAACGTGTGTTTCAACTACACTTATGCAGAGACATTATATTGTTACAATACTTCATAATAATATGTTGAGTTGATACGGCACTATACTTAAAGGCCCCTTTAGCAAAAACGATAAAACATTCAATTTTCAACAAGTTTGGTACACAAACTCTCAAAACTTGTTGACCCTACGTACATTTTGATTTGATAAAATATGAAAACAAATATTAATTACCAATATCAAACTTTAACTTTAAATAAAAACTTGATTTTAGCTTCATAGTATTCGTTTATAAAAAAGCATATTTCTAAAAATCGAATTCGGGGGTTTGTTTGGTACATAAATGCACAAGAATCCTACAAATTTTCATATATTTTTTTTAATTTTACGAATACTTAGATAGTTGTTACAATTCTAGAACAAACAAATTATATATTTTTTTGTTTTTTTTCATGGATATTGACCGATTTAAAAAATATTTTTTTGATAAAATTTCTCATATTTTGGAACCAAAAATCACCACATGAACTCGATTTTTTGTATACTAAAAAAAGTTTGCTAAAATCAAATCTATAGTATTTATATGCTTCATAGAATGAATAAAAAATATATTTATTTTACAAATAGTTTGTATTTTGATATAACAAAGAGTATCTAAATATATCTCGTCAGTCTGCGATTTATTTATTTTTTAGGAAAAACCTAATATTGGTAATAAATATTTGTTTTTTTTTTTATTTTATCAAATCAATATGTTCGTATGGGTCAACAAGTTTTGGCAGTTTTTCTATCAAATTTGTTGAAAATTGAATATTTTTCCGTTTTTGCTAAACGGGGCCCTTAAGCAAATTATCGCTAGAAATCCTCACATAATAATTATCTTACTGCAGGTTCATTTAGTGAGAAAATTTCTCCCTAAACGACCTGTCATTCTTCAAACTAGTTCCTTCAATTTTTTTTTTGTATCGTTATATTTATGCCGTGGAGCACCCGGTAAAGAATTGGTCTCCCACTCTTCTGCGTAAGTTTTCGAGTGTTCTGTAAAAGGCAGGTGTTCGAAAAAATTAAGACATTGTACATCTTAAATTCAGCGATGAGGTTTGCCACCCGTCCTGAATGTCTTGATTTTATATTGGCACGAAGAGGACAGTTTGCATGTTTCTTACATGCAGCTGATCTGCTGGCTACCCCACTTGTGGGATATGCCGTGATGGTATAGTAGTATAGTAGTATATTTATGGTACAAACAGAAAGTCTTTTACTTACCCTTGTTCATCCCCTAAAATTAGTTTGCTGACAACTCCACTAGTAGAAATTGCTGCCACGGTGTAAATAGATGTAAAAAAATGCTTACTTAACTTAAAAAAATAAATCAAATTTTAACCACGAAATATGAATTATGTCTTTATATTTAAATTATATAGAACAGAGGTCCCGTTCTGGATGTCTTGTTATTTTATATGGCACAAAGAAGACATCTTTTAAATCATCACACGAAATTATTATTTCACTATGCGAGATAGCGAGACGGTACCTATTTATCAGTGGCGGAACTAGACTTTGTATATTGGGCATGCTGAAAGAAAAAATACAGAAATCACGGCATTTCTCACAAGTGAGGTAACCAGTGAAACTGAACTGAAGATGGTAAATGTCTTAAACGTCATATTTTACGAATAGGTACCTGACTCTTACAGGATACTCGAAAACAAACAAAATAGACTAGAAGATACATTCTTTACCGGGGACTCCATGGGTTATTCCTAGATTGTGAAATATAGGTTAAGTAAACTCTTACTTAAGAAAACAGTAGACATTATTTTAATGTCCCCCTCCCCCTGTCGTTGGATTTTCAATTATGTGTACGAATTGAGATAAGTTTCATGATATCACCATTTTTGTATAGAAAGATATTCAAGAAACTTTGTAGTCATGGATGACTGTTAAGGCATGCGCTGCTTTTTTGCATGTACGGAAGGCACGCCACTGCTATTTATAAAGAAATAGATAGAAAACAGATTTTCTCTCTAATATCGAATATAAAAGGCAATAATAAAATAATGCCTTTATTACCAGTTTTATATCTCAGCATTATGTTTCTTGATGCTCTTGAGTATTACCTCCACTTGAATATAAGGCATTTAAATAATAAAGATATCAATGCACTTACGTCTACGACAACCATTAAATCCCATGTACCTATTCATCTGCTACGAGAATACGAGTGCTACGAGATTCCTATTGTTGTTGAGCTTTATCTATCAGCCATGTGCACCCGTAGTCATAACCTCGAACTAGCTGTAATTCCACCTATTACGTCTGGCTAAATTAAACGTTACTTACAAACAGAGATTAGAGTAGTCATGTTTTGTATTTTTATTTATATCCGGTCAAAATTATTCCAAGTTATGAAAAATGGTTGCGCAATTAAATTAAATCATTGAAATGGGTGGCAAACATCCTATTTAAAATATAAAATTTCGTTATTTTTTTAACACTCGGCTTATTAAAGACACTAGAAAACTAACGGAAAAGACAGGTAGACCAATATTTTTTACCGGGTGCTACAAAAGAAGATATTAATAAAATTGAAATTAGGAAACACATACCTACTTCTTCTTCTTCTTCCTCGTGTGATAGATCATCGATCTGTTGTTTCGGAAGTGATTCCCTCTTGTGACCCTGAGGACCAGCTATCTTTCCATCTCTTTGGTGGTCTTCCTCGCAAACGTGAGCCAGCCGGTGTCTTCTTTGCAGCAATGTGGGCGATCCTGTTTTTAGCCATCCTGTCTATATGGTCTCTCCAGAATCGTCTCCTACTCCATCTCACTATGTCCTCCGTGTTGCATATCCTTCTAATCTCAGTATCTCTGAGAGTTTTTCCCGCGATAGCACGTAAGGTTTTCATCTCAGATGTTCTGAGTAGGCTTTTGGTTCTTGTTGGGTCTGCTCTTGTATCGACGCCGTATGTCATTATTGGCCTGATACATGTTTTGTATATTCGAATTTTTTTTAATTTCATACCTACGTTGGTATGAAATTAAAATTTTCAGTATAGCTTTTGTCGATTAGAAGCGCTACATGAATAGTGTAATCAATTGAGTTTATTGGTTTAATAAGGTATACATCTATTCAAAGGGCTTTTCCGTGGAGTCTCTGGGAAAGAAAAGGTCTCCAATTTATTTTCGTAAGTTTTTGAATGTCATGTAAAAGGCAAGCATTCAGAAAAACATCACGAATTAAATCATGTTTTACACCTTAAATTCAGCGATCAACTATGGCGCCAATCCCTAATAATCATGTTTTACACCTTAAATTCAGCGATCAACCATGCCGCCAATCCCTAATAATCATGTTTTACACCTTAAATTCAGCGATCAACTATGGCGCCAGTCCCTAATAATCATGTTTTACACCTTAAATTCAGCGATCAACTATGCCGCCAATCCCTAATAATCATGTTTTACACCTTAAATTCAGCGATCAACTATGCCGCCAATCCCTAATAATCATGTTTTACACCTTAAATTCAGCGATAAACTATGCCGCCAATCCCTAATAATTGTCATTGACACAGAAAGTACGACTTTTATGTTAATTTAATGCAGTAAGTTTAGTGATTTTTGTGTGAAACGGTTTGATAGCTCATAAAAGTAGAATCTTATTCTCATATTAAGCTTGAATTATAAGTCGGGTATAAAAATAATATGAATGCTTTTTTTATGGGTACGGATGGATTACTATATAAAACATGAAATGAAAATGGATAACATTCCACGTTGCCTTACATAAGAAGGCTTCTCGAACATGTTGAGCCATTAGTGGCGTAATTCTCTTTTATCTAAACCAATATCCTATTAAATCTTCCCGGAGACTACATATAATATCCGCAACTGGAAGTCGAGTGTTCTAAAAATAGAGAAAGACTTTTATTTGTTCCATTATACTTTTGTCCACTCCGTGAAGTCTCCGGTTAAGGAAAAATCTCCCACTTTTTTGTAAGTTTTCGAGTGTCTTGTTAATGGAAGGTATTTGTAAAACATCACAATTTAGGAGAAGCTTAATGATACATTTGAAAGCTTCTATAAAAAGCGAAATACCTATTATACGAATACCTCAGTCTTCACGGAGCGTATTAAATATTTCATTCAGAAATTCCAAATATTCCTGCAGAAGCCTTACTATTTATAAAAATTCACTTTCATCTTCTACAAATAGTGCAGCTTTTATACACTATTCAATATAAATAAGAAACTTTCATAGAAAGCTCTTAATATTTCTAACGTATCTTCCTTATTCTACTAACAAAAAATACAGTAAAAAATGTATCGTTACGATCGGTATATTACCAATAAAAACTCTGATGGATTACTTCAGAAGTAAGGAAAATACCAAGTTAATAAATACATTAATAATATATAGATACTTTGGAATAATATATCCATGTAAATGTATGGGTAATCTTTAGCACATAAAACAAAGTCTGAGCTTTTACATATTTGTACGGTAAAAAGCTTTGTTTATAACTACTTAAACATTAAACGAAACCCACCAATTATAATGAGAAAGTTTTAAAATGCTAAATATTAGCTTTGCACTTAAATCTTTTGCATTATGGTTCACCAAACTATAAAAACTTTATTAGTTTACGGCCCTTTTCATGACATTTTAAATAACCTCTATCCATCTTTACGTTAAACTCGGTTTTAACAACTCAATACAGTAGAATCATCGATATTATTTGAGGCTATCAGCGCAAAAGCAGTGAAACCCACAATTTTTGTTGGTTATGGATCTGGTGTAAAATACATTCCTTACATTATGAACCTTAATGAACTTTCAATGAAACAGTGGAGCAAGCTACCTTTAGATAATAAATAAATCAATTAGGTATAATAATGTTCCCATAAAAATTATACAACTTTAACCATATTTTAATTCTTCGTTATCTTTATTTAAAAAAAAAATAATATATATCTGGGTTTGTTATAAACCCAAATATAACCTTATACACCTCTCACACTAAGCTGAAAGCTTATGCCGTGAAAGGAGAGTTTGCCGGCACCTGGGATCGAACCACGGACCCCTTGTTCACGAGGCCGAGACTCTACCTCCAGGCTACCGACGAACTCGTCGAATCTCCTAAAGTAGTCTGCTAACCTCATTTCGAAAACAACATAAAAAAACTTATTTTGGAAAATATTCACACAATTCACCATTACCATTCAAAATTTTCATAATTAAATTAAAAAGTTTTCCACACCTTCCTGTTAGTTTTGAAGGACTATTTAGATTAACTAGAATACATTGCCTCAAGGTACATATTGATGAACGCCATTTTAATTAATTTTGTATTAGAAATAAAGAGTTTTTATTATTACTACAGTGGTACCTTGATATACGAGTGCCCAAACATACGAGTTTTTTAAGATACGAGCCGTTGAGTGAGCATTTTTTTGCTTTGAAATACGAGCAAAATTTGAGATACGAGCTATTTAATGACACTTGCCCAACTCATTTCTGGAACATTCTGAAACGGAGGAAAACAAACCTCCTTGGACATGCTATTTTTTAAACGGCCTACAGGTGATAGTGAGAAAAGCGTGGCGAAAAAGGCAAAGACCAGTGAAGAGAAAAGAGCGACGAAAATAAAGCGAAAGTAACACTTTATAAATCTAGTTTATTTCTTTACATTCTCTTTTATTATGTTTTTATACAATATTTATCATTTATAAATACTTACATTTTTCTTATTCAAAAACACGTAATAAATTTTGAATATTTAAAAAACATTCAAAATGTCTCGTAACTGTTACATAGTTAATCCTTCTAAAATAACTGATACACGTAATAAAATTAACTGGGGTGATATTTTGCGGCTGGAACGGATAAATGGCAGTTCAATTAATTTCAATGGGAAAATTTGCTTTGAGATTTTTATTTTATTTTTACAATATTAAAGAATCAAACAGTCACAACACAATATGTTAACAATTAATACACTCAACATGTGGACCAGCGAAGATGCCACTCTTACCAGAAATGTGGTCTTGAGTCTTGTAGAGTACACAGTCTTGAGAAAAAAAGCAAAAGTTAAAGTAAGATATGAGTAATTTGAATAACGAGCAGATTGCGGAATAAATAATTAAACTCGTATATCGAGGTTTCACTGTATTATTCTCCTTTCAGCTGCAGGTATTCGGAAAACATCACGAGCAAGACATTTAGTATCTTCAAATCGATGACGATAGATGCCACCCATAATGAATGTTTATTTTTTTATTAACGTAGATTGTGTTTATTACACGCAGTAAGTCTATTGTGGAAATGACGTGATGATATAAATAAATAATAATCTTCAATCGTTCAAATCGTCTCTGGACCACCTGGATGTCCACAATTGCCAGGGACATGAAGGAGGCAAAGTTGCGCTCGAAGGATGCAGGGGACCGGAAAACTTGGAAGATGAGGACTAGGAGAGCCGACCCCAAGTAAATGGGATAAAGACGAGGGCGAAGAAGAAGAAGTTCAAATCGTCTCTGGAAACCTCACCTCGGCCTTCTGTACTTACCAATTTATATTATTACTATACTACTACTTCTACTACTTTGCCATCACGGCATGTTCCACAAGTGGGGTAGCCAACAGACCAGCTGCATGTAATAAACATGAAAGCTGTCCTCTCCGTGTCATTATAAAATCAAGGCAATCAGAATGGGTGATGAATTTGTATATGTTTTTTACTATTACGTTTTTTAATTTTGTTTTACTATTTATATTATTTTTGTCTCATTATGTTTATTTTTCTCTTATTTTTTTTTTACTTCAATATAATGTAATGTTATTATCCTCGAAAAACATAATTACCGCCTAAAAGGGACTTAGATGAGAGAAGCAGTATAAAAGATTCCCATGACGGTGGTTTTAGCCGGCCGGCCCTTCAAGCCTGTCCAATGGCCCGTCCGTGAAAACAATTTTGGTTTGAATGTCCGGAACAGTAGGAGTTAACGACTCCTGAAATATCCGGGTGTATTCCCATTTCTTCCCTTCCCTTTTTGCACCAACATTTTTGGTGTGTGACCACTAAATCTAGAGTGCTCCCTCGGGGCAGCATTTCACGCTTTAATGCGACATTAAATCCTGTTTGTGCATGTGTGTGTGTCGTTATGGAGATACATATCTCCAGGTACGGCACGAGGTATGTGGCGGGCGCTGCCCTTTCAAAAAAAAAATATCCGGGTGTGTGGTGGGTCTCTATTCAATATTCAAATTGTGTTACGTTTAACGCAATTGATTCATATTATAATCATGAAGTACTAATTATAATACGGATGTCGTATAAATTAACACATGAAATTACCAGTTCATATTTAAATTTCGCATTTTAACAGCAACCAGTATCCGGAGAATTGAATGCTTTATGGAATGCAATAAAAAAATTACTCGTTAAATGTCACATGAGTAGCTACGAAATTAATTTGTTCGGGAACTCAATTTTATATAGACATTAATATATTTTTATACACGCATTCCAGAATCATTATGTTGTAACACGTACTCGCGCCCTAGCGATAGAATCGCCCTTTTTGTGTTGATTATATTAATTGATGAGAATTAATTATATTGTGTATAATTGCTTGTTATCATTGAATTATTTATAAAAAATACATTTAATTTATCATCCAATATCAGTCTACCGCCTTGGTGAGAAGATGATCCAGCAGGGCTACTCTTGACAAAACTCAACACAATCTTAATCTAGTATTGATCTTGATCATACGACGCACGAAGTGACTATTGGCCAAAAATACACGCAAACCGATCGCGCGTTAGCGGTAGCGCGGTGTTTTTGACCATAGTCCCTTAGTGCGTCGTATGATCAAGATCAAGACTAGATTAAGATCGTGTTTAGTTTTGTCAAGAGTAACCCTGCAGGCTGGATCATGTTTTGATATAGAATACAAGATTATTAAAGTTGTCCAAAAAGTGCATTTTTTTATAATTAAATACAATTGGTTAAAGTTTTATTAGAAAAATATGAGTTGTGGGTTCAATTCCCAACCAGGGCCCCACTAAATAATGTAACGTTGCCTTTTCTTAACCTTTTTTGTTATCAAAAGGTTGTTTTGTTATCATACGGAATTATTTCCATGTGTCTAATTTACATTTGTAACCTCAAGAAATCGTTAATCGCAAAAAAACTGATCTAAATACAAATTGATTTTTAAAGACTTTTACATTGTAGATATCTTGCATATTTTGATATATTTTATGGTTTCAATAAAAATAAAAAAAATACGCTAAAAATGTATTATGATTTATCGATATTATTTTTACAAGTAACAATTGTATAGGCCAAACAAATAAATTTAACACATGAACCTACCATATTAGACTTAGAAAAGACAACGTCACCTTATTCGGCAGTGCCCCGGACGGGACTTATTATTGTGTAATAAGTGACAATAGAGAACGATCGGGCTTCCTACAAGAGGAACCCAGAGCATGTGACTGTGGTGCAGCACAGAACATGCCACACTTGTTGGAGTGTCCATTGTGCCGTGCACATGTCGTGCCCTGTCACATGCACAATGGAGGATATTTTTGACACATCCCCACCTGCTGTGCGTTTTGCACAGTACTGGAGATCAGTTTGACTGGTTCTTTTCTGGGTTTCGACACGATAAATAAATAATAATTGTGTAATAGTCAAGAGTTATTAAAAAATTACTAACAAATACTAGGATTCAAATGTTTCATGTAGTTGATGTGACTAATTGAATGCAATTGACAAGAATATACCAGATAATTAGTATTTACAATTTGTTATGAGAAATGTTTTTAAAAGTAGTGAAAGCAAGTACCATTTAAATAAATGCAGAAATATAATCACGTTGCGTGACAATGTTGTAAGATGTCTTAAATTAATTTATGAGTATCATATATGCAGTACATTCTTCCATTCATCTATTCAGTTAAATTAATGATTGAGGCAGCAGATAGAAAAAGGACTTCCGGCCCCTTTTTCGATTAATTTGGAAATGACTTCTCCTGAATATTGGCGATAATTATACTTATTTTAATTAAGATATCTCGTTAGGTTATATATTATATTCCTTTTTTTGTTTGAAGAGTCGATAGAAATTTTGTTGTCATTGCAGTTCGATTATGAGTTGCATATATTTACTCTGTTAAGTTTTGTTTTTTGTATGAATTTTTAAAATAAAAAGTATATAAACATCAGATAACTTGAAAAATCGTCTTTTTTTTTAAGGACAGCCCCCTTTTTTAAGTTATATATAAGCATCCTCTATTTTGCAATTCTGTACCTAGTAGTTTTTCTTTTTTTTTTAAATCAAAACATTTCTGAAGATATTTTTTTACAAAACTGAAAATATCGAAAATATTTTAAATTTCTATACCCTTCCAAAAATTTGGTAATAGGAGGGAGGGGGGGGGGGTTAGAAATTTCTAAAGGTTACAAAATATTCTCAAAAAAATAAGAAGTCATCTCTTTAATCGAAAATATTCCTTAACAAAAACTTCTCATTATTTCTTAAAAAGGATTTCTATACCAAATCTAGAAAATGACCACCTTTTTCTTAAAAAGTAAAAAGTTGTTCACTTTTCGTTTAAGTGACTGAGCATATTATAATGTAAATAAATATTTAAGGAGATACCTACAATTAAAAACTTTAAATAGGTATCTGAGAACGTAATTTTGGCCTGTGGGTCCACATTCTAGCTACTGACATTATAATTATGTTTGTACATACTAAAATATTAATTTAAGCCTCGAAACGGCGTTATAAATAAATTCTCTAATTAGTATTGTGTTTTATAATGGGATGTATGTGATGCTTGCTAATGCTGTAATTGTTGTTAAGATTGACAATTTAATGAGATCGCTAATGAATCTTTAATTAAAATTTAATTTGAATTTTAATAATATCTCCTATGCTCACGACATGAGAACAAAATGAAAATATCTTAATTATAAATTTGAGTAGATCAAAATATATAACAGACAATACATTATTATTTTCTATGCCATAAAATAATAACATGTCAAAATGAGAAGCATGCCTCATTGCTGAGTTTGAAATATTTGATGTTTTGTAGACGATTTTTTTTTGTAATCCTGTTTTAGATAAAGAAATGAATTTTGTATTAAATTTCACGTAAAATTATCTTCATAAGAATGATGATATTTTCTTTGTGGTTTAATTAAGTACATAGGTATTACCGTAGAACGAATTACTTCATAATCCAATATATAAAATTCTCGTGTCACGGTGTTTGTTATCATAATCCTCCGAAACGGCTGGACCAATTTTGATGAAATTTCGTGTGCTTATCGGGTAGATCTGAGAATCGGCCAACATCTATTTTTCATACCCGTAAAAGTTAACAGTGGTCCATTTTTTTATCTTTTAGGCAATTTTTTATGGTGAGGCATTAAAAAATATATACAGCCCTAAATTTTCCCCCTTCTACCATTAACCCCTATTTTTCAATAGCGATATTAGTATTTCAATAATTTTCAACTCTGGTCAATATCTAATGTATATGGCAAATATATAATGTATTTATGGCAAAAAAACGTTTTCCGGGTCAGCTAGTTATCTTAATAATATTGATGATATTTTCTTTGTAGTTTAATTAAGTACACATTACCATAGAACGAATTACTTCATAATAATATTACATTAATATAGATAATAAATAAATATAGATATCTAATAATAAATCTTAACAAAATCACAATGGAGTACCTAGTAGTGAGTCATTTATTCGGTAGGTGGCGTGCCAACACACTATTTAGGAGATAGATAATAATAACTCTATTGTTACTTTAGCTTATTGTAGATTATGTTTACTTGTGATTAAACGGAGTGCGGTTTGGTTGAATACAAGATATCCGACTGTCGTGACTTGTTTAATTTTAAGCATGCCACTTTCGTCTTTATCAGCAAGTTTTTATGTATCCTGTAAAATACCACATTTCAGATTTTCAATATAACAAAAAAATACCTATACCTAAATCAAATGTTAGGAATATTTACTCTTTTTTGATGTGTTAACCGAATTTGGGTACAATACAACGCGTAGGTGACAAAAACAATCAGATATCTCGATTGGAAAACCACGTTTAAACTATGTAACATTGTGGAAAATCTAACCGTAAGAAGTGAGAGCGGCGTCCCAATGCTTACGAATTGGCTCTAGGCTGGCTCAAGTGGTCAATTTCGGTGCCAATGGATAACGCTCGGCATTCTAACTATCACGGTGTAAGGTCCGTAAGATATTCCATACGTGGAGGTTTTGTTGGTTTTGACTGGCTAGTCTTTCAGACTGCCCACTATATGGCACTTCCTGTGTAGATAAATTCGCTAGTGTAGATATTAGAAATTGATAAATGGTATTCCCCAGACTTCTCAAATATCCAGGTGGTTAATGGTTTATTAAAAATGTGAACAAACCAATTTACGCGTTACCTAATAAATATATGTAATTTGAGGATGCATTTTTTCTCACTCAATCAATTAATGGAGATGATGTATCGCCAATCCAACGAACCCCTACACATTTCTTTCACTTCTTCTACATTCATACAGTTTCTCAAGCATGTTTATTTCTAAATCACTTTCGAATAGTTATCTGGCCGGAGATTTAATTTGGCCAAATATGCCGACCACCGGATATCTCTTTCATCTCTAATAATAACTATCAATCATCCTACCAAAAAAAAAGATGTCTACATTCTATGATAGTTTCCAAATATACTATATTATTATTAGGTGAATGGGACTTGCATTTTTGTTGTAAAAAAACCGAATGAATGTAATCAATGATTACGAGCAGGGCAGAACATGCCTACTGTTAGTATCTTTTGTCTTCTTCCGTAAGTTTTTTTTATGATTAATTATTGTTTTCATTTTTTTTTGTTTGTTTTATATTTATTTATGTTGCTTATAAAGGTGAGAAATCAAGATGAATTTTCTTAATTTCTGTGTTCTGGCATAATGTTTTTAAAATTTTGTTTTTTATGCGAAAGCATTTTATAAATGAACAATATTTTGCACTTAAATTAATTTCATTATAAGTAACTTAATTTAATTTTTTAAAGTATTTTTTTTTATACCCAACTTTTTTCACCCAACAAATATTTTTTTTTGTATTTAAATTTATTATTCTACATTTCTATTTCAAATGCAATTACCAATGCAGTAAAATATATGTACTTTACATAGGTACATTCTTGAAAGATGTATTTGGAATCAAGTGAATGTATGTATGTATATCCACCTCCAATATACCCTCACTATTTGCAATATTTCTGCTGCCATGAAAGTGGTTTAGCAGGTAGCAATTGGCAGCAACCCGGAATCTCTCAATCAAATATCGGCCTTCACCAACTGGCTTTAATCACCTCGAAATGATTCAAAGATTCAAAATTTATAACAATATGGCAAAACCAAACAGAAACCTCGATTGGAGAACAATGCAAAATTGTGTAAAATCTAATCGGAAGAAGTGAGAAAGGTGTCCCAATGCTTACGAATTAGCTCTAGGCTGGCTTAAGTAATCACTTTCGGTGTCCATGGACGAAGTTCACCAATTCCACCATTCTCACTGTCACGATGTAAGGTCCACCAATCGAGAAACGTTTTATATAAAACTTAGAAGCAACCATCTTTTTGGGATCTCATTTTTCAGATCTCAACAATATGGCATCTTAAATGACGCATTTATACGGAGTTGGGAGTACACCACAGTGAAAAATGCTTGTTTAATTTTTTTGTCGTTATACGATATAATAAACTATATAATATTATAATTAATCGTCTCATATAATAACAATGTCCCAAAGAGAACATAATGGATGTCAGTCAAATAATTAAGAGTTAAAAAGACTCTTAATAAAAAAAGCCATAAAAATACTCATTCACCCATTGTTTGCGTATAGATACTTGCATTGTATGTAACTCCCCACATCCGGCAGGAAGCTTTTGGTTCATAGATACTTAATTACAATTTTGCATGAAAGTTTGTAAATCAAGCTGAAATTATTATTAAAGGAAGTTATTTATGAATAAAAACCACACATTGTGCTTGCATAATCTAAATTATGGAATGCTTTTTATATAAGGAAGATACATTCTTATACTCGTACAATACAAATTATCATAAATTTTCTTTTTAATTTTTAGCTTTATGTTTAAATTTAAACAGTCAGAAAAACTTTATCCAACTTTGTAAAATACGGAAGATTACTTTTATCACTTTATTAATTTTTCAGATGCTTCATAGAGAATTAATAAAAACAAAACATTATTATTTAGACTTTATTTCAACAACTTCCTTTCTCATCGTCAAGCTTATGTGAAGTAAATTTGTATAAGTTTAATATGGACTTCTACCAAGTACAAACCGTCAATTGACAATATTAACTTTATTTTTTTTTTTAAAAAAAAGATATATCTGGGTTTTTGTTATAAACCCAAATACAACCTTATACACCTTTCACAGTAAGCTACTAAAAGCTTGTGTCGTGAAAGGGGAGTTTGCCGGCACCTGGTATCGAACCACGGACCCCAGGTTCACGAGGCCGAGACTCTACCTCCAGGCTACCGACGAACTCTCCTTAGAGTTATCGGTAAAGATTAGGTCTTCCATTTTGTGAAGATTTCGTTTATCCTATAAAAGGCATTCATACGTTAAGTATTAAATACAAGACACTGAAGTCAGAAACTAGAAAAGGAGGCATTCAAAATCTGTAAAATATTAAAACAAATAAACGGCGTCGGACAACTACATGTATTGATCATATCGACTGTCCAATTCCAGCTCAACAATTCGAAAATTTCCATTTGTTATACATACAATCAACTCCAATCGATCGATTCCACAAACAAATAACCACAAAAAATACTCGGTTCTCTTTATATATCACACATATTTCGAATTATTAAACTATTGTTCGGAGCAAAGACAACATAATGCCTCTAACAGTGTGATCGTTATATTTATAATATATTTAACTTTCTGTTGTGTTTTTAAAAGTATAATATAAAATAATATACCAAAACTAAAAAAAAAATGATGATTTCTCGAATATAAGACATTTTGACTTGTTGAGTTATGGAACTAAATAGTCAATATGTTGTGTAAGAGTATGTGTATGAAAAATATGTTGTGTAAGAGTATGTGTATGAAAAATTATATAAATGTGGGGAAGCGAAAGAAGTTTGAAGGCGCAGATCTATTTGGCATGAAATCCTCTCTGCACCCTACTTTAAATACAGCGTGAGGGTATAGATAGATTAAAAAAAAAAAAAAACTACTACTTTACCCCGTCTTTCAGATAGATATTCTCCGTTACTCTACCATCATTTATTCGGTCCACATGTCCAAATTACCAAAACTTATTTTCACAACATTTATTTACATAGAAACATGTATTATCATAATATTCTCTCTGAGAAAGTTACTTCGTAACCAAGTAGCGAATATATAAAAATAAATGAAATTTTAACTCCGTCAACAAGCAGTAGTTGCAAAAAGTTGTCACTGAAGCTGAAAAGAAAATAAAAAAAATTGTTTGTTTTGTTGTTGTTGTTATTGTTAGTATGGAGATACGAAAACAAGGAAAATGATCTAACTAAATGAAATAAGATCTTAGGCTTTCACGGCCGGCGTCACTAGTAAGAACGTTCTTTTCCGGGCTGAGTGGCCGTGGTCTGTAAACTGTCTGGTCTGAAACGTTGTGTCACAGACTATCCTACAGACCACGGCCACTCAGCCCGGAAAAAAACTTTCTTACTAAATGAAATAAATTTGTTTTGTGCTTTTTGTTATAGGTTTATAATAAGTATAAAAAAACAACATATTAATACTCTTATTGCAAGCTATGTAGATTATGATTGTAGTGGCCTGTAGGTGGAATACGTTAATATTGACCAAAGTATTGATACATACAATCTCTAGCCCACTGACTGACTCATTTTTTGAACTCACTTTCTGACTTATACACTGGATCATCCACGGACTAATATTGTTTATGTTTGTTTTGTTTGTTTATTTATTTTTATTATTATCTAACAGAATAAGCCTATTGTTTTCTGCCACAACACAGTCTTATGGCTAGTGTGGTAGTGATATCCTTATGCATATTTTAATGTCTTTTGTTTGTTAATTGTACATATGTTATATTGATCAACATGATTTCAATGAAGAACTGTTTATTATTATTAATATGAATGTGGTTGAAATATTGAGACAATAGGTGGTTCGTTTGGAATAGAATCGCTAGTCTGAATAAGGGAAGCTTGTTTCTACGGAGACTGCTTTCTGTGCTTTCAAGAGAAACGTAAAAAGACGAAAAGAAAAGAAATAGTGTACTATATATGCACTGCTATTTGTATGGATAAGTGTAATATTCTAATAGCAAACAGTTATTTAATACTTGGCTGCACCCTATGGAAACCAACCCACATATGTATAACTCAATATTGACATTCTTGTGGGTTGTCTGTTACTGACTACAGACAAGAGACTACATAGTACATAGAACCTACATACTTCTACAAACGTATTAGTATGGAACTTACATGGGAATTCTTATCTAGAGGGACGATACTCAAAGCCACACTGCACACATACTATCACAACAAATATTATAAAATATATGCATAGTGTTCTATCATATTATTAATATAAAATACATACAAGATATATATCTGATATTGTTTTTACGCGGCGGCAGATTTGCCATCCACACTTCTCAGCATTATACAACCAGATAAGTCTCCATATGATCAGTCATGGTCACACAAAAACTTAACAGTCTTTTTCTTCTTCAAGTGCCTTGTCGGGTCCCCCCAACGTTGGCGATCACCTCGGCGAACTTGTCCCTGTCCTGCGCTGCTCAGAACAGCTCTTCCACACTTCGGTTGCCGGTCCACTCCCTTATGTTTCGCAGCCAGGACATCTGTCTCCTACCGGGACCTCGGCGTCCCTCAATTTTCCCCTTCAATATCAGTTGGAGAAGGTGGTATTTTTCTCCACGCAGAACATGACCCAGATGTGAAACCTTCCGAACCTTGATGATTAATAACAGCTCTCTGTCAACTCTAGCTCGCCTCAGGACTTTGGTATTGGTAACCATGTCGGTCCAGGGAATTCTGAGAATACGGCGATGGAGCCATATTTCAAATGCCTCCGATCTGTTCATTGTATTGACTTTTAAGGTCCATGTTTCACATCCATACAATAAAACAGACCATACATAGCCCTTAATCATTCTTTGGCGGAGCTTCAAATTTATGCTGTCGTTGCAGAAGAGTGGTTTCATTTTGTTAAATGCAGCTCTTGCTGCCTCAATTCTGCATTTTATCTCTACATCTGGGTCAAGAGATTGCAGTCTAATGCCGGGAAAAATTCACCTATCCAGATATACAGGATATCAAAGGATTAGGCTCAGAACGCGGGTTCAAATTACCAGCATTGTGCCCGAAATATCTGTGTTCAAAAACTTTTTTACAATATTACAAGTGTTTATTATAATAGATTTTTGAATTTTAATGTAGAAATTAACCGGGAAATCTAATTTTTGTAAATTATTTATTAAACATTTCGGAGTAACCCCTGTTTTTTTTATATGATTAAGTAATAAGTACCTTTTTTGATTAAAGTTTACAATTCCTCTTACTCCTATACTCCTAGGCAGAACATATTATTATTACTCTAAAAATATCACCCTGCACTGAGACCATAACAGCTTTTGGCCAAGGCGGTCTCATACATAAATATAAATAATTCCAAAAACTAATACACTTTTGATATCATAAACATTCATGGTAAAGTGTTCGTCTGGATAAAGAATACGTCTTCCAAAGGTATTCAGACGTATTCATTTCAAAGGTAAGAGGGAAGGATGGCATTTATAACATGCCTTTTGGTCTACAAGGCTTTTAAGAAAATTGCATAATCGAGCTAACATAACAACGCCCCCATCATTATACTATTAGGAAGCCTGTGCGCTCATCAGCATAAGCTGTAAATAGGCTCACTAGACTTAAGAAATCTGGTTATTCTAATTTCTTTCGGGGGGCTTTATATGTTGCCGAATTTATTACCCGTCTACCAGCTGGACTAGAAAAAAAAATCAACCGATAATCACCTTCAAAAGCCTTCTGAAGAATGTTAAAGTACTTTGCGAAATGGCACCAAAATCAAGTCATTCAATATCATTAGCAAACCCGAAATAGTTCATGAAATAAGCAACAAATATGTTTATTACCCTTTCTTATAACTATGTGAATAATTGCATTTTTGTCTGTAAAGTATTAATGTAGAGGGTATTTTCTTTTCACTAAATGCTATGCAATGGGCATCTTGTTTGACTCATAAACATACATTTTAACAAACTGTATCAAATATTAATATGGAAATTTTCATGTAATTTTATTCGTGTTATACTGTGGTGTGGACATGGTTCAAATTTGTTGCTCGCAATATCTGTGAAAACCTGCTACATTACTACATATGTATACATAACACTTATGTAGATAAAGTATTGAAATTCGTATCCAAAAGCAATATTTCACTTTGGATATAAAAAAGCCAAAATGTGAAATTTATGTCTTCTACAAAAATAGTCAATAAACTTACAGACACGCTTTTAGAAATTATTATTTTTATTCTTGCACACAAACAATATTTCGTTTATTTATTCATTCACCCTTCAACGCTCCTTTTGGGAATAAAGAGTAGAAACAAATCAACTCACATTTTTAAAAGGAATCTGGATCGTATGTTAACAAATATTACACTATATTTATATATTTTTTTTGTAATGAGTGATGAAATCTTGTAGATAAAAATAAAAACATGCTGTTTTAACTTTTATCGTGTGAAAGCGGATGTTTTGGCTTCATAACATACATGAATGGACAGGAAAAAGGAGCTTTGAGGCACTATTTTTAATTGCTCAGAAAACTGCATTACAATATATAAATATTTATTGATAATCTTTTTTCTCCTGTTTTCATGGCAACGAGTGGTTTGCCTCAAGGCAGCCATTTTGGACCAGTCTTGTTCCTTATCTTCATTAACGATATCGTCTCTGAACTGAAAGATGTTGAATTCTTGCTTTTTGCAGACGATTTGAAATTGTTTAAGAGAATTGAGACCATTAAAGATTGTATAAGTATACAGGAGAATCTTGATAGATTAATCTCATGGTGCCAGAGAAATAAATTGTTTCTGAATGTGCAAAAGTGCCAGTTCATTACTTTTGGTAGAGTTAAGAAAAATATTGAGTTTGATTACTCCTTGCAAAATATTAAACTGACTCGAGTTTATGAGATTCATGATCTGGGAATTATTTTTGATAGCAAATTATCATTTATAAATCACATTGAGGAAATGATCGCGAAAGCAATGAGAACCCTAGGCTTTGTGCTTCGTACAGTGAATGATTTCCAAAATGTGCATGCTGTAACTCTTTTGTATATCTCTTTAGTCCGAAGTCAACTGGAGTATAATACTCCAGTATGGTCACCCACTTACAATGTGCATGTAGATAATATAGATCGAGTACAACGAAAATTTTTACGTTTTATAAATTACAAATTAGGTATTCCAAGAAATGAAATTGATTACGAACATCTGCAGGCACATGTAAATATTGAAAATTTAAAAGACAGGAGAATAATGAATGATTTGATTTTTTTGCACAAAATTGTTAATAGTTGTATCGACAGCCCTGATTTGATTCAGCTAATTAGGTATCGAGTACCTAGTCGGTGTACTAGAAGCCGTGAGTTGTTTTATTGTGACAACTACACTACCAACTATGTAAAAAATACAGTAGTGCCCCGCTTGCACCGATTGGGGAACGAACACTTGAATAATATAGATTTGTTTAGTACTGATGCTAATGCTTTTAAGAGGTTTTTAAAAGGAATTTTCAACCCCGATTAGTCTCTAGTTTTATAGATGTATGATTGTCTGAAGGGAATAGAATAAATTTTGTGCGTATGTGTTTGTTTTTGATATGTTCGATTCAAATTAGTGGTTTAAATAAAGTAATTACGTGTTGTATTTTTAATTTTTTTTAAATGTCTGTTTTAATTATTTTAATTTTATTTTAAATGATTATTTTAATATACCTATTCTATCTCATTGATTGTTGTTTTTGTTTTGAACTGTTATTTTTAATTTAAATTTATATTTTATTTTTGAGTTGATGTTTTAAATTATAAGTTTTATATACCTATATTTTTATGAATTTGTATGGCAGTTTAAAATTTAATTATTAAAAGTGTTTTTTGCCGATTTAATTATTAAAAAATGTTATATATAATATTTTGTGAATTTATATTAAATTGAGTGAGTGTGAATGGTGGATATATATTGTGATGAGTTTCTGTGTGCGTATGAATTTGTGATTTTAGATATTATTTGTGTTGAGATATGAAATTGTTGAATTATGTTTGATGTTCCGATAAAACGGATTTTATTGTAGTTAAATATTGTATTGATGTATAGGTGTATAGCTATACTGAGAGCTAACCCGTCGATTTCGTTATTATTGTCACATATTTATTTGAAATTATTATATTGTGGGTAATATATTATTGTTTCCCGTTGTTAATATTATTATTATCTGTTTAAATTTTATCATAATATCAAATATTTTTATTAGTATACATCTTATATGTGCCTAGATATTAATTTATATTTTTGTAGCGTTTGCGCACCATAGTATGTATCCCCATGAATGCCTATACAATTGTATTGTTTGTTTGAAGTTGATATTGGTTAAATATTTGAATGCGCCAATATTTTTAGTGTTTTATTGATTAATTAAGGTTTAATCTTATTTTGTTGTTTTTTTGTTTGCTTTATTGTATTGATTGATTATTGTATAATATGTTTAGACCTTACTAATGTAAAAGGCTAAATGCCGTTGATGATAGAAATAAATAAATAAATAAATAAATAAATAAATAAATATTTAGTAATATAGCAACAATATTTGCAACAAATTAAATATCACATTTCATTTATGTTGATAAATAATGATATTAAATTGATTTATTAATTACTGAATAAAATAGAGGAATAATATAAGATATTAATTATAATGTCAAAATGTAAAATATAAACCAATGAAAAACAATTCAGACTTAAAACAATAATACAAATTGTGATCGATATAATTGGATGTATTATCAGATCTGTACTTTTCTTTTGAATGATTTAGTTAACAAAATTGAATAGATATAGGTACGAGTAGATACAAGAAAAAAAAGAATATTTTTTTACAGTTTTCCACAGTAAATATACTTCTTGAGAAAAATACTAAAGTTGTATTTTTGATTTCCTGAAGGCTTTCAATAATATTTATTTACAAATAAATGTATTTCCGACATGGGTACAAATTATATTTATTTACTTGTTCCGGATATATACAGAAACATTGCAAAGGTAAGTCAAAAGCTTGGAACAGTTGTTAAATATTTGTTAAATTGTAAAAATGAACTTATTGAATAATTATTTTTGAAGGAAATGATTTTTCAGTAATTTCTTATTATAATGAAATTTGAAATATAAGTTTTATTCCATAGAACTCTAAAGAGATCTCCCACTCTTTCCTGTAAGTCTTCGAATGTCTTGTAAAAATTCCGATATTCACCATCCAATTTGAGTGCCTTGTTTTTAATTGGGACACAAAGAATAGCAGCTTATGAATGCCGTAATGGGGTATATAGACACACTTCTTCCCTTGTTCTTTCTATAGTACATTTTTCAGAGATTTCTACCCATGAGGCTGCTTCCAGAATCTTAATTTAATTTTCAAATTTGTTTATATGTGTTTCGTCGCGTTAATACCCATAATACAAGATTCAGTCTTAGTTTGGAACTAGCTCAATATGTGTGTGAATTGTCTAAGCATGTTATGTTTCATGTTAAAAAAATATATAAAATTTATTGTAAAATAATTGAATGATTTAAAATGAATTCATCTTACAAAGATTAGTAAACATATTTTTGAAAACTTACGGTTTTTAATACAATATGTTTTGTTATCAAAAATCATCATCATCATCATAGCTCTCGACGCTCCTCTCGGGAGCACAGGGCAGAAACCAGCCTCCTCCATTCAGAGCGTCTCTGCGCCAATTGCGTCACCTCTTTCCACGATATCAAAAAAGAGTGGCAAAAAATTAAAAGTGAACATAACCATTTTTAGTGAAATGTCAACAAAGTCCATCTGAATTTGAATTGTTTCCTACACTTTTTTCCAATATTTCGGCTATTTTTCAAAGGAAATTCATAGATTTGTCTGTTTTGGATAATACAGCTGTTTATAAACATAAAAAATATGTAAGCATACCTACTTAGTTAAATTAATAAACTGTATTTGTTCGATTTATATTCCAAAGTAAATACAAGCTAACTAAACACTTTATTGCATCTTCTATTTTCATTCATAGACACATAGTTAAGTAGAAGTACATCCTTCTCATATCATATTTTGTAGGACATGATATTATCGTGATACGGTTCTATCATACAACTTGCAATACATCATCGCTTGAGTTTAGTTTATTGTAACCATTGATCTAAAGAACTAGATGAGGTGTGCAGAACGAAGTTTTTAAGCTTTTATGTTCCATTTTGAGGTTTGGGCCTGTAGTCAAAACACATTTTACGTTACGTTTTCGTGTCGTTATCGTCCGAATATAGACGATGTTTGCGCCAAAGTGACAATTGGCGCAAACAAAGCGAAACTGCTGTGTATTTTAGATACGAAACTGTCATTTTAGCGCAACGTCGTCTATATTCGAACGATAACGACACGAAAAGGTAACGCTGAAATGTGTTTTGATTCAGGCTTCTGATGTGGTGTGGAGGCACGCTCTTGCCTTTGAGTCACGTGGTCCCGGGTTCGGTTTTATAATTATTAATGTTTACACCAATATCTGGTTTATTCTTAGGATTGCATCACATAATGTAACCAATATACTAATGTAAATATTGAAAATAACTTACTATCGTCAACCACCGCGAGATTGGCATGCACGTATTTTGAACTGAAGTTACTTTTTTTTATTTATTTACTATAAATATCTACATAAACAATGTACATAATTTTATATTACAATAATTGTACAATAATAATCGCATATTAACGTTAGATTTTTTCAATCCAAAAAGGTCGAAGTCTTGTGTATGGACTTCGTAGAGTTAAGATGAAGACAAGATTAAGATCGTATTTATATTGTGTCAAGAGTGGTTACTCTGGCATGTTCATCTTTTAAATAATAGACAAATGATATAACATAAACCATTTTCTATAATTCTGTTCTACTGGTAATTTTTTTATTATGTGTATTTATTTCTTCTTTCACATCATCATTCACATAACAAAATCAACAAATCAGTTTACGTAAGAAAAATTGTGATGATATGCAGTGCCTTGATTATCACTATATAGTGATTTCATACATCTTACATCGTCAGTTTGAGTATTTTTCTATTACATGCTATTATCGATTTGTAAATTGTATGTTTACCTGTATAGAGTAACTCTAATCTAGATATCATCCTCATCATCATCATCGCCCTCAACGCTCCTCTCGGGAGCACAGGGCAGAAACCAGCCTCCTCCATTCAGAGCGTCTCTGCGCCAATTGCGTCACCTCTTTCCACGACATTCCTTGCGCTCTGATGTCGTTGTCATAGGAACGGTGTATTGTGAAAGTGGGACGCCTGGGCCGACGGAACCCTTGCAGACGGAAGAACAGCGCTCTTTTTGGCCAACTATCTAGATATATGCTTATGATATTGTTTGAGCGCCATGTAGATAAATTTCAATGAGTCTATGTATGTCTCTAGTAATAATATTCCATCCACGTGTCCCCTTTACAATATACAAAGAAAACTTGTTTCCCTATTCTCCTCACAGTATCCTATTTCCTTGTGGTTTGTTTGTTATTATTACCTGCAATATTGTTCAGGGAATACATAATATTATGAGGAACTCCTACACGGAAATAGGCAGTATGTATCGAAACCTTTGAAATTATTAATTGAGATGCGTTCTTTTAAGGTAAGTAATGTGAGAGAGTTGAAATGTGACTCCTGTAGAGTTCTGGTTCATATTCTCGTGTATTTTTTATTTATTTGTTTTATTCTTTTTGCAGATCATTTTTTTATAGTTGTCTACGGTGCAGTGTTCAAATATAAGACAAACTTCCAAAAAAATACATACAATATTAATTCACATTAACACATCGTAGAATTAAGAAATAAATTCAAAATTTTAAATTTTGAAATAATAGAAATGAGGAACGTCAAAATTACTGATTTTAAATAATTAAACAGATAAGACAACTACATAGTTTCAAATAAAATAATCATAAATTCAATAATAGTTAAAAGTAAAATGTGATGATATAAAAAATCATTAAAAAAGCATAGTGATTGTAAATTGCAAATCATCATTATATAACAGTGTTAACAAATCACGTCCCGTGGAGCACCCGGTAAAGAATTGGTCTCCCACTCTTCTCCATAAGTTTTCGAGTGTCCTGTAAAAGGCAGGTGTTCGAAAAAATAAGACATTTTACATCTCAAATTCGGCGATGAGGTTTGCCATCCATCCTGAATGTCTTAATTTTATATTGGCACGAAGAAGACAGCATGCATGTTTTATATGCAGCTGGTCTGCTGGCTACCCCACTTGTGGGATATGCCGTGATGGTAAAGTAGTAGTTGTAGTAGTTAACAAATCAATACAAAATTTAAAATACTAAGACGATTATGCAGTCGCAAGATAATCACTCTGAAGTGATTTCTTCCATCCAACCACAACTTATTGACACAATGTATCATTGTTTTCAATTTATGTCGTTTGCTTCTTTGGTTTGCACTAAATGTTTTACGATTGGAGGATTTCATATTGTGACAGTGATAATGGTGGAACTGGTGAACGTTGTCCATGGATACCGAAAATGATTACTTAACCTAGCCTAGAACCATTTCATATGCGTTGGAACGCCATCTTCACTTCTTCCGATTTTTTTATTTTTTTTGCCTCAGCTGGTGCAAAGGTGCAAAGAGTGCACTTTACTTCTTTTTAATTTCTGTTATCTTTTTAATCTGGAACATAGTGATAAATAAAATAATTTAACAAACTTTACTGGCTTGTGAAAAATGTAATATTTAAGTTGTACTATATTATATGTAATAAGCTGTTTGTTTGTATTAATAAAATAAAAAAAAAAAAGTACATATTTCGTATAAAATTAATAGAAAAGACTATTGGAATATAAAAAATTAGAATATCTAATATATAAAAGGAAGTCGTGTGTGTTACAACACTTATAACTCAAGAATGGCTGTACCGATTTGAATGATCTCTGATTTGTTGGATTCTTCTCCGCCCGGATTAAACTATAGGCTATTAAAACATCTTACAAATTCACGGGAAGAAACAATATGAAGAAAATTATTTACGCCATACATTTTTAATTTCAAAAATAAAAACAATATGGAGAGTAATGGTGCTATTAGCGCCCCCACGTCGCCTGTTGCATTGTGCTAAAATAATCCGTAGGATCTGCTATATTAAGAACCAATTTACTATAACTAATATGAACGAAATGTGTACTAATATTTGTTTACTATAATTCGGTAGTTACATGGCAATAGGTTGTATCTCACTAAAACATAATTTTACAGGAGAGCAAAAACAAAGTTTGCAAAAGAGATATTTCAGCCAAATTTCGAGCATTATATATCAAAATGAAGGTAATTATTATTTCTACAAGATAGATGTAACATTCTCTTAATAATTTCTTCTACAAGATGTATGTAACATTCACTAAATAATTTCTTGCAGTTTAAAAATATTTGAGTTTTTTTGCCATGTTGATGAAAACAATCTTTCTACATGTCAATAAGTGACGTCTTTTCTCTCTTTATTCCGACTATAAAGAGACATATCCTTTTGCCACATCAAATATTACACTATTTTGAGCATTTTATGGAACAAACTTGAAAACGCAAAAAATGCGAGATACAACCTATTGCCATGTAACAACCGAATTATTCGACTAATATTTATGTATCGATAGACCTTCTGTCACATAAATGTGGACGTGCACAGATTATATTTGAAATTGTATTTTATTTTTGCAGATGGAAAATTATTATTGAACCAAAAATTGTGCTATTAAAGATGAAAATAAGAATGTGTTCATGTAGGTAGTTCTGATGCAAGATTGTGTAGTGAAATTTGCAGACAGAGAAGAAAAATTACGAAGAAAATTATTTACGCCGTACATTTTTAATTTCAATAAAAAATGCAATATGGAGAATTATACAAAATCAACAATGAACTTTTTTTTATAGATTGGCCTATTTATATGATAATTTTTCTATACATTCTCAAATTAGAATCGTTATCCATACAATTTAACATCTGTAGTTCTGATATTTCAATTTTTAAAAAATCATGGAAAGAATTTTTATAATTTTTAAATGAATAGGTAAAATCTACCTGAAAAGAAAATTAGTACCTACATACATAATTATATTACGTACTGCAGATAATTTATAAACAAATCTGAGTTAAGTATAATTGTTCAACATAAATTGTTCATGTCGGCCGGTGTGGCGCGGAGCTCTTTCCTTTGAGTCACGAGGTCCCGGGTTCGATTCCCGGACAGGGCAAAGGGAAGAATGACCTTTTTCAAATTGTCCTGGGTCTGGGTGTTACATATATATGTATTTGTATATAGTGCATTGTATATGTGTGTATCGTCGCGTTAGTACCCATAATCAAGATTCATCTAAGTTTGGGACTAGCTCGATGTGTGTGAATTGTCTATGTAAAAAAAATGAATGTAACTTTCGCAGTTTAGCGGCCCCACCCGTTGTCGAGTACTTTTTTCCATAGAAAAGGTAATATTTTTGAAACATGAGGAAATTGTTGCCATATGTAGAATTATTTTAATTTACCGGCAAAAAAAATCCACTTCGAAAATTAATTTCCTAAAATTCCGTACATATTACTCGACAACGGGTGGGGCCGCTAAACTGTCATAGTTGCGATTTTTTTTCCTATAAAAGAATTTTCAAAAATTTGGTGACAAAAAAATAATTCACCATATGGCAACAATTTCCTCAAGTTTCGAAAATATTACTTTT